>JAEPRB010000009.1:0-391055 GCA_016758965.1 Circinella minor | reverse complement strand
TTCCTCAAAGCGGCAAAAGAAAAGATCGTGAAATGGAGTTTCTTGAAAATTTGAACAACAAAAAGAAGTATGAATCATTATAATAGTTTTATTTACTGTTGATATATATTTTATACATATAAAAAAAACTCATTATCATACCATATTGCTACATTATAGAGCTAAGAACCAGGAAGAGGAACCACTTGAATTTTTTGTTCATCCAAATATACCGCGTGAAAACATTGAAGAATGTGTCAATATTACAAGTGATGGATTTTGTGGTTATCGAACGATCGCATATCACACTGAAGGTTCTCAAGATGCTTATATGGAAGTTAAAAACAAAATGCTCAACTGTTTCCGAGTAAACAAGTCTATATACGAGGAACATTACCAATATATGCGATCTAAGTTATCTAATATCGAAGAAGCATTAGTATATGGATTAGAAAAAAGTATTCCTCTTACCTCTTGTCCTTATCAATATTGGTTTACCACGCCGTATTTTGCTCAAATAGCAGCGGATACATATAGACGTCCTGTTGCTGTTTATACAGATGATATTACCAAGAAGCCCAACTCAGATGAATTGGTTTACGAACCGCTCATGTATGTCCCTTTCCAAGGACCATTGGTAAATGATAGAGAGCCTATACCAATTATTATGCAGTTTCTGAACAACAATCATTGGGCGACTATCAAGTCTAAAGGACGTATTATTCGAATAGATTGGCCAATAATTGATGGATATTGCATAAAAGCATATGCATCTATGGGTCATACAGCAAACCTACGTAAATCAATATCATGGCGATATTTATCTATAAAAAAGAGAGATAATGAAAAGACCGCACACAATGAAGACCCAATAGTTTTTGACTAAAACCACCAAGACTCTCTTTTATATAATTTTTTTTTTGGCTTCATTTTTACTCTCTTGCTTTTTTTATTTTTTCATTTCCTTATTTCACTTACTCTTTTTCTTTGGCTGTTTTCTATATAATACGTAACCCTTTTTATATTTTTTTTCTAATTTATATACAGCACATTACGTATTTCTTTTGTGGAGATTTCAATTGAACCACATCCACAGGCTGTCTTATAGTTATTATAAACATTTTATCTTGATAAACCACTTTTAAAATAAATCTTTTATTTCTCTCAATTTTACTGTTTATTTATTACCACTCAATTTCTATAATTATATTTTTGTTTGTCGCACAGTGTAACAAGTTCAAAGTTAAAAATAGAGTGGGGTGTCCGTAAGGAAAAAGTGGAGTGTCCGTAGCAATTCCCTTAAAGAAGACAGACTTCTTTAATATTAAGAGTCATTGAAACATACTGTGAAATACCAAAATGTCAGTGACACATATTTGATTTATGCTGTATTTTAATATATAATTTTAAATGACTATATTTATTAAGCCATTGTATGTTGGATATAACACTATACGATCTGCCACTACTGGTTCCAAACTACTTGGTTGTTGCCTTTCGAAATTAAGTGTTGATCCGATCATGTGGCTCCCAATGACTAATCAAGAGCAAAGTCAATGCATACGATGGTGGTTAGGCTGGCTTCCTGGAGGGCGCCTGAATCCTTGTACTAAATGCCATCATACTACACTGTGCAAAATTCCATCCTTGAAAAATTAACTTTCAAGGATGAACAAAGGATGATCGGATGTTTAAATATTTTCAAGAGTCAATCCTTGAATTTCATCCTTTGATCCTTGAACGAGAACCAGAGAAATTTTAGTTGCCGCTTTCAAGAGTGAATCCTTGAATCTCATCCTTTGATCCTTTAACTAGACCCAGAGAATATTTTCCTAATACCTCAAAAATCATACAACAATGCTATAAAATGGCACATTTAATAAAGCATGTTAAACTATAACAAAATAAATAAATATATAAAGAAAAAAGCATATGATTTTTTTATTGTATTTTATTTTATTTCCACAAAAAAACTTCAGCTATTGCTTTTCAAAGGATTCATCCTTGAATCTAATCCTTTGATCCTTTAAACTTTTTAAAAATAAATTCGGTCGGTATTTTAAATCCCTATAACCTGTTCTAGCAGTTGATCCTTGGATTCAAGGATGAAATAGTGCACAGTGTATATGAGACATGTTCAAGGCATTATCATGTGGAGGTGGGTAAGATATCAAAAAAAAGATATTTATATTTCGCATTGTATATCATTTTTTTTTACGTATTCTATTGTCAATTATAAGATGGAGCTATCCTATTTTCGGCGGGTTTGGGTATTTCTTTTTGGTTGATAATCCTCGATCCAAAAGACTTTGCCCTACTGAAGAAAAAAAGATAGTGTGACACAAAGAGCAGAAGATAATACCGTTGTTCGAGCTATCAGATTATTGAAGTCATTAAGAAACTTCTTTTCCATTTAGGTGACTTGCTGTCATTACAACACACATGCAAAACGGTAGCTTACTCATTTTCAGTGCTCAATATATCAAAATGCTTGGGAACTTTACAGTAATTTCTATTTCTCATTCTTTTTCTTATATATTCACTACGTGCCCCAGCATTTATTTTAAATTGCTGTTTCATATTCTCTTTTAGTCTACAGAATCGATTTGGTTAAAAATGCCAAATCGGTGTTTGTTCCAGACTGTTTCCTTTATCATCTTGTGTTCTTTGAATGCTGGAAAGATTCTTCATCAAATTAACTATGTTTGCTGTATCATGTGTATAATTAGTTTTTTTGAGTCTACTTATTCTTGCTACAATAAAAGATAGGACTATAAAATCACTTGAGTATTATCTCAGTTGTTTCCAATGTTTCAGGTTATACGAAAAGATTTTTTTATAATAGCTGTATAGTTGCCGCTGGTATCATCGGGTTCATGCATCGGTCCATTTATAGTTATGTTGGAAAGAGAAGTTCCACGTTATACTACAAAAGTGATTGTCTATTGTGTTGGTAATGGCGTTGCGTTTTCTTGTCTTTTGTCCAATCGAACTATTATGGGAAAAGAAATCTTGAGGCGCCTGCCAAATCCTCCAACACATCAACCTGATGTTCATGATATTCCCACTGATACTGAAGATAAAGGGTTTATTTATACGTAAACTTTAGATTTAGTAGTACAGTGTTGACTTTTTTGAACTTATTTGTATTTGTTTTTAACGGTATCATTAACATTGATATACTTTTATATATTATAATAAATAAAACCTGTGATAGTTTTAATTTGTAATATTATCCAAGAATATTTAGCTTGTGTTCAATAACAGCGACTTTTTTTTTTCTTTTGTATACGTAAAAAGAAAATACAAGATGATTTTGGTCATATAATAACATTTTTTCTTTTATGCAAAGTATTATATAAATACGGAAATATAGAAAATTTGACAAAAAAAGGCTGTTGTTATTACAATAACAGAGCGAACCTCATGATCCATCATATGTTCGTGATGGTTGTACTAAACGCTAAATTAGTAACACAAAGTTACAATTATCTTAATGCCTCGATTTATGGGCTCGGATAACATGTCTGAGGCGTGAACTTCCAATAAAAAAAGGGGTTGACGATCTCTGTCTGCCAATGAAAATACACTTTGATTACGTGTGTAACAATTGAGAAAAGAGGTACAGTGATACTTTTTGCTGGTGCCGCCTTTATAACTAGAAACTATTCTGGCTTTAAATTAAACATTCAGGTGCTGCATGATAAACGTTCCATCTTGTCATTACTATATAATATAACTCAATATGATTCCAACAAAAAAACCAAACTCAAAAAAAAACCATTGCTTCCAAACGAAAAAGGTCCCTGCAGACCAAAAAAAACTAAGAATTCACCTATTCATAATGCAGGTCGTCCAAAAAACAAATCAAAAAAAGTGGATGGGGTGACCCTAACCAACTCAACATACAAAACATGTTTCAGCGTGCTGCTGAGCAACCTACTGCTACAGATCAAGATGAATCAAAACGTGGTAATCTCTTGATCAATCTCCCCGTGCAAATTTACAGCAATCGAATGTAGAGATTCAAAATGAATCGGAATCTTCAAGCACAATACTTTAGTCAACAATTGAGACTGAAGAACGTGTTGTCTCACCACCTGTCGAAGAAGTAATGCTACTTGGTCAACTCGTGGAAAATAGCAACAAGGAAAACATTGATAGCACTATCGCTACTATTGGACATAGTAACTTGGTTTTGCCTTGTATAATTACTCTAAAATATTTGTTGCTTAATACAATCGGGAGGTTTGATCTACATGTGAGTGACATGACATCAGTTGCAGACACTAATAATGATATGAATATAACTATAGAAGAATGAGTACAGCCGCCATCCATACAACCTCATCTTCCGTAAATTTATTCTCATTAGCATATATATACTAACAAGCTCATTTACAACGTTCTTATCTACAACAAAATTATTCATAATACCAATACACCTATCCACAGCAGCAAATTTATTCACAACAACATCTTCCTCAACCACACCCTCCTCAACAACAAGTTTCTCCTTCTATTCAGCAACAAATTGTTCCGATCAATTGGTACTAGTAATACGGAATTAAGAGTCGGTTTGCCTAAATATCGTCAAAAATCAGCATGCTCCTTGTGTGGCCATATTAACTGCAATGGTAAATACAATCGGCGATTATGCAAAAACGATAATAACCAGTCATAAATATTCAAGCACTTCTATGCTACATGTTCATATATACTCTATATATAATTTTATATTCTTAATTACTTTAATATTCTTTTTTATAAATAGTTACATATCTCATTATTTTGTACCAAAAAAATATGTTTTGGAATAAATTGCAAATATAAGATTGAAAAGTACCCTGAAGCTTCGCTTCAGAGTACTTATCCAAAAAAATTAATTAATTAATTCCCTCGGCCTCAGACATGTTATCCGAGCCATTTATTTTTGTATATGGTTATCTTCCAATGTAAATAAAAAAAGCCCCATTTTAAATTAATGCCAGTAAGATTCAGTGTTCCGCCGCCAGTGATAGTTAAGTTTTAAGTTTTTGTAGCTACAACTATCATGATAGTTTAGGAGATATTGAGCAGAATCAAAGAAGTTAGCTGCTTTGATCTCTTTATAATAGTTTATTACTGGGCTGTTTGAAATAAGCAGGATAATGTTTAAAATGCTCATCAGCTCTTATAAATAGTGTTGTTATTGTTTGAATTAAAAAAAATACTCGGCCAAATGACATCTACTCATTTTTCAATTGATATTTTTATAAAAGGGATAAACTGTGTTATGAGTTTAATTATTAAACAATATACTGACAAAGGCTAGTTTTAATCCGTAAAAGTCATCATAAGATGAAAAAATAATTAGAAGAATATTAAAGAGTACAGTATTTTATTTGATTATCAAAAAAACAAGTAAAAAAGTTATATATATTTATTCTTTAAACGAAAACTACCGAAGAGCGTCCAGAGACAGATGATACTTTTACAGCATTTTCAGTTTGCTGTTTGTTATCACCATAGTAACCCTGAACATGGCGACCATTATGAGATCCTTTGTAATGAATTTTTTCTGGATGGTCATTGCTTTGGATCTTATTATGTCCAACTACAGTTGAAAGATCAAATGAAGTTTCAAATGCATCAGGCTAGTATAAAATAACATACACATATTCATTGTGAGTATCATATTCTTTTTTTCTATACAAAAGAAGTAATGATCATTGTCTTAAGATTACTTACCAGAGATACATCGATATTTGCATTAACTGTAGTAACTTTTACTTCGCTTGAGGTTCCAGAGATGGTGGCAATATTAATATCAATATTTGCATTAGCAGAAGATGCAATCAAGTTACCGGACAGAGAATCGATATTGGCATCAATATAACCATTAGCAGTCGAAAGTTCAATATTGGTTCCACGCAAGCCACTTGTTTGGATACCACCATTTGCAGTTGACAATACAATACTATTACTGGTAACAAATTCGGTTGTTGTAATACGACCATTGGCAGTTCTCAAAACTAAACTAGAAAAAACTGGATTGTCATCACCATGGACGGTAATTACGTCATTAGGAAGCGAAAGAGTAAGCGTGTTCAAAACTGATGAGGAAGAAAGTGTTACTGTCACATCGGCCTTCAAACAGATACGATAATTATCTACAGGGTGTGGATGCTTAAGCTATAATGTTTTTTTATACGTATAAATGTAAACTTTTGTATATTAGAGCCTTTTATTCGAGACGAAAGTAAAAGTAATGGGAATATACTGAAAGAAAAAGAAAAAAAAAACTTACATCAATAACTAAGAAAAGCAAACCCTCTGATTTTCTTTCTTCTGTTCGAATTTCAACAAATTCTTGGTCATCAGGATTATAAAACGACAAATCAATATGCACTGTTGTTTCTTGAATAGTGTCGTCAACAACAACGTTGGCATAACCGGTCTAATTATTATGAAAAGAAATAATAGTAAAAATAAAGTTAGATCCCAATTATTATTATTTTTACAAAAGCAAAACAATCGTGTTATTTCATATACCTGAAAATTAACATGTTTTGAAACTTTTTGTTGAATATCCAATCCTTGATAAACTGATGCAGGAACAGTGAATTCGGAGGCAACTGTTTCCCATGAATCAGAAGGCTGGGGACACCAATAACCATTTGACGATAATGTACTTTCCAATAAGGCTCCTACTGATTGATCTTCTTGTCCCACAAATGTAGACGATGTAGTAATGGTACATGACTCATTATTTATAGAACGATAATGAGAATAACCTGACAAGAAAGTACAGGTTAAAGCAATTACACTGAGAGTAATAGCCCATTTTGATAGACGTCGATGACGATAGCATTCATTATCATTGAATGTTACTGTTGTATTTGAAGGTAAAAGAGGAGCTTTGTAATCCATAATTTGCTATTATTGTAATTTTTTGTGAGGTAAAGAAAATAAAACTGGAACAAAATTTATTGTGATATTTATATCCGGTCGATTCGCTTGGCGCCCTTGCGTTTGTGTACCATTATTATTGTTAATGGGGAGCCAAGATATCTTGGAATTATGCTGGAACTATCAATTTTCCAAATTCGTATATTTTGGATAAAAAAGGAAATAGTAGATTTGGGATGTATCTCCATGGCATTATTCGTGGGTAAAACAATAGACATTACTACACTGTCTACATTCGAGACAGTATTGTTGCGTCTCTTGGCCTGTTTACCATTATTAGTAAGCGATCTGGATCAACATGTAGTAGCAAAAATACTACGTTATATTATCTTTAAGAAAGGTTATCATATTTGTTCATTTATTTCTGTGGTGTCCGGATAATAAACAAAAAAAAAATGTATATAGTGCTAATATACTAGATATTAAATCTTTGGCAAAGTTGTAATTTATAAATATTATTGCAAAAGTGAAGTTTAATATAAAGACATATATACATGCAGCTGTTTAACATAGTAGCTCAATTAGAAAGACAAATAATATGCTGCACCAAGTTTCTCCATATTGGAATAATCACCAAATTGCTTGATGATACCTACTTTTTGGTATCTTTGTTGAAGCTAAAGCTTAAAAATAACAAGAAAAAGAGGTGAAATACATTTTTTTCGTTCATTGTTCACATTATATTATAAACATTTGCTGTGGGAATCGACGGTAGCTAATCGTACTCTGGTTTATTTTGACGTAGCTCAATTTTTTACTACGTAATAGCAATCTTATGTGCTATAATTATTATAATAAAAAAGGCTCGCTTGCTCAATCACCATTTTTCATGATTTATTACAATATTTATACTTTCTCTATATAATGCTTCTTTTTACTCAAACAATATCGTCATAATTTTAGTTCTTTGACGATAGTATACATTTTGACGATTTGCTTAAAGAAAGACTACAAATTTACAAACAATGTGGGTGGCCAAATGTATCTTAGAAGCACAAGAAGAGAAAATATGTCAACAGCTAGAATGCGTAGTGATAGATGGCAATGTTTTTAACAGCAACAAGTTTTTAAAGTAGAAATATATAACTATTTACATACCACATACCTTATATTAATGTAAACTTATAAATTGAAATTAAAGATTATAACAAAAGGATCATTTTTTTTTTCATTTGCAGTGTATATCAAAATGTGAGAAAGTTAACTTTAAGTCTACTTCTAGTTTGTTATTGATAATAAAGTTATAACCATAATTATGCAGTAATACATTAAATTGCAAGCTTCCCCCCCTCGATCCCTTTAACTCTAAATAGAGGCATAGAAAAATCTGCTCTGTAAGATTCTATTTCTTGAACAAAAATAGTTTTCAACTAGAGATCAATGGCACAAATTCTCTACGACTGGACAACAATTACTCTGCAGTTTTTTTTCTGTAAACTTAAGCTTTATCATAAGATACAAAATACTCCATTATTTTCTGTTTAAATAGAAATATTAAATCATTTCGAACTTATTCTATATTTTTACTTATATAGCTCACTATGTTTTTGTTCCGTTATTCTCAAAAAGAAAAGGCAATCATTGTCCAACAGTAAAAACCTTGAAGCATTCTCTGTCCCACTCGCTTTTTATCTAACCTAGAAGTAGAGGTGAGATAACGATAGCATTTCTTAATAGCTGTTAATTTATTGTTCTATCAAAGAACGGCGATATTTATTATTACAACAATGGCCATCATTTGATTTTGTGAAAAAGGAAGAATAAATTTTATATGATGTCAAAATATATAACTTATATAAAAAACATCTCTTACCAATAAATAAATATGTGGGATATACTTGTTCATATACTGGGCAACGTCTGTATACTGCTCTAGATAAAAAAAAATTGCATAAACGAAAAAAAAAAAGACATGTAATGCATTTGTTTTAATTGAGGATATAGTGCTAAAAAGTTATATATAAAATTCTTTTGTGACAGATATCTCACTTGTAGTATAGCAGTAACAATAAAAATAAAAAGGAGAAATGTATGTACGACTTGAAAGAAGACGATCGATATTATGTAACCTGGTTACAAGGATCTTTATATAGAGGCACCTGATGGTATAGAAGAGCATTAATATATGCAGCCGACACATTTTTTAGTAAAAATTCTGCATATATATTCTCTCCTACTGACAAAATAAAATAAAAAATTCCATTGCCCGACGAAGTGTCATGGAAGAACAGTACAAAAGAGAAGCACAAAAAAAAGAGGGGGTCATAATAAAAACAGGGGATATTTTTTACTTCCTTCAGCCCCACCTCCCCTTTTTATTTCTTCTTATATAAAAGTTTACTTTCCTTGGTCATATTATAAATACCAGTTTTTTTTGCTTTTGTGCTGATTTTTTTACACGCACAAGCTTTTCATATATAAAAGGAAAGCTTGTGGAGAGCCCCAAAATAGCCTGTGCTTATATATATATAAACATATATTATATATATTTCAACTCAAGCCCCGTTCCTTCTTTTTTTTTTTTTTTGAACTTATTCATTCTTTTTACCAAAAATAACAATAAAAAAAAGGTAGTCATCTCGAGAATTACATGATAATAAATACGACGACGACGACGAATATTACTGATTCAAATAACAATCAAGACAACAACGCCGTCGTTTATAACACTAATTCATTTTCTTATGTGAGAAATCCAATTCAAATATTTTTTCCCATTGCAAGCCAAAGTTTGCGTACGGTTGATCAACGCTTGCCTGTAGCAAGAACTGCAACGGCACGCGGTATTTATAATTCACATATTTTTCTTATTTCACCTATATCGTCATTAAGACGTTTAAAAGCTTATTCTGCACCTTGTCAAGTATCCACTACGAGTGCTACTCCTGATGTAATCATTCAACCAGAGCATTCAAATAATCAGCAATCAACTCTATTGACATCATATGTACCAATCATTGAGTCACCTATTTCCATAATAAATCAAGAAGAGCAAATACCACCACCACCACAACAACAGCAAGAATTCATTTCTACAACTCCTGATACCAGCTTTAAACATCATCATCATCACCAAGCAGAAGAACCAAAAGAACAAAAACCAATTACAGTATTAATATCAGAATCCATTTCTTCAACATCAACTGTTACAACACTTTCGGATAATACAGAAGGCTTATTTTCTTCACCCGACGTGTCTACTACTACAACAACAGCAGCAGCAGAAGAAACAGCATTTAGCATATCTGCTGAGCAAGAACAAGAACAAGAAGAGGAAGAAAAGATACGAGTAGATCTTAATTCTGCTTCTACCTCACTTGACACATTCAATACAACTGCCACTGTATCCTATTCGGAAAACAAGTCATCTTCATTATCTTTTAACGCTTCTATAATTGATCAACAAGAACCAGAATCTTTTTCATTACCCAAAAGTGAATTGAATCAAAAGGAACAAAACGAAACGCCACTCACTACATCGGTTGACGAGCTTGCTATTCACTCAGTCCCTGAAAACGAGAAAGAATTACTTACACAATCCCAGGTTACTATTGAAAAGTCAGAAGAAGAAAAAAAGGAATCAATTATTTCGACATCGACCACAAGTGATCAACAAGAGGAAGAAAACGACGAATTAGTTCTTACACCTTCACTTACCACTGAAAATTCAGAAGAAGAAGAAAAGGGACCTATTATTTCGACATCGACCACAACTGATCAACAAGAGGAAGAAAACGACGAATTAGTTCTTACACCTTCACTTACCACTGAAAAATCAGAAGAAGAAAAAGAAGAAATAAAGGAAAGACCGGTTAAAGCAACTTTGATTACTACAAAACAGCAAGAAGAGGAAGAATTAATTACAGCAACTTTGGCTACTGCTATACAAACAAAAGAAGAAAGAGAAAAACTAATTATTTCAACATCTATTACTGCGGAAAACAAAAAAGAAAATTCATTATTCATTGACGACAACAAAGACAATCAGGGGTTTTTATTAGCTGGGTTCACAACAGAAACTATAAAAGAACCAATTGTTATTGAACAGGAAAAAGAAGAAGATTTAGAATCGGTTTCTTCTGTTAACAATATCACGACATCATCATTCATTAAGTCAGATATAACTGAAGAGGAATTGACTCCATCTGTAGTACTATCACCTTCATCCAGCTTTAGTACTAGACTTCCATTATCGCCTTCTTCATCCACTTCATCCAGCAGAATTCCTATTCGAAAATCCAGCTCTACATCAATGACTACTACTAAACGAACCTCTAGTAAAGCATCAGGTGTCATTACTCGACCTACTGTTTCGTTGACAGCTAAGTTATCAGCAACTGGTATAGAAAAACAAAAAGAAGCTATAAAACAACAGAAACAGCAGCAACATAAATCACCAACTATTATACGTCCAACACCCTCATCATCAACATCTACAAAGCTTGGAATGCAACATCGACCTGTATCACCTGCATTGGTACAATCATTACCAGTGAATGGTAATCGATCCTCTACAACATCAGCATCCACATTACCACCACGACCTTCATCACCAGTGGTTAATCGATCTAGTCATGTTCCACGACCTTCATCGCCAGCTATGAATCGATCAAGCCATGTACCACGACCCTCATCACCAGTTGTAAATCGAGCAAGCCATGTACCACGACCCTCATCACCAGTTGTAAAACGATCTAGTCTTGTACCACGACCTTCATCACCTGCACAGAACCCCAAAGCAGGTTTTATCACAGGTCATCGATTTACCTCATCAAAAACACGAGAAGCGGATGTACCGATGGCTAAAAAAGTAAATGAAAAGGAAAAGAAATTAACCAAAGGAGAAGAAAAGGAAGAAGAAGAAGAAGACGACCCAGCACCCCCTCGACTAACGATGCAAGAAAAAAGAAAAAGAGAAGCAAAACGTGCTCAACAAATTAAAGTATGGCGTGTACGAGAAGAAAGGGAAGCAAGAGAAGCAAGAACGATTGCAAGAAAAAAAATGATGGAAGAAGGTGCTAATGAAGTAAGAAGAAGACGTCAATTGGCAGCAGAACAAAAATTACAATCATCCACTACATCGTCTTCCAAAATGACATCCAATAGTACTATGCGTGTAAAAAATAACAATATTACTCCTACTACTACTACTAATAATCATAATACTACATCATCACCATTATCATTATCATCATCCACAACAGCATCTTCATCATCCACAACAACAATATCATCTTCTCCAAAACGTGTGGTTAAATTTAATCTTAAAAGAAATAAGGTTATTGAAATTACACAAGAAACCAATAACAATAACGACAACTTATAGTAAAAGAAAAACGACTCTTTGTTTTATTTTTTATTTTTCTTTGTTCGGTCTCATTTATAAGTATGTAAAGAACTGTTAATAAAAATATTTAATAAAGACGTCTTTTTTTTTCCATTCATTCTCAAATTATTGAATATGTATACTACGATTTAAATAATAATTTAGATGTCAAACGTCATCATTAAGAATATTGCTTTATTTATTCATTGATTATGTAATAAAACTAGATATTTTTTATAGGGTAAACAAGACTTGAGATATTTTATGTCACATTACGTACTTTCCTTACAGCATCGTTTACGTAGAAAACAGCGCTGGATGAATATTTGGAAGAAGAGCATTACTAGAAAAAAAAATGGGTAACTTGTCTGAATACGAATCACAGAAAGTTAAACACAAGCTTTAATAGAAACGATATCTTTTCTTATAGATGAGTAAAAGAAACTTTGCCTGTAAAATTTCAATTGGGGGGGGGGGCATAATGTTGTCTCAATAATAATAATAAATTATGCCCTTTTTGACAGTTTATAAAGTTGTAAGGAGGATCGACAAAAAAGAAAAAGCATCCAATAAGCTCTCATCAAAGATGGATCCAATGAAATTTCATTTTATTATAACTCCACACTAAAATTGACAGGCTCACACAAATATTGGGTGAAATCGATGCCCTGAGATTTAAATTTCTTTGTGCCTGAAAGAAAAAAAAAAACATTTTTTTTTAATTCTCGAACGAATTATCTTTTTTTCTTCTTTTCTTTCTTTCTCCTTCCCTCAAACGACACCCTCCATTTCAAAACCCTTCCGAAATGGCTCCAGTAATTAGTCTCCTTCGTAATGTTTGGGATCCCGTAGCTAATCGTCTTGAACGTTTCATTCGAAAGGTTGCTGCTGAATTACCCATTGACAATGACTGGAGTCAGTCCGTTAAGGGTTCTTGGTAAGTGAAATAAATAAAACCATACTTAACCTAGTAAGGTATATAATTTATTATGACTAAATTGCATATGGTATTCACTCTTCTTCTTTTTTTTTTCTTCTTCCGTTTTCTTCTTCTTTTTTTATGTATTTATTAAGGTATGTTCATCCAAGACAACATGCCATTGAAATCGTATTTTTATCAAGTGCATTTGCATCTGCAGCTTCTTATTTTTTCATGCGAGCCCTTGGACCAGATACATTAAACTTTAAACTTTTGACATCATTTGTACCCACAGCCCCGGCAAGTTGGACTGAAAAGCTTTTATTGGGTTCATTGATTGGCTCATTAAGTTTGACATTGACACATAAATTGATTCGGGGTACAGGTCTTTTTATGCTTCAACCTTGTCATATGGGTGCTTTATTATTAATCTCGGTCATGTCTGCTCCTGAAAAGTTGGTATCCAAGATTTTATTCAATATTTATTTACATACTCAATGGGGTGGTTATGCTGCTTTAGCTTTCCCTGATTTACGTGGTCATGATTTATTCCTTGAAACCTTTAATTTTTTTGCCGGTAAAGTTAAAAAAAAAAAATAAGCTTTTTAAAGAAATTATGTGCGGAGTTTCGTTTTTTACTGACAACAATTATCCGATTCTTTAGAACATGCGTTGATTTTGATAGCCCCCATTTACATGATTTATTCGGGTCGTTACCTTGTTTTACCTGCTTCACCTAATATGGCCTTATTATCATTCTTTGTTTATGGTTTCTTCCATTCACCTTTATTGCATGTTTGTGCTCTTCGTTCAGGTCTTAATTTGAATTATCTTTTTGCTCCTCCACCAAGTAAGTTTGTATTTTATCGGCTTTGTAATATGAAGATAAAGAACTAATTGGATTCTTTTTTTTGTCTTTAGTTAAAATCTTGATTAAACTTGGTCCTTTCTATCGTCCTGCTATGTATGGAACTGCACTCGTTGCCATGTTTGCTACACGCTATTTACTTGTTGGTGGCGTTATGTCAATGTTACCACGCAAATCTTTATATTTTTAAAACAATTGTATTTTCTCCTCCCATCTTCTTTTAATTTATTCTCTTGCATTTTACATTTTCATATTCTTATCATTTTTATTTGTTTTTTTTATCCACTATTTCATGTATTTTGTCTTTTTTACTGTAGAAACATATTTTATTTATACACTTTACTCAATAAAAAAAGTAATAGGCGCATTTTTTTTATAATTTAATCTCTCTCTCTCTCTCTCTCTCTCTCTCTCTCTATATATATATATATATATATATATATAAATCGTAGGATGGAGTGTATATTCCGGTTGTGTATCATGAGTGTAATACGTATTGATGTAGTATGTCATCATTTGAATGAATATGGAGTTTATAAACACGAAGAATCATGTCAAAGAAAAAAAAAAGAAGGAATGTCTTTCATTTGAACCACAAACAAATCTATCGGAAGCATTTGTATAAACATTATATGAATGTTATGATTTGGATAGACCTATAATTATACGTATATTTCATACTGATAAAAGAGGAATAAAAAAGACCTCTATTAATGCGACTAATTTAGAAATTTTCTGGAATATAATAATTCGATTACTGGATACATCAATTACTATACGGGGAACGTAAGAAAAAATAAGTCTTTTTTTACTTATATTCACCATTACTACTTGTATTAGCCATATTAAATAGAATGGGTAAAGAAAACAAAAAGCTATAAAATAATTTATTTATTTTAGAAAGTATTGAAGAAAAGAAAAATATACATGAGCAAAGAATAAGATTGAAATTTATTTTTTTTGGGGGAGGGGAAGGTGAGGGGAGGGAAGGAAAACTGTGTTATCTATGCAGAGGCAATAGCAGCTGCTTTTTCAGCAGCAACAGTAGCAGCTGTTTTAGCAGCTTCAGCAGCAGCTTCCGCTTTTCGGTTTTTACGATAAAATCGAGTTTCTTCTGGATCAAATCCACCTGCTTCTGCTCCATAAACAGCCCAATCAGGTGTCTTTGCTACATAATCCATATCGGTAAATGGTTCACCACTCTTGATCAATTCAAAGAATTTGTTATAGTCGATATGTGTATGCCATTCACCATTAATCTTGAAATCAGACTTGGCAATTAAAATGGAACATGAGTGAGCATGTTCTGCAGCTAATTCATATCCATTACCCAATTTGTCACATAACTTTTGACAGAAATCTACGACTTCGTGATGATATGGTACATTGGCCATGGTCAAGTTACTTGCGCCACTATAACCACAATAAGTTACACCTTTCACTTCAATAAAGGATGGACGACCACGTCGTACTAATTCTACATAGTTGTCTAATTCTTCGGTATTGTGGTCTTTGACCAAAGTCAAACGGTATACGGTTCGCTGGCCCTTATCTGCTAATGCTTCTAAACTGTCCAAAAAGCGTTCCCAGAAATCTCTGAATAAGGGTCTATCAATCTTTTTCAAACCTTCTCGGGTACCAGCATCAATACTGACGTAAAGTTGAGTCACAAGTTCCATTTCAGCAATCTTATCTGGGAATTGTGCATTGGTTACCAAGAACGATGAAATGTTATGTTCGTGCAAAAGTTTAACAAATTCATTGATGTGTGGATACTATAATTATTATCATCAGTTAGTGAATGAATGATTAATTTATTCTGGTTTTCTTGATAAATAATATTCCCTCTTCCCTTCTTGTTCATAAAGCAAGATTTGACTTTTGTTCAAAAAAAAAAAGACTTACGAAAATAGGTTCACCGACAAGTGATAATGCACAGTGACGAATTGTAAATGCTTCCTGGAATC
The DNA here is from genome assembly GCA_016758965.1 of Circinella minor. Classification (NCBI taxonomy): domain Eukaryota; kingdom Fungi; phylum Mucoromycota; class Mucoromycetes; order Mucorales; family Lichtheimiaceae; genus Circinella; species Circinella minor. The sequence goes on along the minus strand of JAEPRB010000009.1, from coordinate 375,045 downwards.
GATCTGCTTTAACACCTGGTACACCCTTTAATTGTTTAATCATCTTATAATGGTTTTCCATAGCACCATCCAAAATGAATTTTGGATCATCCACTTGCCATCTCCTATTTTATACATATTAATATAAGTACATTAAAAGTTAATTGTTACTAACATATTAAAAAAAAATCATCCTTTTCATCCTTTCAACGCTATACAAAAACAAAAACAAAATCTCTTACCATTTGGTACCAACAGGATTGGTGTGATGACGCCAACAGAAAACACACTTGTTTGCACATGCCAATGAAGGAGTTGTTTCCATACAAAGATGACTTTGAATACCATAGAAACTATGTTTATAGCAAAAACCACGACCACGCAATGCACTCTTTGTCCATCGACAAATCTTCACACCACTATGTGTACCAACAATCTTATAACCTTGCTTGGTCAAATTCTTGTGCAACATGGGAGATACCATAGCTCTTGGTTGATTTGCCTTTTTGACAACACCCTCATCGGTACCAATACTACGTTTTGCTTTTGCTTGTGCCGTTTCAAATTCTTGTTCTTCGCGTGCCCGGTTTGCTTTAGCTGCTTTAAGTTTACCAGCCATTTTACCCATATCCTCTACATCCAACATTTCATCACCTGATCCATCTACATCGATTTCTTTATTGTTGGAAGATTCTTCCGTGTCTTCTTCATCTTCTTCTTCGCCATCGGATCCATATTCAATTTTTGCAGGTGAAAATTCCAATGATTGTTTATCATGTAATTCATTAATGAATTGACGTGCCCATTCATCAAATTGAGCCTTTTGATCTGCATTCTTGTCACATGAACCTAATGGATAGATACGTGTAGCACCTAATTGACCTAACCATTTGTCGATTTGTTGTGATGCCACATTGAATTCATCACCATAAGCTGAATCACCTAAACCACATACGGCATATCGAAGTTTTTGTAATGCTAAACGATCGACTCGCCAATCATATCTTATATCTCTTAACCATTTGGTGAACCTATGAACATATAATTAGTGTATATATTTCAAAAAATAAAGCGAAAATGATTGCAAACATATACAGCCAATAATAATAATAATAAATAATTTACCAGTCCAAAGGTCCTTCTACGTTATAAGTCGATAACAAAAATACACAAACAGAAGTTTCTGTCAATAAATCGTCATTATCATATTCAGTAATATCAACAAGTTCTAATTCCTTAATCGTAATATTTTTTTCTGCTGCCAACAATTGACGTTTTAATTCTTCTCCAAAAGTTTTGGCAGTTCCGGTTAAACTGGAATAAATAATTTTCAAAGATTCAATTTCGTTTTTGACTATTTCTTGTTCTTGTTGTTCTTGAGGTTGTTCTTTACAACAAGTTCCACCCACTGATCCAGTACAAGCACACGATCCATCGTTAGAAGCGTCTGGATCAATGGCAAGCATGCTTGAAAAGCCATTGAGCAGACTATTGACAATGCTATTCATCGTTTTTTTGATTAAAGAAAAAAAAAAGAATACGATATGTACTGTTCCAAGAGAAAAGAAAGCTCCAAGCTTTTTTTTTTTTTCTTTCGGTTTCAAAAAAAAAATCTGGGAAATGAAATTTACTGCGTGCTCTGATTGTGACTTAGTAACCCCAGGCTTATTCGTTCGGTGTTACCATGTTACAAGAAAGAAGGTGGGTTGGGTTTCACCAAAATGTAGCCAATCCAGGTACAAGTGTATTTAAAAGTAATTTTTCTTTTTAATTATTCTAGTAATATACTAAGATCAAGTGGAACTTTTATAATATAATATCAAAAAACAAAGAAGTGTGTAATGAAACAAATAGTCTTATACTATATAGTTCGATAATTAGGATAATTTATAACTAATATTTATTTTGTGACACTTGGTCCATGCATAGCTTAAAGTAAAATCATAAGCAGATTCTCGTATTTCACGTTTGTATATACTTCAATATTCTGATTATATCTATCATCTAATTGTATAAATACGTAATAATAAAAAATGCTACATTATCAAGACAGTGACTATGATTCTCTCCTACAAGCTTAATAATATAAGTGCAAAATAAATGTCAAATAAAAATTATATTACAGTATCATCTTCCTCTCGGTCACCTCCAAAAAAAATCATATCAGTAGATATGTAACTGTGTATAGAGTTTATTTTGAGTCGTTTGAATTTTATTAGGCTAGTTATAGACAATAATTTACCACAAATCAACAGAATTTCTACTTGGTGATGATAGTTACTTAAACAACAAATGCTTTAAACCTGTTGCGCCAGTGCCCAAATAATTGGAAAGTTTTTTTTGACTTTATATATGGCTTGAAGGATCAAACACTAGTTAAAGCACAAACGACGGATAAGGATAATGTCAGTTGTCTGTACATTTCATAATTTTAAAGTTAAACTTTACTGGAATTCTACAGTGTATGATGGATGACATTCTGATGTGATGTATGTACAAGGTGTTTTAACGTGGAGTATATACAAATGCTACACCAAGTGGTACAAAAAGTCAACAGCCAAGGTTATATACTGCTTAATTGATCAACCATCTCCCTCCAGAATGATACCTGAAATACAGAATACATATGCCTCAGGTTCACTTTGATCATTCGAATCCGAAAGAGAATAATTTACAACATCCCTATAACACATATATCCCTGACAAAAGATTTCACATTGAAAAACTCGTAACTATTATCTATCTATTAATTAATCATCTTATTTCTATCATTTAAAGACACATGATTCATACAAATTCAACGTTTTTGGGTAATTCCTGAAACATCGACAATGTTCTTTTTTTTTTTTTTTTGGCATATATGTCTTGAAAATAACACTTGCTAAAATAAAAACGGACTTCTCAGTCCTCTCCAATAAAACATTTGCTTTTTACTGATTATTCTTGGCAACTACGTTCTGTTGTTAAAAAAGGCACTCGATTCGAAATTGTTGCAAATTGTATTTGTGTTATTGCTTTTTTTTGGAGCAGTGTATGTAAATGTGGGGACAACTGCTGTTGTTTCGTTGATACACTCCTTGCTATTAAAGATGAACAGTCCTAAGTAATCAACATTTTACTTTCCATATCTCCTGCTTTTTTTCTAATTGCATTTTTGTTAAATTTTAATAAACATTATTGCAAACTATTTTACACAAAATTCCGTTTCAGCATTTGTTGTGTTACACTGCGAAGCAAGGCAAGAATAGATTGATCTTTATAATATTACTTTCACCCGGTATTCTATATCCTGGTGAACACATGCCGATAAAGCACACCACTGACAATGTAATATTCACATTATATTCAACACTGTATGTTATGTTTGACTCGATGTCGTCAGCACCTGGTGATATTCATTCAGTATTACATCGTTGAGATCACAGAGAGTAGTAACAATATCGTAATTATTTCTATGACAACAAACAGAATATCATTGTAATTTAATATATATAAACCAGGAGTAATGAGTAACCAAAGTCAGGTTGAAAATTGGAAATTTTTATTGTAGGTTTTCAAAATAACAACAAGGATCCAAGTCATCCATTTGCTTTGCAGACAACGTTCGCAAATAGACTAAATCTTGCTCCACCATGTATAGTAATTAAGAGTGCTAGTAGTAGTATATTAACACATGCACCAGCACTGTGACATACTATTATTATGTTCCTAAAGACAAACTACGCTTTTAATTCTTTTTTTATCCTTGTTGCTCTTAGTTTTATGCATCATGATATGATCGCCCGTGATTCGCGACAGGTATCAATCTATAAGAATATATATGTTTTTTACTATTAATATACAGATTTTATCATTCTAAAAACAAAGAATTGTTTGTATACTTCCCTTGTGAGAGTGGTGAGATTTAATATAACTAGATCCACCGGATAAAGCAAAAACAATCCCAATCGCCCCACCTCAAAAGGCAGCACCATAAAAAATATAGCACCACACAATCAACGCGGGGGGTGTCACAGCAGGGAAAGCTGTCAAGCTCATGAGATATGCTACAGACCGACCCCTCATATACCTTTCGAATCCCTCAGTATATAACAGGCCTGGGTGTCACATTGCAGCTAATATAGTCACGCTGTCAGGTCTGTTCTTCATCCATGCATCTCGCAACCCCAATCGCCCCACCTCAAAAGGCAGCACCATAAAAAAATATAGCACCACACAATCAACGCGGGGGGTGTCACAGCAGGGAAAGCTGTCAAGCTCATGAGATATGCTACAGACCGACCCCTCATATACCTTTCGAGTCCCTCAGTATATAACAGGTCTGGGTGTCACATTGCAGCCAAGATAGCCACGCTGTCAGGTCTGTTTTGTACATTGCGATGCATTTGGATCTTCTTGTATGATGGTTTCGAAACATTAGGTGCTAAATATTGATTTCGTTATAATTTAGTATTTGATTGTGCTATTGCAAATGAAAAAGTAGTCATACATTGATTAGAAAAAAAAAAAGACACGATGATAAACAAAATTTAATTCTAAATGTTGATGGTATTTCTAAATACAACTTACCAAGAATAAATCTAATCCGCTTGATTATCATAATAGGAGCAATAATCGCCAAGGTTTTGCGTTTTTACCTGGCAATATACTCATGTCCAGGGCACTTTATCTTATTAAAAGTTGAATGAAATTAATGCTTTCTTATTATACTGAACAAGTAATGAAATAAATAAAAAGTTTCTTTTATCTGTAACAACACTAGTTATATGTGCTTTCTGTGTAACATATTATTTAATTTCATAGTCAACTTTTGGGTGTGTAAAAAAAAAGTCCTGCGTGTTACGCCTTTGGAATTTTTAATCTTCATTTCCACAATGACGCGATTATTATGATAATCAAGCGGATTAGATTTATTCTTGGTAAGTTGTATTTAGAAATACCATCAACATTTAGAATTAAATTTTGTTTATCATCGTGTCTTTTTTTTTTTTCTAATCAATGTATGACTACTTTTTCATTTGCAATAGCACAATCAAATACTAAATTATAACGAAATCAATATTTAGCACCTAATGTTTCGAAACCATCATACAAGAAGATCCAAATGCATCGCAATGTACAAAACAGACCTGACAGCGTAGCTATCTTGGCTGCAATGTGACACCCAGACCTGTTATATACTGAGGGACTCGAAAGGTATATGAGGGGTCGGTCTGTAGCATATCCCATGAGCTTGACAGCTTTCCCTGCTGTGACACCCCCCGCGTTGATTGTGTGGTGCTATATTTTTTATGGTGCTGCCTTTTGAGGTGGGGCGATTGGGATTGTTTTTGCTTTATCCAGTGGATCTAGTTATATCAAATCTCACCACTCTCACAAGGGAAGTACCTGTCGCGAATCACGGGCGATCATATCATGATGCATAAAACTAAGAGCAACAAGGATAAAAAAAGAATTAAAAGCGTAGTTTGTCTTTGGGAACATAATAATAGTATGTCACAGTGCTGGTGCATTTGTTAATATACTACTACTAGCACTCTTAATTACTATACATGGTGGAGCAAGATTTAGTCTATTTGCGAACGTTGTCTGCAAAACAAATGGATGACTTGGATCCTTGTTGTTATTTTGAAAACCTACAATAAAAATTTCCAATTTTCAACCTGACTTTGGTTACTCATTACTCCTGGTTTATATATATTAAATTACAATGATATTCTGTTTGTTGTCATAGAAATAATTACGATATTGTTACTACTCTCTGTATGATCTCAACGATGTAATACTGAATGAATATCACCAGGTGCTGACGACATCGAGTCAAACATAACATACAGTGTTGAATATAATGTGAATATTACATTGTCAGTGGTGTGCTTTATCGGCATGTGTTCACCAGGATATAGAATACCGGGTGAAAGTAATATTATAAAGATCAATCTATTCTTGCCTCGCTTCGCAGTGTAACACAGCAAATGCTGAAACGGAATTTTGTGTAAAATAGTTTGATATATTAAACAAAAATGTTTATTAAAATTAAAAAAGAGGCAGATAGAAAAAGAGCGGGAGATATGGAAAGTAAAATGTTGATTACTTGGGGTCGTTCATCTCTAACAGCTGCAGAGAGTGTATCAGCGAAGGCAACAGCAGCTGCCCCCCCCCACATTAGATACACTGTTCCAAAAAACAATAACACGAATACAATTTGCAACAATTTCGAATCGAGTGTCTTTTTTAATTATAGAAAGTAGTTGTCATGATAATCAGTAAAAAGCAAATGTTTTATTGTAGGAAACCGAAGAGTCGGTTTTTATTTTAAGCAAACTTTCAAGGTACAGGTGACAAAAAAAAAACGTCGCTGTTTTATGTTAAATTCCTAAAGACTACTCGTCTTTGAAATATAGACCAACGACTACTCCCAATGTTCAAGGTCTATTTTATATTAATGATGTTATGTAAAGATTCTTTTTTTTTTATCACCAACATCTTTGTTGGACTTACCACGCTACCAAAAGTTCATTGTTTCAATGGTTGTATTATTCGTTATTGAAGTGCCATCATCCCAAGCGATGTTAGTACTCTTGTTGCTGTTGGTGCCCTCACCATTGTCACTGGTAAAATCTTGTAATTCTTCGTCCTTATTTGAAAAAGTGGACTTTGAAGATGAAAGATATATCAGAGAAAAACTTGACACTTACTTCCAACGCTGTATCAATTTATCTAATAATTGCAATATCACAACATCTTCATCCCTATTCAAAATTATTATACCCTTCAACAATATCTATAGCCCACTGTACTTTTAATAAAATTTCCAACTTTTCAAAACCTTGCAGAGATTAGAAATCAGAGCCAAAAAAAAAAAAGTCCTGCATCAACTGTTTTTTTTTTTATTCTTTTTTTTTTTATTTGCTTTTGCCAATGGAATATCACAATAGTCACTGGCTAAATAATAATAATAATAACAATACCAACAATTCAACAAATACCAATAATAAATCTTTTAATACATGGCGTTCACCATCTTTAGCATCAACAACAACTACTACAACAAGAGCAAAGATGTTGACTGATAAAAAGTTTGACCTTAAAAAGAAATCACAAAATAATAAAAATAATAATAGTAGTCAAAGGGAACTTTTAAGACGATGTAAAGAAAGAAGAGAACGTGTACATAAACACTCATCACGCATTCCGATATCAAAGCCAAGAATACAAGCAAGAAAAGAAATGAATAAATCAGCCAACGATTTAGCAGATGCCATTTCACTTGTTGGGTTATCAAAAACTACTCGTACTGCCACTACTACTTATTCTTTTAATAATAATACCAAGAATAATAATGATGGTACCATTAATACTCCTACTACCACCCATTTTGCAAATATCAAACAATGACTCATTTTTTTTTTGTATATAACTCCCATTATATAATTTAAATACCAAACATTTTTTTTTCACTATGTGTTATTAGAATGATCAATGAAGAGAAAAAGTAAAAGAGATGAAGAGTTTTTGATGATATATATATAATACTAATAATAATACCTAAAAATGATTTTGAAGAGAGAAAAAGAGGATATGTACGATGGTGGATAATGTTGAATAATTCTTTTATAAAGTTAAGAATAAGGTATAATATGATAATGCAATTGCATACATATAGTATAATATGCATGTTTTATGCTGTTACAGCTGTACTATACACTCCATTCAGTACATGTTGTTTATGATGATGATGATGCTGCTGCTGATGATGTTGTATTAATGAAACGGGTGATTCACATAATGCTTCATTATCCAGCAATACACGTTGTTTTTGTTGTCGATCAACTTCTCGTACCAAATCCAATAAAAATCGTTGCGATACTCTGTGGAATCCTCCAAAGATAGGTCCAAGCCAACGTGCTAAATATCCTTCACTTCGAACAGTTTCAATCAATGTAAGTAAGCAACTTTCACCTTCATTATTATTACCATCATTGTTGTTACTGTCCGTTGGTCGAACATGTATTTCCCATTCTCTTTCAAAGGATGATCGAGGGAATTTAAGCTCTTGTTGTTGTCCTTTGTTTTGTACTGTTCCATTATTCGATAACGATAATGATGGTAATGATGATGGTGATGGTGATGATTTAGATGAGGTAACTTTTGTTGCTCGATCAGTTCGAATGAGTGTTGTATCATTAATTCGATTCATATCAATGGCTCGTACGCGTGTTGAATTTAAAGTTTTTGCTGTAGTTGCTGGATTTTGTTTATGTTCAAGATGTTGTCGTGTTCGTGCAACATATTCCAAGTGTTGTTGTCCCAATAATGATTGAACACTTACAACATGTGAACGCCATTGAGGGTATCGATGTATATCCATTAAAACATTCCAAACATGATCAGTGGATGTGGCGAGTTTAATAGTACGGGCTTGACGGTGTCGCTGCGGTAAACAACAATGTATACATATGGCGAATAAAAAGAGTTCCAAAAGAATCAAAGAAGATAAACTAGCAGATTCATAAGTTTGTTGAATAGAATTTACCAGTTGATCCATTATTATAATAAAATCATAAAGATATAAAAAAAAATATTTGTTTAAAGAAGTATTTGATTTGTATTCGTGTAAATCTTTCTGTATAAGTGTAAGTGTACGTAAAAAGGAAAAAATAAAGGAAAAAAAAAAAAAAGAGAAAAAAAAAAAAAAGAGAAAAAGAAAGAAAGAAAGATTTTCTCGGCATCCTGAACACAAAAAAAAAAATATGAAACCAAATAAAAATGCAGTGGCATTTTTTAAAAAGTACAACATTTACAGCACATAAAGAGATCTCGTGATACAATGAATTTGTATTTTTTTTTCATTCCATAAGCCTTCTCTTAATTATACGTAATCATGAGTCCCATTTTTTTTAACTAAACACGCTTTTAATATTAATAAATTAAGTATTTATATAACAACCCTTCACCCCCCCCTTCTCTCTCTCTCTCCTTCTTTCTTCATCCCTGATTTTTTTTACGCCAATTAGTAACTTTTTATGTTATAAACCATAGAGCAGAAGTTGGCAATAGAAATTCTATTAAACTTATATAATTATCTATTAGGTCACTCAGCCCATAAATTGGCTTATTACAATAAAAGACATATTTGACTATGATATATTGTTTGTATATACCTCCATATATTTCAACATTGTATATCAAAACTTTTGACAGATTAAAAAGACGTTGGTTGCCACCCCTTTTTTCCCTTTTGTGAAACGATCCTTTCAAATATTATGTCATATCACTTTTTCTTGTTCTCCTCAACCGTTTCCTTTTTATAATAATAACAGCAATCACATGTTATAGCATATCTTTGCATCATTACCATTAGATCCACAGTTTATATATATAATGAATGATAAACATGAATCATATATAAATATAAATAATATACTGCACGTTAAAAACATGATTTGATATAAAAAAAAAAAAAAAAAAAACTCTTAACAATCATAAATTACATCAAAAAAGATAAAAAAAGTTTAATTTGTATACAAGTTGTTTTGGGATGCAATGCAAAAAAAATAATATAGAGAAAAGAGTAAAAAAAAAGCACTATAAAAACGAAGAAAAAAATATAAAAAAGATAAATGCGTAAAAAAAGGTTGTTGTAGTTTTGAGTTTTACATGAATAAATGGGGGATGGGAAAAACAGCAGATCGATAAAAAAAAAAGAGATAAGAGAGATTTTTTAAGTGAGGAAAATTTATGTGAATGAAAACTATTAAATAACTTAATCCTTATTCTTCTTCTTCTTTTCCTTTTTCTCCTTCTTTTCCTTCTTTTCTTTCTTTTCAGACTTATCCTTCTTTTCAGATTTATCCTTCTTTTCCTTCTTATCCTTCTTTGCCTTCTTTTCCTTTGTAGCTTCTTCAGCAGGTTCTTCAGCAGTACGCTTAACACCAGCCTTAACTGGTTCTTCTGGTACTGCAACTTCTTCATCATCATCAATTGAATCAATAACACGCTTCATAACATCAACATTCTTTTCAGGTGTAGCTCCAGAATCAAAGAATGCTAAACGTTCTTCAACTTGTTGTCGAAGTGCTTGACCAAACTTATCAGAAGGAAGATCTAAATAATTAATTATTAAAAGTTAACTTTTCAATCCTTCTACATATATTTTTTTCATTGAATTTTTTTTTTAAAAAAAAGTATTTCATACCTGTGAAACAATCGATACGGGAAGCAATAGTACATTTGTTAGCAAGGTAACGAGACATACGACCCTTGTTCTTGGTACCAGCACGACCAATGAAGGAAGAGTTATAAATAAGACCATACTTGGGAGTATTACCCTTTGTCTTCAAAGCACGGAAAAGAGCCTTTTCAGCACCCAAAATTTGAAGAGTGGAAGCAGGATATTTCGACAAGTTTGTAAGAGAACCAGCATGAGAAATTAAACGAGCACCAACGACTTCACCAATCAAAGCAGCCAAGTTAGGAGCAACATGACTCATCTTGGAGATCAAGTATTCATGTAACTTCTTACGGTAATCAGCCAAACTAATGACACGGTCGGCAAAGTTCAAAACGTTGATCATATCGACGGGTGAGATATCGGTACCCATGGAAGCACGAGCAGCATCAATAATTTGTTGTGCAATACTTTCATCTTCATCTACAATTTCAGCAATAGGTTCCAAATGTTCTTCTTTGATATCAGCTTTGTTCTTGATAACCTTAACCAACTTGGCATATTTGTAGTTATCACTAACAATCTTGACCAATTCAGGGAAATGCCAAGAGTACCATTCTTTGACACGCATAGCAAAGGTATTGACATCTTTATCCAATTGATCCAAAAGAGCAATGGCTTGAATGATCATGTTATCGGAACGGTTGACGTTGAACTTTACCTTGGCACGAGAGTAACTGTGACCCAAACCTAATTGAGCTTTTTCAAGATCACCTTCCTTCAATTGAGCCAACAATTTGTCAGACCATAAACGAATACCACGGACTAATTCTTGTACAACTTCATCGGTAGTACATTCGAATCCACATTCGCCTTTGATAGCACCAGCCAAGTTCTTTTCGGATACACCCAATTGAACCTTGCTCTTCTTACCAGGCTTTGGTAAGTTTAATTCAAGGAATGCCTTGAGTGAATCGTTGACAATACCTAATATATCAGAAAAATAAGAGAATTTTTTTTTTGGTTGGTTTGTTTTTTTCATTCAAACGAATTTTAATTTTGACACATAAAGTGCGGGCTTGTCAAAAAGTTTTCTTTTTTAGTCATTGTTGATTTTTTTTTTTTACCTTCGGAAACATCGTTAGCATTTTCCAAAGCATCGGCAGCACTCTTAAAGGGAGAGAATGACTTGAGCTTAACAGTTTGACCGAATTTGGCAAGATCTGAAACGTTCTTTTGAACTTGTTCTAATTTAGCACCAATCTCTTCAGACTGAACTCGTTCGAATAAAGCGTAGCCGGAAGCTGATTCAAACAACACGTGGGTTGCCTATATACATTAAAAGTGAATAAATTATGTTATTAAAACATGTTGAAATAAAAAAAACTACAAATTATATAATATGTTATATAAACATACCATGGTTGAATTAAATGAATATGGTAGAGAGAATGGCGGAACAAGAAAAAAAAAAAAAACTGTTGTTTCCAACTTTTTTTTTTCTTTCGTTTGCGAACCAGTCGGTCTTGGTGGCTCTGTTAAATCAAAGCCACCAAAAAGTTGGGCGGGCAAGAGAGCCCCCCCCCAAAAAAAAAGAAAGCTTGTGTTACTCAAAAAGGCATGAAAATACTCCACCCGTATTAAAGTGGTTGCTATGGTAATATTGTAGTCAAGTAAATAATTTTTTTTCAAAGATATAACAATTAATAAGATAGTAGATTTATAATTATTTATTTCATACTTTATATATTTTCAAAGAGTCATATTAAGCGGCTGATGCTTAATATTCCATGACTGAAGATTTATTCTGCACTTGTCACTTGTTGCTATAGAATATATTAAACTATATGTAATGTATTATAAACCAGTGAAAGGTCTTTCTTTTTGATAAGAAAAAAAAAAGAAGATTTGGGTTATAATGATGGAAGTATTATTATTATGGTCAAGTAGCAGCAAAATGCAATGATATAGCTCAAAGAATGTAAAAAGGCATGGCTTTGAACCTCATAATTATAACATAACTATCTTCCGAAAAAAAAATTAGCAACATCGGTAATAGTGTTACGGTTTGTTTCGAGGAGATATGGAATAAAAGTAAGCTTTTTTAGCATTTTTTTTCATAATAATCCATGTGTTACCAGATCATCGATAATCATTTGAACAGGGTGTGTGAAAGACTATTTTATCAAATCTACAAAGAAAAGGACGAGTGACAAAATAATTCCAATTATCACGATAAATGATGATTTTATAAGTAGGGTGGGTTTGATTGATCTGCTGATAAACAGAGAAGTTTATAATGCAGCAAAACATAATATGCTGCGGGGAATAAGAAATACATCTTTTTCCGAGCTTATACCTTTTTTTTTATTTCACTTAAAAACTATGGCATTCAATTGTCAACGATGCAAACAACCATTACGTATTGATGATACCCTCAATGATCTCGATTCAGCTGCAACTGAGTTACTTGTAGGTAAATACAATATACTTTACCTTTTTTTTTTCTGTTTCTTTTATATAAACGATGGGAGAGATGTACGCAGACATGAATTTAACTTTTTTCTATCTGTTGTATATAGCTCCGCTTTCAGCTGAAGAACAATACCAACAACAATTACGACGAAGTAAAGCACGATATACCGATACAGTTGAACCTGTTAGTAAAAGACTTGTCGGCATTAAAAGTAATGTAAAATCAACTACTACCAAGAAACAACAGCAACAACAAAAAGAAAGTTTTCCTTTACCGTCGGAATCGTTTGTCGTTTTAACACGTTCACAACTCGGTGGTCAAAATACTACAAGTAGTAGTTCGTTATCTCCTTCAACGTCAGGAACACCAACTACTGCTACGACTACAACAGGACAAGTGGGGCAAACAAGTACAGTAGGATCATCCTCTTTCTCTGTATCATCTTCACAGCAACAACAAATCACGAGATCAAATAATCATAATAATAGTAATAGTTCCGCACAACCATCTTCAATAACGACGAATGATAATAATGCATCACGTAATAATAGTTTATCTCATCGGCTTCGTGTTGCAGGTCGTTTATTTAACGTCATGTCGTCGCGATCTAGTGTTGATCATCCAATGTGTCAAGAATGTACCGATATGTTATTGGAAAGTCTTGAAAAACAATTGGAAGATGTTGGATTGGAACGTGATTGTTACATTGAATACTTGGAAAAAGTCAAAGAAGGACGTATTACAGATGATGAACTCAAAGAGTTGGAACAACAAGTACATGAATTGAAATTAGCTGAACAAGAGGCATTATCAGATCTAGCCAAAGCAAAAGAAGAACACGAAGCGGTAAATAAAGAAATGGAAGAATTGGAAGCAGAAATGAAATCCTTGGAAAATCGTGAACATCAATTTTGGGAACAATATAATGATTATGAACTCAAGTTGGAAAATTATCAAAGCGAACGAGCCTCCATTAATCTTAAATACGATCATGATGTCAAACAATATGAAAGATTGCAAAAGACAGTCGTGTATAATGATGCTTTTTCTATTTCCCAAGAAGGTCCATTTGGCACAATTAATGGATTTAGATTAGGTCGACTTAGTTCTCAACCGGTAATAGGGTCATCTTGTTGTTATGATTATTAATATAAAAAAGAAAATATGGTTGAATAGATATATGAATTTATACTAAATTTTTGATTATTTATAAATTAGGTAGAGTGGAGTGAAATAAACGCTGCTTGGGGTCAAACGTTATTATTGTTATATACTGTTGCCAATAAACTCAAATTTCAATTCCATACGTATGTTTATTTTATTATGGATTTAAATTTCAAAAATAAATAAATAAAAAACCGAACAATACTAATTAGTTATTCTTTTTTTTTTGTCTTAAATAGATATCGACTAGTACCTATGGGGTCTTTCTCTCGAGTAGAAAAAGTGGATGGCGATACTGTTTTATCCTATGAATTGTAAGTTTCATGTGCTTGTTGTCAGATGCGTTGTTTTTCTTTTCAAAGGATACTTATAGTTATTGTGTATATGAAATATATAGGTATGGATCAAATGAATTTGGATTAAATCGAATGTTTTTAAATCGACGACTGGACCATGCGATGGTTGCTATTTTAAATTGTCTTAAACAATTAACAGATTTTGCTGAAGAACGAGATAGAAGCTTGCGTTTCCCTTATCGTATTCATAAGGATAAAATTGGTGATTTATCGATACGAGTTCAATTCAATCAAGATGAACTATGGACAAAAGCATTGAAATACATGTTGACCAATATGAAATGGGTTCTTGTATTTGCTAGTAGAGCTAATGTTGCTGTTGAAGAATCATAGAAACTATTTTTATTATTATAATTGTATAATTGTATATCACTGGGTTATTATTAAATGAATAAAAAATAATGCTTCTTTTTATTATTATTGCGAATCTATACAAAGAGAGAAAGAGAAAAACAGAGAGAATATGTGTTGTATGTGGCCATGTGTTTTTATATAATATATTATAGTACTTTTTTTTTTCTTTAGAACGGCAATGATGATTTTTGTTTTGCTGCTTCCTTGAGTTTGTCCTATTAAAAAATAAATAAATAATAAGAGTAAGTATCCTTTTCTCCAACATATAAAAACGTGTGCTTATATCCAACACATATAAAACAATTTTTTCTGTTACCTCCTTCCAAGCTTGAATGGTTTCTGGCATTTTCTCGACATTTTTGCGAATTGTTTCTTGACGTTCTGCACGTGTACGTTCGTGTTTTTCGAGTTTGTTGGGTTTTGTTCGAAGTGGTTTTCGTGGTTGTACAAAAGGCAAGCCAATGGAAAGTGGATCGATACCTTGTTGAATGCATGCCTTGCGTAAATCATTTTGAACTCTTAAGCTAACCTGAGGAGGTCTCCAGAAACTCTTTTGTTTAGCTTCATTAAAAATAAATTGTGGCTTGACATCAGCTTCTGTCAATGGCTTTGTCAATCGTGCCAAGATTTGTTCTGAAAATACTCGTTTGCTAGCCATGTTTTGTTATATATTATTATTGTCGGTATAATAAAAAATAAAAAAAAAATGTTAGGGAAAGTTTTTGTTTTCGTTTAAAGGTTGTGGACTTTGAAAAATTGACATATCGGTTGGTTCCTTTTTTGAACAACTATAAATTTTATTCAGGGTGTAAGGGCATAGTAACAATAAGTGTGATATCAATTCATTTACGTTGAGTTTATATAAATAATTACTTGAGAAAATACAATAGATAAAAGTAATATCATAATTAGAATTCATAAATAAATACATCCAAGTGAGGTTTCCAGTGAATTTGGTCAATTGTTTCTTGTTTTCTCTCGCCATAAAATATCGTATATATTATTACTTTTTGAAAACAATAATAATCCAATGATCATTTTTTTATGAGTCGAATGTAAACCCCCCACCCCCATCAAAGAAAGCAATCGAGATAAATAAGAATTCCAAAAGCTTGCTCTTAATATTAATATACGTACGACAAAAATGAACGGGGTTAACAAATTAAAGCCAAGAATGATAGGAACCTTTATAAAGGTACAAAATCGGTGTTGTTCTGGCAAAAAAAAAAAAAAAAGTCGTAGCTTAACAAAATAGAATGCGCCATAATTTCATTGCTGATGGAGGTGGTAATTAATAACGTGAGGTCCTGTAAATCCAGCAAATATGATAATCAAGCAATTACCAAAAAACATTTTTTAAGAGAGCAAATACACTGTGAGTATAACTAGCAACAAAAAAAACCGATTTATTGGATTAATTTCAGTTTGATAAAAACATTTATTTCCATCTTTGATTAATGAGCTTTATTGCCTACGTACCTCCGTTAAACATAGGGCCATATAAAAAGTCCCTTGGAACAAAGGGGCCTGCATACTGGATTAGCGCAGGTTAAAGGTTATTAAAGCGAAAGAAAAAAAAAGAAAATGGTAAATAGGAGAGTAAGTAAAGAAAAAAAAGAGCCATTATCACACAAACATAATCCACAGTAGTATTATTATAAATATAAGACGTTTAATACCACTTCTTAATCTATACTGTAATGCTTACTTTGTCTCTTCGTTATTGCGTTCTTTGTTGTATAGTTACAATATATTTTTATACTTGTTAGCGATTTTTTGAGTATGTTTTATGGCTACGTACGTACGTAGAAAGAGAAAGTAACTGTAATGCTCAATTCACAAAATACGTTAAACGTACAGTATATTGTCAATAATTATTAATGATATTGTGAATATTTAGATAAAAGGCTATGTTATTAAGATACCGTTTCAAAATTGGCGCATCCCTAGTCATTCCCTTGAATAAAGTTGATTATTATAACTTCTGGAGTGAATTTCATTGTGAGCGAGCTTTGGATGCATATTATCAGCATTAATTCACACTCAGCAATAAAAATAAAAAATGAAGACGGAAGTATTATTTTGCATTTATTGAGATGTAATTATTATCCGAATGTTTTTCTCATCAAAGTAACTTTTATGGCTGTTGCTAATTATTGGGTATTAAGTTAGAATCAAGATCAAGTCAACGGTAATGCTAATTTAGGACTAACCCTGGAACAGAAAATACAAGAGGTACTATAGCATAACATTGCAGTGATGCTGAATCAGCAAGATTATTTAGAACTTTTGCTAAAACATGCAGATATGTGTATATCTTTTTTATATTTATATGACTAACGAAAAACTGTTAAGGTATGTAGTAGAACACCAAGTGAGGCAAAAGCACATATCAGATGGCGCTTAAAGAAACTCATGTATACAAAAAAAAAATATAGAACAGCTTCATGCACTTGGTAATTTTCTTGCTGAATTTCAAAGATTCCCAACGTCAATTTATCACATGGTTCAAAACCTACTATGTTGATAAATGGGATGTACGAGCCTATGAACAGTGGGATTGTTCATATCAACCATAACCATGTCTTCATAAATTGAGCATCGTGTAACAGCTAATGATGTCCAAAAAGCTGTTTATGCTTCTACAGAGATATCAGATGAAGCTTGCCAAGTTACTATTATTAATTTTATCCGACCTTTTGTCCCCAAAAAGAAAGACGACGGCAGCGATCCTGATGTAATAGTGTTCATTTTTCCTTTGGTAAGCATATAAAACTTTTTGATATATTATAAGATATGGTGATATGAGGTCACAGCCGATGGATGATCAGTATTTGGATCTTCAATCTGTAAATATTGTAGTTATAGAATTTGGGAGACACACGATTTAGTCCATAATTTGACGGATGCTTATATTTACTAGAGCAAATTTGATATGGTGATAGCAGCAAGAAACATCAGGCCAGATTTTCCACCATGAGTACAGGGTATGAATTACATTAAATTTATTTATATAAATCTGATCTACTGTATTTTTATTAATGAGAATTTCAGAAAATGTATCTTTATATTCACCAGCTAAGAGCGAGGCGCGTCTAGAACGTATGTTCAATGTCAAGGAGACCAAATATCGCATATGTCCTAAACATTGCCGGCTTTTCCCGCTAAACTCAACAGATCCTTGCAAATGTAAGATGTCCCAGTTCAAACCTAATGGAAGCCCAATCGAAACTATGTCATATTTCCCATTATCAAGACAACTGGCGATGTTTATTGCGGATACCGATATTCGTGAATCTATCTATGAGAAAATAAACCACGAAGCTGACCCAGGAATATTAACCGATATATTTGATGGATCCGTATATCAATCACTCAAACCAACTCTCTTTCCAAACCAGTCACCTGCCAATCTTGACCTTGCTGTATCTTTATTTGTGGATGGGTTCACTCCATTCAAAGGCGGAAATTCCAGGCTAACAATTGTTCACTTGGTTTTTCTGTCGCTCCCTCCACTTGAAAGGCAATTATCTACTATTATTTTTTATATTCAAGTATATACTGGTATTATTCATACTCTTTCACAATTACTTATCCAATATTGTATTATTATCAAATAGATACAAGGCGCAAAACATGATACAAGTCGCCATAATCCCTGCAGATCATAGTGGTAGAACATTTACAGTTTATTTCGTCCCTTGATAAACGAATTACGTGTCCTTGAGGACGCTGAATGATAGTTGATTATGCAGGTGACCCAATTAATGTCAAAGTACATACATTGTTTATTTTAATAAACTTGTTAATGCTACATCATTTTGGACGAAGAGTAATCTAATTCATTTATATCTTTGATACTCTAAACCAGTTATTATCATTGTCATTATAATGTTATCATCTATTGGTCAACAACAGGAACTTCACAAACATGTAGTAAAATAGCACGGATATGACAATAATAATCTTTTTTGAGAACACTAGTTTTGGCATGTTGCTTGAATTGATTTGGTATAGTTCAATTCCGTTTAGGTAGCTTAATTTAAAACTGTGGCCTATTATTTTGTATGGCCAAATTTAACTTCCAGGCTACACCTAACTTTATTTAGGGTGTTGTTATTTATTGTAGGCATAGTAACAATAATTGTGGTATAAATGTATTTAAAAATCAATATGATATATCAATATTATGTTCAATTTACATTGATAAACGAGGAGTAAGACTAATATTATTATGGTTGAATAATTACTTGTGGAAATACAATAGATAAGAATAATATCATAATTACAATTTATAGATGAATCCTTTATCCTCTTGGTCTGTATAATCTCCATTTACATCAAGTGGGGTTTCTGGTGGATTGACTAATCGTTTCTTGTTTTCCCTCGCCATAAAATATCGTGTGACGATAAAACAGCAAAATGCAATTCCGTTTCCAATACAGTAGATGATCATACCTGTTTTGTATGTAGGAGCTTCACGTTCGAGCATCACCTTTATTTATTAGAGCATTAGTTATCCAATAAAGAAGAAATAAAATTGATTCATTTTTATCAATATAATATCTAAAAAAAACTACGTACCAGTGGGCCAATAAAGTTTCCAACTGTGGTAAAAATAACAAGGAAGCTATTGTAAAATATTTTTTTACTATATCCACTCACATTTGTACCAACCGTACTTATGAACATCACACCGGCACCACCCATTGCCCAGCTCAAATAGTAACCCAATAATTTAACAGAACCATGAGGAGCAGCTGCCAAAATAATAACACCGGTCAAGCTTACTAAGCAAAAGAACATGCCAGTATATGCAATTTGTTGAATACGACGTGCAATAATGGATGCTAAAATAATAAAAATTGCTGCGGCAAAACCGCCAGGCATTTTTAAAAGTATGGATTCCGTTGGCTATATTATTATTAGTATTATTATTTATTCTGGATCGAAGTAGCATAGTTCCAAAAAAAAAAAAAGTACGTATTTACCGTATAACTTCCAAGTGAACGAATAATTTGAGCACTAAAAACTAGAAGACCACCATTTTGCATATTAATGCAAACTGAAGCTATACCAATTAAATATAAACGTGGTTCTCTTAAGGCTTCGAGAAAGTGTCGATATTTAATTTGTTTGTTTCGAATGACTGCATTATCTCTGGTTCGCTTGTCAACAATTTCGTGCTCCTCTTTTGTAAGTCGTAAAATCCATGACCGTGGATCATCCAATAAGAAAAAGAAACACAGAATTCCGAGTACCACAGTAAAAGCACCAAATATGATATGGTTCCATCTATTGTTATTGTGATTAGTATTATTTAAAAGTACGTATGGTTAACACAATCTCAAATCGTTTTTTCTCGTGATTATACATGACTCTCTCGTTATTGTTACTCACCTCCACATTTGAAGACCCAGTCTAGGGCCTCCCATTTGAGATACACCTACAGCTACCAAATTTCCAAGTATCGAGCCAACTCCTTGGCACATGGTTACTATGCCGAAATAGAAGGTTTGTTCATCACGTCGATAAAGATTTGGAACTATAATATAGATGCACGGAAGGCATGTCGCCTCAAATACACCCAATAGGAAACGCAAGGCCAAGAGTTGTGGAAAAGTATTTGCCAATGAAGTAAACAGCATTACCTTTTATTATTATTGTATGCATGTATTTATAGATAATACTAATTAATTATTATGTTTAAATGTTATTGTGATAAAAATAATATAATAACTACTTACTAATCCAAAAAGAATAATCATGACACCAAGGTATCGTCTTATAGATAACTTTTGAACCAAGATTTGGTTGAGTATTTGCATAATCAAATAACCCAAGAAAAAAATACTGCCAAGCCAACTGAATTCTGACCCTGTAATATGTGTATCTTCATATATACCTAGAACTGCACTGATTGCCAATGATGACTTATCTGCGAACTGTGATATAAATAATAATAATTACAAATAATTTAAATTTTTAAATGTAGGTACTGAAATTTCTATACATCAAGCAGCAATAATAAATATGGTGCATATATATACCTGCACCATAACTATCCAAGTTACTAATGGAATAAAAGCAAGGTTGACCTTTCGGAGATACTTTTTTTCTGCTTTACTTTTGACATAGCATGTCTGAAATATCACCCCTTTTTCGGTATCACTATCATTATTTTGTATTTCTACCGGATCGGCATGAATCACTTCAGCCTTTTCATTTGTGCCTTCTGTTGATGACTGGGACATAATTATTTTTCTTAAATGTTGTAAAAACCAAGATTAATTATGGAAAACAATAAAAAAAAGGATCAAGTGAATAACTGGGAAAAATAAATTATAGGAAAAAAATGATTATTTTTTATGAATATACATATATATATATATATAGGGTTTATTTATTTTTGTAATAAATTATTATAATAGTAACAATCAAGTAATCGTCTATTTTTTGTTACTTTTTTTCATTGATCTTCTGTTCTTCCCATCATGAATTTGGTTCGTAAAAAATATTTCTCACAAGTGACCTTCTGTGTATATACTTCGCCATTGTGTTCCCTCACTTTCTCAGCGGTTCAATCCATTTAATAAGAAAGAAACTTACTATTATTTTTGAGTTTATTTCTCTAATACATAAAATAATAACAATAATAATCTGTTTTGACTTTCTTCTTTCAATTACCTCTGATTAATTAGGGCACCTAACAAACTTTTGTCGAATTTATATAAGCACTTATAAAAACAAAACACAATGTGACTTTTATTAATACTATTCAGAATAGAAATTATCTAAAAGAAATCAAACTCTTCAGTTATTGGATAGAGAAACATATGTATATGCTATGATAGTAACATAAGTATTGTCAAAGTCATGCGCTGTGAAAGAACGTCGAGAATTTACGGCGTTTTTTTTTTCAAGAAAAAAAAAAAAGAAGCGTGAGAAGTGAAAAAAAAAGTAGTTACCTGTAAACAGCGTTAAAATCAGAATGCGGAATTGATTTATAAAGAGACTTTGCTGGTAACGATGGCGCAATTAATTCCCAATGGTGCGTAATAATAAATACGTATCTGTGAGTTTTTAGATGTCAAGCAACATCGGATAAAAAGGTAAATGCTAGTGATGGTAGTATAATAACACGGTACGTGTTGTTCCCATTTTTGACAGGTTCATATTTGAAATAAGATAATATGACCATCGATGGTATACGAATAGTAAAATTTCTTATTTACATAATCTACTATAATCAGTAGTTATTGAATCTGCTTACGAATCGTGTACATTAATTTATTAGTATCCTACTTATACCGTAGCATTTTTTTCTTATGTATATAGATGTGTAGTAGTGCTTTCTAGCAAGAACATATTTTAGTATACGTTCGAGTGCTGGGATTTGTAGTGCTACATTATTACGTATTGCATTATGTCAAAAGAATATTGCGATATTCGAACTAAGCTTATGGACGTCGAACAGTAGTGATATATCAATTATTTTCCCAAAAGAACACAAAGAACTCGTGATGTCAGATCTGGAAGAAGCAGCTGTGAATATATCGAATTCATGAGAAAAAGTAGATAAAGATGACAAATTCCAGGTAAGTACAAAATAAAGTTACTTAATAAAATTATCAACTTTTTTTCCTGGTTTTCAACAGATTTGCCTTGTTACTCACAAGCTATATTTTTAATGGTGGTCATATTAAAAAACTCTATAATATACAGTATGTACACTGGAAGTAAATTATAGTATATTACAATAGACACTCATACATTTTCTTTCAACAAAGTCTGTTTTAGAATATAACGCTTTTAATTAATTTATGAATCACGTCTCTTTTGAATATTTTATGAAGATTGCATAAGATTAATTAAGAAACAGTTTTTACTTTATCATATTTTTACTACTTGTCGAAAACCAATATTATTGTAAACTTTTCTGTCTGAAAGAGAAAATCCGTTTACTGTATACAGAAAAAAACATACTTTATATACTAACAAAGTAACTAAATCAAATACAAAATATGTTAAAAATATCGATCAACCGAATGCTATTCTTATATTATTGACAGCTACGTATAGAAAGAAACATAAATATACTAAATAATATGGCGACAATGGCTTTTTTTACTCTATTGTATCATCATATCCTCCTGATCATATAGTCTGATACATCTTTAAAACATAAAAGGTTATATGGACAGAGATACGTAATGTAAAATTAATATCGGTATAAAATTTTATTTATGGTATATTACGCCAGATATCATGAATTAGCAACTAAAATAAACGATAAATAGCAAAAAAAAAAGACATGTATAAAACTCCATGGTAAAAATATTAAGGTTTTCTTTATCGCCAGCTTATCTCATCGTAATACCACCGTTAAAAACAGAGATTAAAAATCTCATTATAGTTTATTTGAGATACCAATTATGCAATTGACCGATGGTTGTATGTATATAATTTTGCTCTAATTATTATTGTATATATATATAACTGGATAACAATACACGTATATAATTTATTTAGCTAATTCATTATTAATTCGTCAAGTCTGATTGGAATTTTCACTTTGGTGCTTCTCCAAATATTATTTGTAGATAGTACGTAATGAGCCTGCCATAGATGGTTATTGCTTGTATAGATTTCCACACTAATAAATGTTTAACTTCGAATAATGGATTTTTTTTTTATTTTGACTCCCATCTATATCTTCAACTATAAACACTGTAAATTCTCACTTTTGAATTTATACACTCTTACTTTATACGTATTTCTTAGCACGTGTTTATTTTTTTTTCAAAGCTCATTATCATTTCAATATTACCTGAAGATATATAGTTTTTAATTGATAGCGGTAGTATTATAATATTAAATGACATCAAACATTTATATATAGATAATGTTTTTGTCAAATTTTATAAGTAATGGCTGTCAAACTTTCGTGTTACAGTAAATAAATGTCTTTGTTTTTTATTGAGTTTCACATGGAAAACTTAAAGAACAACCATTGTCAACACTGTCGAGGAATGTGGCGTGATGAAAAAGAATCAATGTAGATTTCTTGTTTATTTCAGCAAGTGCACATACAGTACATGATTCTTTTAATCAGGCCATGTTAGATTTGAGTGATATAATTAATTATTTCGTGAATGGATTTTAGGTGAAAAATGAATTTAATTTTTAATTATAGCTATAGACGTGCTTTAAGAAAGCAGCATGTTAGAAGAAGCTCTTTCTGTGGGTACGTTATACTTCCATCTATTATGTATCAAATATACAAGTGTATATTAGGTAGTTATAAATAGAAGAGCCAAATTTTATATTTCCTGATATATTCGCAACTCTTGAATCCCGTCGAAATACTTTAGCCAAAACTTGAAGCGTGTGTCCAATGTAGCTTTTGGACAAGAGGAGTACTCCAACTCCACTTAATATTGAACGCGCTGAGCATGTAATTGCTAAAGTCTCCACAGGTTTGTGAATAACACACTTAATAATCGAGGTGTATGCTGGAGAACAAAATGATGCAGCTTTTGTTTTATCATATTATTATTTTTAAATAATAACTATTTATCTTCCAAATATAGCGTATTAATGTGAAAACATAAACAGTATACTGAATATAATAATAAATAGGCAAAAATATAAAAATGATAGAGCATGGAATTGAAATTATCGAGGGAGCAGAAGTATAAGATTATGAATCGTAAAAATGAAAACTAGATTTGATCTTCTTGCTCCGCGAAAGTAAAATTGGGGGGTGATGATGTTGCGAAAAGTAATAGACCAATATTTAGGGCAGACGAAGAATAATAATGCAGACGTGCCCACATTATTGGGGGTGGAGGAGTTTTAGGATTCTCTTCAGATCTTTTTTTTTGTGTTACATCAATTACTTTTTTTTCCCTCACTAACAATTGTTTTACTTTGCCCCCTTTTGTGTTGGATCGGAAAAGGGGGGATTTTTGTATTAATGAAAGGATTGTTCACAACTTTCTTTTAAAAAAAATCGAATCATTAATTGGCGTCGACGTACCATATGTATGTAAAACTTATTAAATGACAAATAAGAAAATAATAGCAAAATCAATGATAAGGAGGAAAAAAAATATTAACAAATAATAATTATTCTGTTGGATTAAGGTTCGATCAAAAAAAGAGAGGTAGGGAAAAAGTAAGTGGTGTGACGCAAACCACTCGGTCTTTTCCACCTTAGCAACCGGTGTTTGGATTTCCAGTTACCATTACTCTACAAAAGTCATCTTACCGGTACCAGCAGATATTGTTGGCTGTTGTACGTGCGCTCTCAACTTGTAGTTGTGTGGCATTTTTTTTTTTTTTTATACTTTTCCTGTCAGTTAACAAAGAAAAAAGAAGGGACGATAATATAAAACACGAAAATATACTACAAACTATTACCGTTACGTCTATTACTTGCCACTACTGTCACTACTTTTACTACTGTTACTATCTCTTTATACATATACACACACACGTTTAAAAAGTAGAACAAGAAAAAGTGGAACTTACGACTTCTTTTTTCTATAATTCATTTGGAACAAGAAAAGAAAAATAAAACTTGGATGCCTTGATGCTTACCGATTCAAGCTTAACCAATATATTTCTCGTGGTAAGCTATTCTTTTTTTCTTTTCAAGCGAAAAAAAAAGATTTCATATTAAGAAAGTTACAAGTAAAAGAAGGCCATTGACCTTTTTTTTTCTTTTTATAACGACGATCATATAGAGCGGTGTGTCTCAGATTCGGTACAGAGTATACTGTCAGGAATGCAAACAATCGCAATTGGTAGACTTCTTGAAAAACGGGACTATTAATAATAATAATAGTTCTTCTTCGACGGCTGGTGATGACCTTAACAAGCATCTTATACAAGCATTCCGTCAACTTGCTCTATTGAACATACCATGCACGTGGCGTGTTGCAACGCAACAAGAAGAACAAGTGATACTTGAGCTTTGGGTATTTTGGTTTGATGATCGTCATACAGGTGAAATTGATGATAATCCATATTTACATAATCTCGAAGGTAAATATAAAAGGATCGGCTCCTGTTCTGTAATTAGGATCAAAATGATGAAGAACAGCTAATTTGAAGTGGATTTATTATCATTATATAGAAACAAAAATGGGATCATTTACATGGGAAAGTGCAATTGCAAAAAGTTTATCACCTACAGCATCACCATGTACACCATCCACAAGTGTTAGTAGTTCAGTATTAAGTGTATCACTCGAGTATCAATTATTTATTAGATCCATCAAAAACTTAATACGAGCGTAAGTTTGATTTATTAAACTGGTTAAAATTTAAATGTATAACATTAATGTCATTCTTCTCACTTATTAGATCAATGATACAAAAAGGAGCAGTGCCCCTGGGCGAGTTTTTCATTTTTCCATCCACGTTTATTGAAAGCGATGTTTGTTCCGATATCTTATCCATAACACCCGATTTATCTGTCGCTTCACTTCTCACTTGTACATATAACATTTATTTGACAAATACCAATCTTGTTGTACAACCAGACATTCACAGGATGAGGCTTCGTCCACTTATAACACGTGACTTCGATATACCTGGATCTTCAGGTACGCACAATAAATTCTTCAATACATATTTGTTTTATATATTTTTATGCATGGACAACGTAATTAACCTTAAAAATATTTTAATTTTTTACTCTCTTTCAGTGATCACTTCTCCATATGGTGAACAAGCAACTATTATTCAATCAAAACACGACATTTCACCTTCATTGGAAGATCAAACATTACGGCATTGGTCATCATTACTCGATATACCCCTTCCTCCACAACAGCACTTTAATTATAAAACTCCTCATAGTCATCATCATAATCATCATAGTCACCAACAAAGTTATCATACACCTATAATTAGCCATAGCAGTATAAATACTAGTAGCAAAAAGCATCAAGTTCATCATCGTCATAATCATCATCATCAATCAGTACCTCATCTTGTTCCACTTCGTATGTCAAGTGGCGATATTGTACTTTATCCAACCCATCTCACATACATTCCTACATCTTCATCTATTTCCCCCGTCAGCATTGGTGGTATGAATGGAATTCTGGGTTATAACCAAGGTTATGTCGAAGACCTTGGTGAGAAATGGAGTCGATGGGCATGGTCGGATCAAATTAAAGAATATGCTCGGCGGAATCGACCAGCACCTCATCCGGAAGATAATGATGACGGTGATCAAAATAATAATTTTTGGGATTATGGAAGTCCCAAGATGAGTGTAACATCGGCTGTTTTGGATAATTTATCGATTGCAGAAACAAGCAATAACTTCCCAAGTGATGTGTTACAAAAGGCATTAAAGGAACAGGTTGGATCGAGTCCCATTATGGTATCCAAAGCTGTAGCTACACCTGTAAGTGCTTCAGGTCCATCTAAAAGTGAATCGAATGATAATGATTCTCTCAACAACAACAATAGCATTAGTAATAATAGCAGCAACACGAATAATGTCGCTACTCCATCTTCATCATCATTAATGCCTGAAGCTGATAAGAATCGAGCGGAACAATATCAGCATCAATCGCAATTATCTGTTGCCGATTTTGCAAAATTGAATTTTGGTAATCAGGTTGATGAAGAGCAACAACACCAAATGGAAGAAGGAGTAATTGGATCAGATGATCAGGTGCCTGAAGGTGTATTTACTTCTAATTCACAACAACAGCAACAGGAGCAACAAGAAGATATATCTACTACCAATACCAACATTAATGAGGACGTATTACAAACACCAACAGCACAGCAAGTACCACAGCAACAGCAAACTCCCACTCCCACTCCAGCTCCCAATAATAATGCTAGTATGACATTAACTGATTCGTCAGTGTTATTATCTGGAGTATCTTCTATGGTAATGAGCTCGAATGATCCATCAGCGTCTTCTCCGACACCTATTCCCGCAGCAGATGATGGTTTTGGATTTCGTTTTGGAATCGATGGATTGGACGGGGCTGATAACGTATATGGTACTGACGTAGCATCGAATCGTTGGGGTGATCCTATGGAAGATCTCGATAATTTGGATTTCAACGTGACAGAAGAAGATTTTGACTTTTTCGAAACTCCATCAATTAAACAAGAAAATACTGCTCCTGTAACAACAGCAACAACAGTAGCAACGACTGTTGCATCAGTTGCAGAAGGTACGGCGCTATTCGATACCAATACTAAGAATGATAATGGGCTTGGAGAATCAACATTGACAAACATCTCTCAAGAGCACCAACAACAGTCTAGTGTGAATAATGATACATTAATGTATATGGGTTTATCGGATGTTGGAAATGAAGAGTTAAATTTGGATGTGCTTTTTAGCAAAGGTGGAATTTTGGATGAGCGCTTAATGATCTCGGATACAACTGGGCAAGCAACAGCACCTACTGATTCGATCAAAATTGAGAATGGTGCTATTGATGAACAACAGCAGTACCAACCAACAATTGGCGATGATCCATTGGAGTTATCTATGGGAGTTGATAATACCATCAGTACTAACACTGTTGATCAAGAAGAAAAGCAAGAACAGGATGATATTAAGCCAACAATGATGATACCTTCATCACCTAATTTAGGGATTGAAGCAAAAGCCGAGCAACGATTTGTTCCACCTCAATTTGCTCCCATCAAATTCTCAGAAGGTGTCAATGATTCTAAATATTCTGATGGTGGTAAATTCATGTATATGCCTACACCAAAGGATGATGAAAAGACGCTGGTAAAACAACGGAACAAACTAAAGAGGGATAACTATCGTCCAGATTATGTACCACGACTTCGTAAGCGGCCACGAATCAAGGGACAACAACGTAGAAATGGATCACCTACAACCCCTGTGCAGACTTCCACATCGCTTTTTATGTATCGGCCAACACCAGCAGCTAGTGGTAAAACTTCAATTAAATTACAGACAACACCTGCTATAAAAGAAGAAGTTCCTATCACTACTTCAGTGACTAATGATGAAGAAGATATGAGTAGCGATAGTGATGAAACTTCATCGACGTCAACAACAGCATCGAATTATAGTGCTTATTCAAGTAATAAAAGTGACAACGATGAACCAGATTGGTGGACGGTAACAATGAATACCACACAAAAAATTATTTCTAGTCAATTTTTCAAAAGACAACAACAACGACAATTGACGAACATTAAACAAATGTCATATGAATTTGACAATCCGTTTCCAAATACAACAGCATATGGTTCATTAATAGCAAAAAACATGCAAGATTTAGAAAACTCTCAGGAAGATCTTAGGGTATTGGACTACTTGTGTCAACAAGTTGTAATGGGTGGATATCCATTTACAAATGGCATAACAGCAATATCAGCTAATGGAGGTGAAGTACCGCGAGATGAATCATCGGCTGTATTAGTATCACGTCGAAGAGCTCTTTTACAGCGGCATCAAGGAGGTTCGTATAAAAATTGTCTATTTTTAATTTTTAGTTGAATAATTTATCTGATAATTGATTTTTTTAATTTATTCTAGATGTAATGCATGTGCCATCAATGACAAGTGATTATGATAAGGTTACACAAGAGTTTAGAGGTGTGTTGGGCGATCTTTTTGATCACACTAAAATTATGACTGATAATATGGACCAGATGGGTGTTATGCCAAGTACAGTAACTGTCAAAGGCCCACTTAGTGTTCAACAATATTATGATCTATCGGGTAAATTGTCTGTAATATATATATAAGGTAGAGGAGAAGAAATGATATATTTACTGATTACTGTTATATAAAAACAATAGAAACGAGCCAAGCACAAACAAAATATGGAAAATATCAAGTAAAAAAGCGACGACCTGCAGAACCCAATCTTGATACACTAGCAGCGCCAAACATCGTAGTGAGTCGACAAGATGAATACCTCGAAGGGTCACCGAAGCTGGTCACATTTTGGGAAAAATTACGGCTGGAACCTTATTCTGCTCGAAAGAACATTCGTTATTTTGCTGTGTATCCTAGCAATGAGCAGCTGGAACCTATATGTACTCAGTTTTTCAAAGGCTTGAGCACACTTTATGAAACATGTCATTTAGGTGTGCATCAACCAGGAAGCATCGGGTCTTACCGTCGTGGTCTTGTACCTGTACCTTTGCTACGTAAGTATTTAAACAACCAGGTGGAAATGATGAAAGAAAAAAAAGACAATTCAAAGGGAAAAATCGACTTCATGTTTTCTAACAACCTTGATTAAAACTATTAATTTTTTTAATTATAGCTGAATCAATGGATGAAACGTGGATTGAACGTCAGCTAAAAAGCTATAGTGCAGAATGTCAAAACCTTGGATCCGCACTTGGTGGAGCCATGGTTGAAAACATGCATATTGTGATTTATATTATCAACCCAACACATAGTTTATCATCGAATCTTGAACTGAGTCGATGTTTCCACAAACTTATGATTGCATATCATGCAGCGTCCATGGGCATGTCCGTTTCTTATGAACGACGTGCTCGACTTGTGTTTCAACTAATACCCTTGGAGCATATTCTTCGATCATCATCGTTTGGTGGATACCCCAATTTCGGACTAAAGGATATTGCATTTTCAGTATATAGCAAATGCCACTCTGTTGTAGGCAGGAACCATACATCACAGGTAAAATGCAATTTTTTGTTTTCAGAAACTAAAAAAAAAAAAAGAGTTTTAATGTTTATTAACAAATTTAACTTTTTTTTTCATTAATTAAAAAATAATATATAGTCTGGCATGGAGGATACCCGGCCAGCAACAACAATATATTCACCACCATTCATTCTGGCCAAACAAATACCCGATTCGATTAACTATTCCTTGAAAAACGACACTATCCATTCATTTCCTACCATCATGGATCAAAACGCTACATTACATTTGGCATACTGCTTTAGTTTGGATCGACAATGGATGATATTAGTATGGACGGATAATCAAGGTGAAATGCTGGAATTTTCTGTGATTCATACCATGAACAAGCCATTATCTCATACAATTGAGGAAGCATGGCAACGGTCCAAAGATTTAGCTCAATCCACAGGATTTTCATGGACGTTTGTAATAGCCAAAATAGGATTAATGTTTGAAGCTGAATTGCAAGCATGGATCGACGTCATACCTAGTGCAGATGAAAAGGTGGCTATTATATCAGTTGATATTGATTCCGCGTTACAGGTTCATATAAATAATAATAGTGGAACCAATAATATGACTCAGCAGCAGCAAGTACCTGTAATGGACTATCCACAAACTCCCAGTTCATCAGCTAACACTCCTACACCAGAAACGTTCAGTGCACCGGGGGTAGCTTCAACAGCAACGACACCCTTGGGAACACCATCTGTATCTACACCGACCGGAACAACAATCCGATCAACGAACAATTCAATATTGGATCCTAGTAGTGATGGAAATGGTGAAATAAAAGCATTATTACTAAATCATCGAGTCGCTTATTCTAAACTTCGAACGCATGTAACTCAAGGTATCATCAGTGCTATGACTACAACGGCAACAACCAGCGGAGAAAATAATAATACTGATCAAAACGAACAGGATCATTGGATGTTACCATTGGCAACAGGGTATCTGATTTGTTCAACACCTAAGACGGAAAATC
The DNA here is from genome assembly GCA_016758965.1 of Circinella minor. Classification (NCBI taxonomy): domain Eukaryota; kingdom Fungi; phylum Mucoromycota; class Mucoromycetes; order Mucorales; family Lichtheimiaceae; genus Circinella; species Circinella minor. The sequence continues at coordinate 343,857 of JAEPRB010000009.1, read as the reverse complement.
CGTGCAGAGAGCAATTCAATAGTAAACCATTGGTAATGGATATTCATCTAGTATATAATCAAACAAATCATTCAGCTTACAGTACGTTAAGAGATATTATCAAACGATATCATGCTCTTTCATTTGTTTCTATGACACCTTCTAGTTCAAGCAATTGTTTACCATTACATTTAGTTATTGCAGAGCGACTGGAACGTATTCTTCTTGTCGTGAATACAACCTCTTCTACTACTACCTCAAATTTATAACTAATTTACCTTTCCTTTCCTTTCTTTTTATTGTTCTTTTTTATTTTGCATGTGTATTTAACATTTTTTTCACATACTGCCAGTATTTTACTTTGTACATTTCCCTTCCACACTTTCAAATCCCTTCACCCCTTCTTTCCACAACGTTACAATCATACTACATCCAAGTAATCCATTCATCAATGATCACCCTTTATTTCAACTATTTAATCTCGCGCAATCATTTTTATTTTTTTATATATGGTGTAGAAATACACAAATTTGTTCGCTGATGTGCATGACAATACTAATTTTCTTGTCATAAGCACGTTAAATAATATATACGTATTGAAGTTAGAGAATCTGGTTTTGCTCACCATTTACTACATAGGCATGTACAATAAGAGGTCACAATTGTGATTATGCTTTAATTAAAATGATCGAGGTGCAATATTTTTATACTGGGTAGTGAGTATTGTAGTACTCTTAAGCAAGCATTTGGTGCTTTTTAGTAATATGATAACCAACGAAAAGGTCGTAATACGTAATCTGCATGATAAGAATAACAGCTTATCTTACTCTTTATAAAGTCTCAGAGACCCAGGCTGACGACTGGCACAAAATGGTTACAGTATTATTAATTATCTGTGCAACAAATTTTTCGTCATCATTAACTTATAGAAGATGTGCTCTTATTTGATTGACAGTATAAGAGGAAATGTCACTGCGCAAAAAATTAACTATCAAGCTGTGAAATAAAAATAGAAAGATTTAGCAATCAAAATTGACACGTGGATTCGAAGAGTTTTTTTTTTTTTTTATATTAGTAAATATGTCTTTACATCCAATTGGAAAACGAACTAATGTACGTATAAGATATCATAATAAAACACTCATTTTTATTCTTTTATTCTTTTACATATATGCATCCCGTAACTTTTTTCTTGGCTCATTTTATTATACATTACTATTGTGTCTTATTTACAGTAATAAGAAAGAGTATATATGTGTTTTGCATCGTAAAAAAAACCGCTCGCATGATTTCATTACGATACCCCAAGCTGTATTTGGTGTTAGAAAAGATCGCGTTCATTCCCCCCAATCATAAGCATAGATATACAATATTTAGACATGTTATAAAACTAATAAATTGGATAGATTCATCGTTCTTGACCTTTTTTCTTATTCACATAATGGAGCAAAATCGCAATGAGAATATGGGTACCTGCATTTGGCGACAATGTCCGTCATCAGTAGCTGGTTTTCAAATGGTGACCAGTAGAGGTTAATATATTGCACATTCTTTAATAATATTGTGTGTTTCATGCATACGTAGTGAACCAAGGGTACCATAACAAATGTCGGTGCCGATCTACGACAGGAAAGTTTTTCCCCATCATTATCGTCTTTCGATCATCTTCTAATATGGATATTGGTAATCCTCTCATGGTATGATGTGATTTTATAGCTCTTGTAATAGTTGTATAAATAGATCATTTATTATTTCTGGGTATTAAAATACACAATAGACACTGCTTCAAGTTACCTAGTGAGTTTCTCTTTTTGCCGAGGGCAAAATGTTTACAACTGACGATAATGTCGTCATGAATGCTAAAGACAATGAGTTTGTCGGCAATGATGACAGGCACAATGAAAATGAAACGATCAACATTGATCAAGGTTGGTTGAAAATAATAATAATTTTACTGTACTCATACGTAACACTATACTAACCATATTCTATTCATTATTGCAAAAATAATAAAAAACGTCATGGTCCTCCTCCTTCCATTATCTCAGACATCCAAAACTATTCTCATCCTCTCGTTCTCGTCGTCATCTTTCTTGTGTTTTTCCAAGTTCATTTGTGTCAGAACATTTATCTTCCATCATCATCGAAATTTGCAACTTTGCGTCGTATTACTGGGTTTTCTGCATTAACTGACAGTTTACGAAAATACGTGTTTTGCTCCAACTGCCATTGTTTATTCCTTTTGTCTGGTCCTAACTGTCTTATTACTTGTCTCAATAATGATATTCGTTATCCCACAGAAAATTGTAAATCGTTTCCCTTTCATGACTGCTAATGATTGGAAGTCATGGTGTCTCGTTTATTCCCCACTTGTGCTCGATGACCATCTTCCTCCTGTATATTTACAGAACTGGTTGTTGTTTGTTGATGCTTGCCGTTTGATAGTTAAATTATCAATTACTATGGATAAGGTCAAAGAATCGAATAATTTATTGTTACAATTTTGTATTGGTGTTCAACGACTGTATGGTGCAGAGGAAATCACTCCTAATATGCATCTTCATTTGCATATGGTTTCGACGATAGAAGACTCTGGACCATTATACGCGTATTGGGCCTTTGCGTATGAGCGCTATAATGGTTATTTAAAGGATATTGACACCAATCAAAAGGATTCGTTTGAAATGACGTTCATGAAACGGTTTTTGCAGAAAATTGGTGCTCGTAATTTTATTCGGTCATTTGAATCGCTCTTTCATCATCATCAACATCATCTCCGTTTTTTAAATCGTTTCCTTGATCTTGTCCAGCCCATTCCACAAACGGTTAATGCTATTCATAACCGTTTTGATCCACATGAATTTTATTCATTGGCAACCGATACTACACGTTGTCGTGTCACTGAAAGCGAACCGTTGCCGCCTGATACATATCCTCTCTCTTATGGACGTACCGCCTTTATGCCTGAGGGTCTGTACAATTTCTTGTTGGGTTTTTATCGTGTTGTATATGGTGATCATCTCGTTCATTATACAAGTGCTGGTGAAGGCTGTCGTTTTGTCAGTAACCAGTATAATAAAATAAAAACAATAACATTGATGGATCAAAATTATCGTAGTGTTGAAGCAAGATCTCGTCGTGGTGCTTATGCCCAAGTCCTATTCCATGCTGATGACTGTGATGAAGCAATGGCCTGGCCATGTGAAATCCAGTTTTTTTTTCGGCATGTTCAGGTAGTCAATGGCGATCCAACAGAGCATGTTTTTGCATATGTGCGATGGTACAATATTCATGGTGACAACGATGGTAGACGATTTGTGGATCCATTTCTGGAAACTTGGTGCAGCAGTTTTCGTGTTGAAGCTATGGATTGTATCGTACCAGTTCATCGTTTGTAGGGGCAAGTTGCTGTTGTAAAATATGGCGCCCAAAGAAGTGCAAATGCTAGAACCGTTGTTATTTCATTGCCAAAAAAACTGTTACGTAGCATAAAAAAAACAATCTCACATTTTTCTTTTCTTTTTTAATTATTCCATATCATAACCTTTTCCTTTCTTTCGAATTACTTTATAAAACAACATCTTCCCTTTTTTTGACCATTTTACGATATCACATTATTATCTCTTCTTTGTATCCTTTAAATTCAAATAGTATTCATTATAGTGTTGCGTGCATTTTAAGGGCTTAATAATGATTTTATTTGACATGTTCAGTAAATTGAGAAAGTGGATAGAAAAAAAAAAGAAAGTATTTAGTTGTAAAATTTTATACTGTCATTGGAAACAAAAATAAATCATTACCTTCACTAAAAGTCCTTCATATTGAAGTGTCATCTTACATCTTTCCAACTATTACATATTTGAAAAAAAAATTCTAAATATATTGAGAACAGCTGTTGAGTGCTTCTATGTAGTTTGAAAAGGAACATTACGTAGCAAAATATCAACAATCAAAAGAAAAAAAAAGACATATAATAGAATAGTTGTTTTTCCCTGGTAAGACTAGTACAACGAGCTCATGTATATACTTATTCATCAATGATACCGAGAGAATTAGCAAAAAACTGGTGATTAAGAAAGCAACATCATAGTCATGAAAAAAAAAACGAGACTTGGCGTGCTCTTTTTCTCAAATAGACCACGCGTTAAAGTACGATGATTCTTTACCATCTTCCCCTACCACGCCAAATAGTGATTGGTGAGAACACCACCAATCATTTTGCCAATCTATTACGATCCGACAAAGACTTCAACTCATTCAGAATACGTAAAAGTTTATCAGCCTGGGAATTATATGTCAGAATCAATTACAAAACATATGCTCAATAATTATGATAAAGATATTACATATCTTCTCATTGCCCCGTTGTGCCTCCAAACGACCAAAAACGTTCTAACTTCTTCCTCATACTCGTCATACATTTCTTGATCAGACATGTACCCTGGTTAAAGCAACAGATCTTCTTCAAGGTAAAACTTTTGTAATTGAGTTTGATAAAGTTGAAATCTTTTGTATCTATGGTCTTCTACAAGATTGTTAGACTATTATTTGTTTGTTAATAACGTAATATTTTTTTCCTTACAATATGACGACGAGCATCACATTAATTGGACGCTCTTCATTGTGCTGCACGCTTAGCTGATCGACGATTTATCGTACGTTGATTGTCAAATAAAATATAGATCTTCTTCAACAACTGATCACGTTGAATGTCATATGCTTAAATCCCTTTAACTCTCGACACAATCGTCAACTGAGTGGCCCAAGAATTACGAACGACCGAATCAATAAGTTTTGTTCCATCGAAAATCTTCAACATCCAAGGTTGTGTTTTGATGGCGTCGTATGGCGCTCTATTACTCGACGGGTTTACTAATCGACTCTAAGTCTTATTGTGTGTTTTTTAGCTACTGGTCCTAGTGCTTTTCTTACAAAAACATTCGACCTCCAGGCTTTAATTTTTGTTGTTGTTTTAATACCTACCTGGCAGAGACATCATTCACCACCTTGAGGCGCACTTTCAGAGCATAGTGCTTCGGGTCTCCAACTTCAGAATACAATCTTATACGTACATATAACGCATTGTTCCTCATTTTATCTTGTTGAATAACAGCATTGCGATCCATGTTGCGGTGTGGCCATGCGGCAATACGTTCTTCTATATTTGGTGCCTAATAAAAATCTCAATGTAAAAGAAATCATTCAACACGTCAAATAGTATACACTACATTTTTAAGTAGCTTGGTAAATTACGGTAAGCATGGCATATATTTATCTTTCCTCAAAAGTAAAAGGCAAAGTGAGGCTAGAAGGAAAGTACTTTGGACGAGGAGCTTTGTTAGACCATCATCAATGACAACCACAACATCATTCCCATTAAAGCGTTAAGATAAGTTCTTACGTACGTAACTTATTATCAAGCTCAATAAAAGAAAAAAAAACACTCGGCAATGAAAATTCACTACTAGTCACAAGTAAAATATCGACACCATCACCTGTATTAGTTTATAGTACTCCTTTAGAAAATTGATCGTTATCTTCCTTTAGTTAATGAATCACCCCAGCTAATTTCAATAAAAAGCACCACTTTTGGATTTTTTTAACCTTACGTACTATATTTTACAAATATCATTCTCACTATAATCTCATCTTTTTTATGGGATAATGCTATTTTTTTTATCTGGTATGCTATTTTTTTTTATTATTATTAAATACTGATTATACAAGTATAACTTTTACTGAGAACAGTATTCTACTATATCTTAATATGTATTTTTTTTCCAAGTTAAATAATTATAAAATCCGTATTATTATTACCATATCATATAGTATCCGTCATTTAAAATTATTTAAGGAATTAAAACCAATGTCCTCGTTTACTGAAGCGGGAACCTCTTCCAATATACGAATAGAGATATGTAGATCTTCGTAAAAATATAAGATATACTAGGATACCCACCCCTATTCTATGTAAAAGTCTACCCAATGACCCTCCCTCTCCCATTTTTGGGTTCATCCATACCCATTCGACTATCAACCTTTTTTTAAAAAAAAACTCCGCTATTTAAAAAGGGGGGTGGGTATGGGTCAGTAAAAAAAACGCCTACACGATGCATGATCAATATAATACAGATTTATATATTTTCTGTAGCATTTTCATTCCTTTTCTTTCTTTTATTAATTAATATAAATATCAACGGCTGCTTCTCTAGAAAATAAACGGAAGGGTACTTGTTTATATATATGAGACTCATAAAATATGTGTTGCCTCGTATTACTTGTATATTAAATGACTTTAAATAACATTAACTCTTATTGCTGTCGTCAGAAATAAAATGCGGCCTGTAGAAAATTCAAAGCATAGAAGTCAAGGAGAAGAAAGAAATAAAAACAAAAAACCAATATTAACCAAATACAGATCATCATCTATTTATGTTATGATAACAATATGCTTCTCCGTTGCAGCTAGTGTACATATGTTTCTTTTTTTTAATAATACGTATAAACCCATTATATAAAGATGTATATTATAAATTATAGCAGTATAACTAATTTAAGTATTATGTTGGATATATAGGATATAATATACGGTGCGATAACTCCAATTAGTGAGTAGATAAAGGGCACTAAAATCTATTTTCTCTTTTTAAATCTTCTATAGCGATGCACTAATATGTACATGTAAAATATTTCTAGTGCCGTTTGTAATTAGCGCTATCCAACAAGGAAAATCATTCAATAATTTAACTGCAACTCCAGATCATAATAACGATGTTGGTATTACAGGTGTATCTAGTGTTAATGGAACACTTCTAGCTATGTATTATGTCGCTTTTGCTATTGCATCTCCTGTATTTGGATATATGTGTATGATAATTATGACGTATAGTCGTTATGTTTTTGGGGTAGTAAAAAGAGTGAAATTCTAGTTTTAAATATGTGCCGATGAATAAAAAACAAAAGAGAAGAGAAAGAAAGAAGCTGACACACATTTTTCTACTATATTTCAGGTGGTCACTATGAAACAACGCAAAGAAAAATTTTCAGTATATTAGCCATCTGTATTCAAATGGGATCACTTTTTTTGTTCATTTTTGCCTCTGAGTTTTGGATGTTTGCACTCGCTCGCGCGCTTCAAGGATTTGCTTCCGGTGGTATTTCAACGATTGGATATGTTATTGTAGCGGATACATTTCCTTCTGAAGCCCTTGGAACTAAGGTCCTTATTCCTTCAACGTGTTTTTATAAACAAAACTTACATACAGAGCTCTAATATTATTATCTTAATTTGTCTTATCTTAATAGATTGGAATTGTAAGCATGTGTTTTATGGGAGGATTAGCAGCCGGGGCTCCTGTTGGGGGTACGTAAACTATTGTTTAATTAGCACAAAAACCTTTCAAGCAGCTACAAAAACACAGTGAAAAAAAATTCTAACTCCAATATTTTTTCAAACACATTATTCTTGTTTAATGTAGGCGGTAAGTAATTAAAACATATCTCTTGTTTGCTACAAGAGACACTTTTATACAAAATCCAGGTGGAATAGCTAATATTACACCAATATTTCAATAACTTTTTTTACTATATATCAATAGCATTATTTCACCACTATGGATACAAAATACCTTTTGTTTTTAGTATTGCGGTAGCTGGAATTGTAGTCTTACTGTATCTGGGCTTGGTGGAACGAAGGAACAATCCGGACGAATGGTTTGAAATTTACAAGAAAAATGATAACTTAATCACAAAAAACAGTCATGGTAGCAATAACCATGACAACAGCTTTCATTTTGATACAGAAAAACATATAACAGAAAGTAATAGTAGCAACCGCTCTATCTGCAATAAGCATGTCACAGAAAAAGAAAACAAAAGTATATCTTCAGCATCCAGTATCAAATATAGTGTTGAACAGTCAGATAGAAAGAACCAGGAACAAGAACCAGGAACAATACTAGCAAATACATTACCGTTTACTTCACCATCCCAATTATCATTATCAAAGGCACAATCTATAACTTCTCACCATCACAATAAATCGGATAATGAGGTTACCATGCTTCAATTATTACGTAGTCCTCGCGTATTGACGACAATGCTTGTCTCATTTTGCTCAGGTTGGGCAGTTATTGGATTCGAGGTTTGTCTTTGGTACTACAATATTTTTTATTATTATAATTTTATACTAATTAACTTATTCTATACTATTATTGTATATTGATCTGCTGTTGCGCAGCCGACACTTCCCGTATATCTAAACATTCAATGGGGATATAATTCTAGTCAAATTGGTCTTTTACTAGTAACACAATTAATTCCGTCAGCAGTTGCTTCAATAATGGCCGGTTGTATCTATGATTGGATCGGTGGTAAACTGCTCTGTTTTTCAGCCCTCTTGTTAGATGGTGCTTCTGTTGCACTTTCAGGAATTCCTAATAGAAATACGTCAGTTGTACCGCTAATTGTTACGACCAGTGGTAATGAATTTTTTGCTTCTATGTATAGGGCGGCAACATTAGCTGAAGCGATGTATGCTACCAAAGCATTAAAATCAAGAAATAGTAGTAGTACTGACGACGACGACGATGATAACACTGATTGTGATAGTGCACATGCATACGGATTAGCTAACATGTCATTTGCAATAGGTATACATTATAATAATTTACTTTTAATATTCTTACTATAAATAATAAGCATAAAGATTTTAAACGTTGCGCTTTATTATCGCAAATATTTTTCATAAATATACGTAGGATGTTTTCTGAGTCCATTGTTAAGTGGTTACTTATACGATCGTTTAAACTTTATGATGATGTGCATTGTTATTTCATGCTTTTTATTTTTTGCTGCGCCATTTGCATTGTTGTTCTTAGGAAGCAAACAAGATAACAGACTTTCATCGATAAAATAAATTGTCTTATCAATCTGGTCCACTGGACGATAGAATAGTCAAGAACGATCAGTCAAAAACAAAAACAAAATAAAATAAAGTTATATACGTACCTTTATTATCTGAGTTTGGTATATGGTATAAAGCATGGATGTTTGGAAGTATCATAATATTTTGATTAATATTCAATCCTACTATGTCACATAACGTTTCAAGAAGCTCATTACTTACTATAGTGTTACAGTATAATCAACAACCTCTATAACAGTTTATCTTTTTTTTTGTGACTGATAATTAAAGGAATTATATTAGGCTAACACATTTTTCTTAAATAGGAATAATCTAGGTATAGCAGAAGTAAAAAAGCAGATCAGTTACCTGGACTCATGTCGTACAATAGCAAGAACTTTTAAAATTCTGTTTGTACAACGAAATACAATTTTTTTTCTGCTACTATCTTCACGTACTTACATTGAGTAAAACAGCAACTAAAATTGGTTCTTTTTGGAGTATTCCATTTAGCCGGTTGTTCCAGAAGTTTAAGAAGAAAAGGTCAGATGCATAAAACGTCACAACCACTGTATATAACGACCTTACAGATGTGGATATGATAATAGGTTAGAAAACAGATTTTATTTTCTGACTATGGTTGGTGATACATATCAATTGTAATAAATGATAAGAGAAAGAGTTAAAAAAAATAAAAGATTATATAGATACAATACAAGCAATAATAACAGTGATGGTTAAGATTATTTATTTTTGCTAAAAAAATAACAATCTCATTGAAAGCGGCAGTAGTAGTAACACTAATGAGTATTAAGCTTTTCCATAACCTGGAACTTCTTCCTTCTTGTATGGTAGGTGGCTTGATGAAGAAGCATTCGAAATATTTTGGACATCGTCTAGCAAGTGCGCCAAAGGTTTCTTTGGGTCAATGCCTTGTTCACAAAGTTCTTTTTCAGCACTTTTAACAAATACTGCCTTTGTACTAAAAATCACATTCAATTCTTCCAGAGTCAGGTTTGCAGTTTCTGGATAAAATGCCCAAATGACTGGAATAGACAAAAAATTAAATGCAGAATATATAAAAAACGTTGCATATCCTATTCTTGCCAAAAGAGGAGGCGTAGATAAAGTCACTAGCCCATTTCCAATTGACCATCCAATAGTGCTCCAAGAACCACCACGAGCTCGTACACAGAGAGGATAAATCTCTGTAGGGTACAGCCAAGTCACAGTCAAGAATGTCATGCCAAATAGTGCTGTATAAGCAAAAATAAACACTGTTGTACCAATACCATAACCCTGGTGAGAAGGATAAATAATAAAATTATTTGTACAACAACGATAATAGTGTTGAACAAAAAAATATACATAGTTTTTTTTAAGTTAGGAAAAAGAAATACAGAAAAGAGCCTCATGATTATATTATCTGCAAAGTATATGAAAGTATACAACTTACTAGTGGGTTTTGGCTAATAATTTCAGGTTTTGTTAAAATACCAACCATCAATAATGCAATCCCTTGGCCGACAGCACCATAAAACATAGTGAACCGACGACCCCATCTATCCAATGTAAATACAGCTACCAAAGTACTGAACCTATTTTGAATATGAAATTATGAATAGTTCCACGTGAATAATTACAACTCTTTTCTAATAATAATGATAGAAGCTTCTGATTTTTATTTGGTAATTTCTGGGAGCGTGACACTGAGATTTTTTTTTTTAATTTTTCTTCTCCTGATAGATGAAAAATATAAGATCAGATCAACTTACATATAGCTGATGTTGTTTATACCTGACAATAATTGTGATGTAAATCGAGAAAATCCAGCACTGTTAATAAATACTTCGGGGGCATAAATTGTAATCTATTATATTGATTGATTAATAGAGTATGTATATAATATCTTATTTACGTTTTCTTACAACTCCGTTCAATTATGTATCTCTTTGTAACACGTATAAGTAGCAATAAATAATTAAAGCACGTACCACGCCGATACCGACAAGCTGCTGAATAATTTGGAGCCATACAGTAAGATGAACGCGGCGTGGGATGTTCATTTGATCTTTTTCGAACATCATTTTATAGAAGCTAGTTTCCCCACCTTCATTGTTTTCCAAACGAAGGGTCTCTTCAATCTCTTTAAATTCTCGAATAACTTCAGGATGTTCCGGATCACCATCACCACGTAGTGCTGCTAGTACCTTAATGCATTCTTTTTCTTTGCCATTTTTTAGAAGCCACCGAGGGGACTCAGGGAAGGAGAAGATCATGAGTAACAAAATAATCTGTGGGAGCATCTGAAATGCGACTGGAAAGCGCCATGTAACGCTGTTTGTTTGATCTGTAGTTGACATACCAAATGCAATCCAATACTAATTTGTTCCATTGTTTTTAGTTATCGTAATGTGCAATATAATGTATAGTAGTATATTCTTTTTTTTTAAAAAAAAAATATAACATTAATAATAAACATACCGCTACCACGACACCGAAAATGTTTAACGTGAATTCCATAGCAATAAACATGCCTCGAGAGGAAGCAGGCGATGTTTCTGCACTCCAAACAGGAACAATAGCATTGCTACAAACATTGAAGAAGAATACAACTTTAATTGTCAAATTGTTAGAAGAAAATTTATACGTACTAAAGAATGACTCACAGATAACCAGTAGCAACACCTGTAATGATACGAGAACAAATCATCCATGGGACATTCATCGCAGCAGTTTGAAGTATAGCCCCAACGATACCCCAGAGACAGCCTATGATAATACATTTTATTCTTCCAAATTTATCACCAGTCCATCCACCGATAAAAGAACCAAGAAGAGAACCACAATAATAAGAGGCAACAATACCGCCTCGCATTTCTTCCTTATTATGAAGATTCATAAGGTTCAAGTAACTTGGAGTTACATTGACACCTGCCATAAGACCTTGATCATACTATGAATTTTTGTTGTAAAAAATTAATTATTATTTGCCAATTGTTGTTTCAAAATTAAAAAGAAAAGAAACCCACGCCAAAAGCAAAAATACTAAAGCCACAGGCAATATTAATAGCAATCACCAAACTTCTTCCATGAAAACTGTCTATGACTTTCCACATGTTAACTTATTAGAAATAATAGATTAATGAAATAGTAAAGAAGAAAAAGAAAAGTCTATTAGATACCTTGTCTGCTGTGTGAATTTTATATAGTATTTTTTCTTATGCCCAAAATTGGGGAACCGGAAGATTTCGTCTTCTTTTGGGTTCTTATAATCATTTACAACATATGATACTCTTTTTCTCTCTTTCTGACTATGCCGTTGGTCACAAACTATATCCATGAATATGTATACGTTAGCTAAGAATTATAGAAAATATGCTAAGATATATGGAAGCTGTTCCGTACCTTTTACCCCAGCACATTACATAACACATATTTATCTGAGCATAATATTAAAAAAATAGTAAATTTGACATTATCCCTTGAACATCTGGATCAATTTTGGATATGATTCATTGTTTAAATACAGTACTATAGGTATGATTTCTTTACTGTGTTACCTTTTCATAGAATATAAAGACGCTTTTATTTATTGGAATAGTTGAGGGGATGACGAGCTAATAAAGAGAAGCTAACCATTTTTTATATCAATGGAAAGTAAAGAAATTTCATGCTGATGCTGAGCTAAAATTTCGAAAATTAATATTGTACCTAAGTAAAATGATACAGTGTTAGCCGCACATTAGAATAATCGGCGATGCTTTTGTGCATTTAACAAATCCTTCAACAGTTTTTCCTCTTTCTCTGTTTCAAGAAACACAGCTAGGCAGGATTTAACTATATATATTTACTAGGGATGACTGGTGCACAGACCTGTGTTATATAGCGGATATGTCGTCTCGTCATACAATAACTTTGACGCGGAAGATAACGCAGGATTGACTGTGAAATATAAAAAGTAACTATAATTTTTATTAATATAATTCTGTCTTCGTACGTATTAGCTATTCCTATCTTTTTTTTTTTTTTGTAATCTGTACCTATATTTTTACTTATTACCATGTAGTATTATCGTGCAACGAATAAACTAAACAAGAAACTCTAACTAGTGTGGCGATTATATATTCTGATAATAATAATATCATTTATAGTGAAGTATACGTAAACAAATCCCTTGAGTACATCGGATGAAACCGAAATCGAGTAATTACAGTATTTAGATAAACTATTATATCAACAATAATTGCAGTCTACCTTCTTGATGAAGAACAAAGAAATAATGGAAAAAATATGACTTGGTTTCTCAAAAAACGTGAGATGAAAAAAAAAGTAAGGAAAACTCGGAACAAAAGCTTGTTGCATAACGAGTGTATGGAAGGAAACTGAACTTTTGTATCACCTGTGAATATAATGGGTATTAGAACAACAAAAACCTAAACCAATTTTTATAATGCAAATCTTGAGGCTCCGATTATCCGAATAACAATAAATCAGAATCAACTTCAAGGGTTCTTTTATTTATGGTTGGCAAGTTAAAATCAGGAAAAAAAATTATGTACGTTAAATTTCAATGGTGGATGATTAGCTCTTAAAGGCATTACTAAACCAACAGAGTGTAATATAGTCTGAAGAACCATTAATACGTATGCAAGAAAAGTGTAACCTACGTAATACATATTAATGGTCCAGCTTACGTTCTTGTTCAGCAGAAATATTCATCATTTCTTGATAAATCGACTCAAATAGTGCATACTCAATGTATATGACATTTACACAATATAAAGTAACAATGATTAGCAAATAAAAATACTCTTTAAGCTATGTTCTTCACAAAAAGAACTAAACATAATACTTTTTTATGGGTACCAATATTTATAAGTATTAATGAATAAAAGCTTTTTATAGCAAAGGGCCTGAGAAACATGTAGAGTGTCGCTCTTACTCAATTTTCGAAGCAGCAACTACTTCTGTCATATGTTAGCTTGGTATTAGCAGCCGAAACGTTACGCATCACAATGCATTTTTTCTCCATAATAAACCAACTTAGAAAGAGAATATATAATCAAAAGAAAAGTCTATCTTCGATTTCTTCGTCATAGGTAAGAGTAACCGTAAAGAGGAGTAAGAGAAGAAAAGTCATGGTCGATTACCAATTGTATGCTTATAGTTTTAGTACTAATAGTCAATAATACATGGAATAGACGTGAATAACTGATTCAATTGCTCTAAATAAAGTGGGTAGAATAAACAGAGTACAATTGACAATTGTTTTTAGTTTCCACAACAAATGTTTATAATATACGTAATGTGAACAATGAACGAAAAAAAAAAGTATTTCATCTCTCTCTCTTTTTTTTTTTTTTTGTTATGTTCAGCTTCAGCTTCAACAAAGGTACCAAAGAACAAGTGTAAGCTGAATTACTGGAAGCAATTGGTGATCACTCCAATACGTACGGAGAAATTTAGCCCAGTATATTTTGCCTTTATAATCGCCCGCATGTCCATGTTGTTTTTGTTAATCAAACTGTTCTTTTTCTCAGAAATATTAAAACATTAAAAGTAGGAAACTTTATATAAAGTGTGTATTGTTAACATTATATCATATCCATTTACTTTTTAAATCGCTTACTATATTTCTTTTATGTATTTTTTATTTATTTTTTGGTTATTTTCATGGGAACAGTAATAAACAACCTTATTTGACGATAATATATTATAGTAATTTTGCTACTAGTGTTAATCCTGATTGTTTACTAATTACTAACAGGCCAAGAGACGTCACAATACTGTCTTTAACTAGACAGTGTAGAAATGTTGTTTTACCCACGAATAATGCCATGCAAACTTGGTAGATCCCATCTATTTCCTTTTTGATCCAAAATATACGAATTTGGAAAATTGATAATTCCAAGATATCTTGGCTCCCCATCAATGGTGGTACAAGAATGCAGGGTGCCAAGCGATCCGACAGAATATAAATACTACGATAGATTCTATTCCGGTTTCGATTTCTTTACTTCACAAAAAATAACAATAACAACTCTTATCTTATTAAAAAGAACCTACTATTACCCCAACTTTTCTATTTTTTTCTGAACTTTAAAAATTATGGATTATAAAACTCCTCTTTTACCGTCAAATACAAGACAAACATTCAATGATGATGAATGCTATCGTCATCGACGTTTATCAAAATGGGCTATTACTCTCAGTGTAATCGCTTTAATCTATACTTTCTTTTCGCGTCATTCTCATTATCGTTATATTAATAGCGAGCCATGTATCATCACCGCATCATCATCAGTGGAGTTAGAAGATCAATCAACAACAGCCTTATTGGAAAGCACATCATCTTCGAATGGTTATTGGTGCCCTCAGCCTTCCGATTCATGGGAAACAGTTACCTCCGAATTCACTGTTCCTGCATCGATTTATAAAGGATTGGATATTCAACAGAAAACTTCAAAATATGTCAACTTTCAGGTATATTACAATAACATGATTGTTTTTCTTTTTTAATCACTGTATTTTCTTTTTTAAAATAATAATAATTGGGATCTAATTTTATTATTATGATTTCTTTTTATAATAATTAGACCGGTTATGCCAACGTAGTTGTTGACGACACTATTGACGAGACAACAGTTCGTTTTGATGTGTCATTTTATAATTCTGATGATCAAGACTTTGTTGAAATTCGAACAGAGGAAAGAAAATCAGATGGTTTGCTTTTCTTAGTTATCGATGTAAGTTTTTTTTTTCTTTTTCTTTCAGTATATATATTTCCATCATTCTTACTTTCTTTTCGAATAAAAAGTTCTAATATAAAAAGCTATAATAATATAGCTTAAGCATCCACACCCTGTAGATAATTACCGTATCTGTTTAAAGGTCGATGTGACAGTAACACTTTCTTCCGCATCAGTTCTGAACACGCTTGCTCTTTCGCTTCCTAATGAAGTAATTACCGTCCATGGCGATGACAATCCAGTCTTTTCTAATTTAGTTTTGAGAACTGCCAATGGTCACATTACCACAACCGAATTTGTTACCAGTGATAGTGTTGTATTGTCAACTGCAAATGGTGGTATCAAAACAAGTGGCTTACGTGGAAACAATATTAATCTTTCAACTGCTAATGGCCATATTGATGCAGATGTTGATTCTCTATCCGGTAACTTGATCGGATCTTCTGCAAATGGAGGGATTGATGTTAATATTGCAAGCATCTCCGGAACCTCAAATGAAGTAAACCTTTCTACATCTAATGGAAATATCGATGTATCTTTGGTAAGTAATTCTAAGACAATAACTATTACTATGAAATCTATGCAATGTACCAACATTGTACCAGAAAAAGGATATAAAACTCATTTATGAACACGTTTATGCTATTTTATATTAGCCTGATGCATTTGAAACTTCATTCGATCTTTCAACTGTAGTTGGACGTGCTAAGATTCAAAGCAATGACCATCCTGAAAAAATTCATTACAAAGGATCTCATAAAGCTCGTCATATCCAGGGTTACTATGGTAATGCTAAACAGCGAACTAGAAATGCTGTAAAGGTATCATCTGTCGTTGGGCGCCCTTCAGTAGTTTTTGTTTAAACAATAAATAATACCTACCTTTTCTATAAATTATCAAGAATAAAATATTTGTTAGTTTTTTACTTTTTTTTAATCTTATTCTCATTCAATAGAAGAGCTATAATATGACTTTTTGCGTGATATATAATTGCAATATTTTAATGAGATCATGATATTGTGAGTTATAGCCTGCTTTAAGAAATCAAAACTAAATTAAAGAAGAAATGAAAACAAGCGCTACGTCTTTGATTTAATTATGCAACTTTATGTATGATAATGTATATATGAGGTTTCTTTACAAGAGAGTCTGCTTTTAAAATGTTTACAATACTTTTTATTTATACGTAATTCTCAAAATAT
Source organism: Circinella minor (assembly GCA_016758965.1). Taxonomy (NCBI): domain Eukaryota; kingdom Fungi; phylum Mucoromycota; class Mucoromycetes; order Mucorales; family Lichtheimiaceae; genus Circinella; species Circinella minor. The sequence continues at coordinate 327,019 of JAEPRB010000009.1, read as the reverse complement.
AAAAGCTTAGTATAGTATGGAGGAATCACATTATTAAGTTATTATCGTCATTGTTTTGTGACGAAGTTTTTGCCACAGTGGGAAAAATAAAATGAACAACGTATGGAAAATCATGCATTGATCCTTCACGGAATGCATGTCCTTAATGAAAGACAGTGCGATACATTTTCGTACCACATGTCTCTACTATAACACCTGTATCATGTGGTCACATTTAGAGAGGTGAGGGGTGAGAGGGGGCTAAAAAACAAATAGAAGGGGGAAGGAGCATAAAAAAGTTTACCTGTCATAAAATTAGTCTAAAGAAAGAGATAAAGTAAAATTACTTTAATTTTGATCATTCATGTATACCTATACGAATTATGCAAGTAATGAAAAGCATTACATACATACGCGAAATAAAACCTACGTACAAAATAATGATCGAAAGTAATGGCATTGACATATGACTAATATAATAAAAAAAATTAATACACTCTTAGCATAATATATACAATACCTGCATCGAACGGATTATTTTCATATCTAAAGAATTCTGTATGGACATTGTCTTGTTCAAGTAATTTTTTTATTTGTAGAGCCACAAAGCGGCATGAAAACAGCGAAAATCTTTTTATTATTAAAGGAGACAAGCAAAAAGAAAATTAGCTCCGACAAGCAAAGCTATACATGGATAATTTGAGTAACCATGACAACTTCCTCATAATAAGAGTGTGCCTTTTTTTTTTTTTCTTGGCCAAAAAATAAAAATAAACACTTTGAGACACTTCTTCCTTTCTTTCTTCCGACAAAAAAAGTAAAACTTTCTTTATATATTTGTATTGTGTATAATTTTTCTTATTTATTTTTTGATGGAGCCGTTTCTTTCCACTTTACCGCCTTATGTACATGACTATCTCAATAGACATCCGCCTACCGATGTCTTTAATATTCTTCGTGAACTCATCTGTTTCGGTGTACTTTATACCAATGACCGTGAAAAGATTCTTATTATGAATAAAGATTTAATTGCGAAAGGTGCTGCTGATGGAGGTGTTATAGTTCAGGTATACACGTATATATATATATATATATTTGACTATAATAAAATATAACTTGGTTGGAGTTCAAAACTTTTTTTAGGGGGTTCAAGGAACTAAAAAAACTATATTATTTACTTATTTATTTTAGTCACCTTTTCCTCAAGGAAGTATGACAACAGCAGTGACACCTCCATCTTCTGTAACACCTATAGTAACCAGTAATACAACAGCAACACCTGAACCAATAGCTTCTATGAGTGAAAAGATACCAATCGTTTCTTCTAAAGAAGAATCTCAACCAAAGTCCATTGGAACTGCTACACCCGTTTCGTCTGCTTCTTCTTCTGTCAGATCCACTAATGATACCTCTCCACCCATAACAAAACAAGGTATGCCGTGGACATTTCCAGAGTGGTGGGGGCATAATGAAGGAGATCCAGAATCTTCACGTAGGTCTTTTTATTATGGTTGTCATTATTTTCATTCCCCTTGTTCTTTGATATATAGTATCAACTTGTTTTATGCATCGTTGATCTAACTTTATCTCCCCTATTTTTCCTTTTTTTTTCTAAGCTGCCAAAAAGACTGAAGAAAAACAAGCCAAAGGTGGACGACGAGAGACTGTCAGTACTTGGGTACCTTGTAAGTATAGTTATTTTTCATTTAATATTGATATTATTATTTCACATATGTATATATTAATTTATTTTGGATCAAAACTAGGGGATGAACCAACTACGAGTGCAGATAGAAAAATGCAAAGAACAATGAGGTATGCGGATCTAAAAAGAATTTTTAATGTTTTAGTTAGAAAGAAAAGGGAGAAAGGGATTGGTAGATGAAAATAGTTTATTATTATTGACAACAAATCTATACTAACGTGTGGATAATGTTCTAGTGTTGCTTCTAGTAAACCAATCCCCGATTTACGACCTTATTTGGAGCGATCACATACCGTCACCGGATCAGCACAACCAAAATCAACAGCACTTCGTAGAAGTGCAACCAATACCCCAACAAGTACCACACCTCGTTCATCCAAAACACCAGTGATAACTTCAAATCGAGCATCTTTACCACCTACCACTCGAGCCACTATTACACCAACAGCACGTACCACTACCACATCTGTATCACGTGCTGCTTCGATAACAGCAAAAGGATCAGTAGCAACATCAAGAGCTTCAAAAACACCAGGAACAGTAACAAGAGCATCTAAAACTCCATTAACATCTTCGACAAGATCATCCAAAACCCCTTCCTCAACAGCTTCGTCGTCTCCATCATCTACTTCTCCACCTTTATCAAGAGCACAATCCGCTTATCGTCCAGCATTAACAGCAACGGTAAGAGCAAGGCAAGAACATGCGAAAGCAAAAGAAAAGGAATTGGAAGAACAAAAATTAAAAGCGTCACAATTAAATGGGGTCAATTTACGACTTAAACAACAAGCACGATCTTCAATTGATTGGGCAGCGATTAAACAAGAACGTAGACGTACAATGCCTATCATGAAACCATCCTCGTCCTAAAAACAAAACATATTTTATCATTTACCCCTCGTCTATTATTTATCTTTATCAAGGTCCAACAAACAAACAAACAAAAAATAATACCATGAATATACAAATACCGTAATTTAATTACTTTTTATCTAAGTTTATCTATAGCTATTTTCTTTTATATTTCACAATTTCTTATAATATATATATATATATATATATTATGAAAAAAAAGAAGCAAAATAAAATCAATTATGTATTTTAATGTTGATGAACTAAGAAAATAAAAATAAAATAAAAAACTGTAAATGGTTTTTAAAAAATACAAAAAGAGTATCTGAATTGGTTTGTTTTATTGAAATATTAATACTTTGGGTGTGATTGTGATCGACTATTTCAATGACAATAGTTTTGTGAGATGGAATGATCAATAACAAAAACCCGGAGATTTATTGATTTTTGTAAAAAAAAAAAAAAAAAAAAAAAATACGTTGATGTGCAAGAATAGTTAGTAATTTTTTCTTTTCTTGTCCCTGTCTCATTTTTCTTCTTCTTTCAGGTCCCTTTTTCAGTATTGCAATAATGGATCAAAGTGGTCATTTTAGCCATCAATCACAACACGCTTATTCTGTTCGTTCACCATCTATCCCTTCACCAAGAGTTTATCCCAAATACCTTACTTCTTCACAAACTGGTAATAATAGTAATAATAATAGCTCACAACAACATTTGTATCCATCCATGGGAATGAATGGCGGAGCTTCCGCACCGAATTTTCGTAAAGCAGCTGCTTTAATGCATCATCATCAAAAGCAACAACAACAACCGCATACATTGTACACACCACAAGAACAGCGCAAACGTATATCCATGATATCTGATTCTTATTCTTTTCATTCAGGTACAGGTGGTGGAGTATATACCGCAAATCCTGCAATCCATGATAATGTCCCACCTATGCCACCTATTCAAGCATGTTATCGATCTCAACAACAACAAAGACGACCTGTTATTGTTGAAGAACCTTATGTGCAAACAAATGGAACAACACAATCAATGTATTTTTATCCACCCTATTCTAATCAACATCCGATAGAATCATCATTACCTGGTATATTTCCTGTTCCTCCTTCTGGATCAGGACAACAACAACAACCGCATCAAAATAATAACAATGACAATAATGATGCGAGTAGCTGGAAATTTTGCCGTAGTGCTTCTCGACGTACCAAAAAAGTACCACTTTTTCAAGGCAATTTGATATTGGATTGTCCGGTCCCTACACGACTTTTAGAAGCAAGTGCACGTAAAGATCAAGAATTCAACCAAATGCGATATTCGGCAGTTACGTGTGATCCTGATGACTTTATGGATTCACAATATACATTACGACCTTGTTTGATGAAACGACAAACTGAATTATTTATTGTTATGACCATGTATAATGTAAGAATTGCTAATACTTTTTTTTTGTTAATTTAATCTAAATAAATAAATAACGGTAACGACGTTTATTAACTTTTGTACTTGTTAGGAAGATAGAGAACTATTTTGTCGTACCATGCATGGTGTGATGAAAAATATAGCACATCTATGTTCAAGAACACGATCCAATATGTGGGATACAGAAGGATGGAAAAAAGTAGTCGTATGCATTGTAGCAGATGGTCGTAAAAAATGTGATCCAGCTGTATTGGATATATTAGAAACTATGGGTGTCTATCAAAAAGGAGTTGCTAAAAACATGGTTAATGAGAAACCTGTAAAAGCACATCTTTACGAGGTAATAAAGAAAACATAATGTGAAAAATTGTCAGTACTAGATGCTCTTTCTTTTTTTTCTTTTTATTAATTAATTCAATTATATGTATATATCTAGTATACTGCACAATTATCAGTAGATCCAGAAATGAAAATTAAAGGAGCAGAAAAAGGAATTGTTCCAGCACAGATTTTGTTTTGTTTAAAAGAACAAAATGCAAAAAAGATCAATTCCCATCGATGGTTTTTTAATGCATTCGGAAGAGTTTTACAGCCTAATGTTTGTGTCTTGTTGGATGTGGGTACACGGCCTGGTAATACCTCTATTTACCATATTTGGAAAACATTCGATGTCAATGCTAATATTGCAGGAGCATGTGGTGAAATCCGTGTACAAACAAAAGGTAGTCCATATATATATATATAAACGATGCATAAGAATCTAGTAATACTAAAATTATCCTTTTTCTTTAATAATATATTATGATAGGTGGTGTTGCTTTACTAAATCCAATCGTTGCTGCTCAAAACTTTGAATATAAAATGTCGAATATTTTGGATAAACCATTGGAATCTGTCTTTGGTTATATCAGTGTCTTACCCGGTGCCTTTTCTGCTTATCGATATACTGCATTACAAAATGATTGTCATGGCAATGGTTTGTATTTTTCGTATTCAAAAAAGATAAAAGAAAAATTGAATAATGAAAAAAAAAAAAATCCTAATTAAATAAATACTTATTCCTGACAAATAAATATATTAAAATAGGACCACTTCAAAAATACTTCCTAGGTGAACATGGGGTGGATGCAGCATCTGATATATTCACAGCCAATATGTACTTGGCAGAAGATCGTATCTTATGTTATGAGTTATTAGCCAAGAAACATGAAAAATGGGTTCTAAAATATGTTCAATCAGCATTTGGTGAAACCGATTGTCCAGATCAATTACCTGAATTCTTATCACAGCGACGGCGATGGTTAAATGGTAGTTTTTTCGCAGCCATTTATTCAACTTGGCATTTTTCCAAAGTGTGGAGTACACGGCATACTGTTTGTAGAAAAATCTTATTAACAATTCAATTTGGATTCAATTTTACAAATTTACTATTTAGTTGGTTAGGCATGGTGAGTTAAAAATTAGGTGCTATTAAAGAGAGATGGGTTCTACAAAGCTAAACAAATATGTTTCTTTTATTATTATTATTATTATTATATGATAGGCTAATTTTTATCTGACATGTCATTTTATCACAAAATCATTATCAACTCCAGATATGGATCCATTTGGACATGGATGGGGAAATCGAATTTTTCAAACAGCACAGTATTTATATTTCTTTTTATTCGTTGTTTCTTTTATATGTTCAATGGGAAATCGACCTCAAGGGTAAGAAAAAAGTCATAATATAATAATGGAAGTAATAGAGGGTATATTGATAGCCAACCTAATTTTTTCTTGTGCTTCATATCATATAAATTATTTTAGATCAAAATGGATGTTTGTGGTATCTGTATTAGCCTATGCAGTAATTATGAGCTACACGATATTTGCAGGTATATGGTTGATGCATCAAAGTATTGTTAAAGGCATGGCGATGGAAGAATGGAATCACGATAACAATTTTTTGGTGAATTTTGGTATCTTGCTGAATCGACCTGAATTTCGAAATATTATTATTTCCATGGCATCAACTTATGGTCTTTACATTCTTTCAAGTCTATTATATTTGGATCCTTGGCATATGATCACAAGCTTTATTCAATATCTTTTATTATTACCAACTTATGTTAATATTTTAAACGTATATGCATTTTGTAATACCCATGATGTCAGGTAAATGAAAAAAGAAAAACGAAAAGCAAAAAAGAAAATCTTTTTTTCTGGAATGTTTTTCAAATGATCTAAAAAAAAATTAATTGATAGCTGGGGAACCAAAGGTGATAATGCGTTACCAATGGACCTTGGTGTTGCAAATAAAGCAACTGATACAGAAAAGGGAATCGAAGCTGTAGAAGTAGAATTGGAAGACGGACAAGAAATGATCAATCGCCATTATAATGAAGCATTACAAAACTTGCAAACAAATCAAGAACCAATCACTCAGGTAAGCTATATAACAGAAAATAAAAATATGTGTATCGATATCCATGGAATGAAATTCGCAATAATCCATATTGAACTAATTTTATATGTAGAGTCGTCCACCCCATATGAAACAAGATGATTATTATCGTGGATTCCGTACTAGACTTGTATTAGCATGGATCGGATGTAATGCCATTTTAGTTGCAATTGTAACAAGTGGAGGATTACAGGCACTTGTGTCAAGCGAAGATGATACGATATCAGTTGAAGAATATCAACGTCAAGTATCCATGGCTTACACTGGGTTTATCCTTTGGGCAGTTACCATTATGGCGGCTTTTCGATTCTTTGGAAGTGTATTATATGTTTTGTTATCCTGTTTTCAATTATAAACAGAAAGAGAATTGAAAGATTATACTGTGTCATGAATGATTTTTATTTCTCTTTACTACAAATTTTTAATATCACAAAAAGAAGTTATTTTTGTATCATTACCTTAGTGAGTTGCTTGTACTAAGAACTTTGTGTTTATAAAATTTTTCGTCAGGAATGATATGCCCATGAATTGCATCCACTTTTCTTTTTTTTGCTTATAAACTCTGCATTCCTTCATTCTCTTTTTTATGAATAGATGAATTTAATCTTTGAATAGATATTACCGTTTCAAACATATTAAGTATAATCTCTTGAAAAAGAATTACTCTACAGTATCTACGTAACATACAAATAATTCGTTTCTAGACTATTGTACGTATATAACCCAGTAATAATAAAAATACATAATGAAAGAAGCCCATAGGAATCCGAATTTGATCTCTGTTTTTTTTTTAGTTTCATTTTGTCAATTATTGATAATTAATAATATCACTGGTTTTACTTCACGTAGTAACAGTATTTCTTATATAAATTATGTTAAATTCAAATGGTTTTTAATAAAGGAACAAAAACGAATGGACAACAATAACATCATAGGCTCTCGCCCATGGCTTTTTTTTAGATAACATAGAATGTTTTGATCTTGTGCCATAAGGTTTTCCTATGAGACAATTGTGTTAAAAAATCAACATAAATAAGAGTTTGTTGGTGGTTTTGAAAAAAAAAAAAAAAACTTTAAGAAACATAATATAGTTAATGTATAGTATTCTTATTCCACACTTATATGTTGATACGATATACTAAAAGGAGCTTTTAAATATATTAACACATCTAATTGTATAGTACATTGTTCCTATATCATACTTTATATGATATTTGTTAAAAGATTCTGCTCCGTATATATTTGTAAACTTTAGAACAAAGTAGTTTTATTTTTTATTCCATTAGAGATTAATGACACAGACCTTTTACGGTTGTTCGCTCATTAATTGCATTGAAAGAGGTCTTTTTCTGTAAACTTATCTCTTAAACTCAACTTTTATCATCAGATGCAAAAAACTTTGCTTAAACAAACATAGTGAAATATTTCGCATTTATTTCATATTTTTAAAGTTCACTTCTTATCCGACATACCTTGTTTCTGTTCCATGCCATTTCCTTGCTTCTTCTCTCCGACACATCGAGATGAGGTGAGATAACGATTACCAGTTTGTTAATTTTTTTTATCCTAACCACCATTCACGCCGAAAATAAATAAATAACGAATCTCATTATTACACAGCGGTAGCAAGTCATTACTCAAATGTAAAGATAATAAGTAAATTTCATGGTTAACCTATATATGTATATAATATTTTTCCGTCCTTTGGTTAATAAATATGAAGCAGCCCTCCTTTTTATATTGTGTAACAATTTATGTACTTTTTTTAGATTTTAATTTTGCATAAATATTCTATAGTGGTGATACACAAGATAACAATGCGCACGGGTACCGTTTTTTTTTCTTCTAGAAAATATAATAGGTTACTGATTTTTGGGGGCGGATAAAGATATAATCGAGAGCCCATGTACATGTACACAATCCGATAATGGGGTATAATGCGTCAATAGTTTAAGCTAGTACCGGTCGGTAAATCTTATCTTTGCTTATGTAGATACAAATATTCATGTCATACGTAACCGTTTCTTATTTTTTAATTCTTATCATCAATTAAATGGGAAAATCGTTGGAAGGTTTGGGTTTAGAACATTAAGAACCAAACTCCGTAAAAAAAAAACCCCTCCAGTTTTGTTTTTATATAACAAAAAATACCTTATACTAACATGATTTTTTTTTTCAGTTAATAGTTTTAAGCGTTTTATTTCATGCCGCCCTGCACAGGTCATTATGTGAAATGAGATTTTAAACAAGCTCCGCCAAAGACAGTCAAATGGGGGCAACACGCAGCAACACGCAGTGATGAAATTAAATACTATGTTAATATAAAAGCACATAAGTATAACTGGTACTGTTACTTTTTTATTTATTTAGTTTCTTCATTACGTGTTCAATCTTTGTACATTATGAAAAGAAAGCTTTTTTTTTTTCATTTGATTTCATTCAACTTCTGGGGTTGGATTTTCAACTTTTAAAAAGATAAACTGCTTGGACATAAGTATATTGGGACAACTACCACACAATCCCCATTACTAGTACCTACGATTGGTTTTAAAAAATAACGCGACAAATAAAAACACGTACCTTATACACTTGTGGCAACATATACACACACACACACATAAATATATATATATCTACATTCATATATACATACAAACACACGTGCGCAGGACACACACATCCACCACCTTCCATTTTTATATAATGGATCGATCCATATTCTTCAAAGAAAAATGAAGAACCCACTTTTGAGTGTTATCTGGCTCAAACGCATCTTAATTATACTAAAACAAAGCTCTCGGCGTTGAAAAAAAATACTGTGTGATTATGTTAATGTATATGAAAGAATGCCCCGAAGACAGAAAGGCAAAGTTAGGAGACATAAAAACCCAATACTCGGTAAGTGGATTCGATTCTTTGATACGATACGAGTATTATCAAACAACTGGCCTAACTTTCTCAATGTGGTTTTTCAAATAAGGAAAAATAATTACAAGGGCCCTTGCCAGTGACAATGGTAAGGGCATCAACACCAACAACAGTACCAGCATCAGTCGTGGTGGTGGTACTGCCATGACAAATAACACCACCGTAGGAACAATGAACGTTGGGGGCATGGTAAGTGCAGCAAAGATACGTATTGTTGATAAAAAAAGAATATTTATATAACATTATTAATATAAAATAGACCTTGAACATTGGGAGTAATGAAGAACGTGTAAGTAGTAATATGAATGCCATTTGTGCCTTTCACATGTACTGGGAAAAGCCCATCATAACTCACCATTGCTATGAAATTAGACGCAAAAGCGTGAAACTGAAAATATACCCGAACCGCCACCAAAGAGACAACGGGTAAAAGTAGTTAACCCAGACTACACTGATTCTTACGCGATTGGTGATGGTACTGTAAGTAGTAATAATGGATTTTAGAATGATGATAAGAATAAGCACTAGCAAATTATCTAATATCAGGTTTTTTTTATAGGAAGAGTCAAATAGCCAGCAGGCCAACTCTCATCCTCCTTTATACCTTCCGGTTTTAGGAGGCACGCCTGCTGGCTATCTGTGAACTGAGCAAAAAAGACATACCAGAATTACCATCACCAATCCGCAACACTGCTCTTGCAGTGTTGTTCGAAGAAGCACAACAACTAGTATCGGACAAGTACCTCTCCCCTTTCAACCTTAATAACCGCCTAGAAGCATCAGCTATTTTCCCCTCATCATCCATCCCCGATTATAACAATCTTGTCCTTGCTCAATGTTGTATTCAACTTACGATGGCTTTATAAAGACAATCATTTATCATTATATATATTTAAATACAGCATAGCATCAATTATGCTTTTTTTTTTTTTTGGTTATTTCTCTTTCCGCCCAGTCATTAGGAAAAATCCTGTAGAATGCCACGCGAGCAAACCAATGGGTTACACACTGTACAACTACTGAACAGGGTTTCGATGAGGCTGGTTTTACTAAATATAAAATATGTTTTGCTCTTTTAATTGTTTGTTACATACAAATAATAATAAACATTTTTTATTTTATTTTTTTCCAGTAAATCTTTTTTCCGGCATGAATATAAATTTCTTTTATACTTAACCAAAAATAAAAAATAAAAAAACCCAGAGATTATTTTTCGACATTTTTATAATAGAATATTTCTCACTGTTGAGATCTTGGAAACCAAAAAAAAAAATCTAATTAGTTATTAGTAAAATAGAGACCGTGAGATAGTTGTACTTTGATTACTTCTCATGTTTCTCTTATAACAATGAAGGAAAACTGAGAAAGTCTTAAAATATGGGGGGGGCGGATAATAGCTTAAAGGTAAATTCGTTACTCATCCGTATTTCGCCTTCACCGGATGATCGGGATGTAGCTCCGTATGATAAGCAAAGCGGAAAAATTCAATCGTCAATTGAAAACAAAAGTAATAATAACAATAACAAATTATTTTCATTAAATGTGCTATTTCTTGAAGGTTTTTTTTAAGGTATCTGTTGCTTAAAATATGATACTAAAAGGTAACACGAATTAGATATCTTTGGGATAGAATGCTTTTCTTTTGGGATGTAACACTATACAGCTGCCAAATAGTTTTTTTTGAATGGGTTCTCAACAACAGGATTGAATCGCACCAATAAAATTTATTCACAATATTGGGCGCTTCTGCATTTTTTTTTAAAATAATCCACACTCAACTCCAAGCACATCTCTCCCCCTCCTCTTTCCATCCCTGAAAACTTTTTTTTTTCTACTTTTTTTTAGTTTATCTTTCTCGACTTTTTTTCTTTTTTTACATATATACAAAAAAACATGAGTACTTTATCAACACTTCAATTCAAAATACAATTGGAAAATCGATCCATTATTCTTGGTGGTACACCAGAACAATCCAATGATAGATTATTACAAGGACATGTATTACTTTATTTACGCGCACCGATACGAATCAAGTCTATTAAATTACGATTATTTGGACAAATGAAACTACAATGGCATGAGAGTAAGTTTATCTTTTTTTTTGGACAGAGGGAGTCATATGTCATCTTAATATCGTCATATGAATTATTTTTTTTTTCTCTTTTCAAAACTAGTATTTTCTTCCCTTTTATTTCCATGTAATACAACATAGTAGGTACTGATATGGCAATTCTTCTTCTAAAAAAAAATTTATAGCCACGAAAAAACGAACAGTTATTGATCATGAATGGATATTATTAGAATTATCCAAAGGATCAGATACTATTGAATCAGGAATTCACTCTTACCCATTTCAATTACAACTTCCTGGAAATCTTCCTGAAACAATTGAAGATAGCTCTTATGGACATATCATTTATAAACTCAAGGCAGTTGCTGTACGTTCTGGGCTTGCTTCTAATCTAGTTGCTCGTGAAGTTGTGAAGGTTTATCGACAACCACTCCATAGTAGTCTTCAAATGGGTGGTTTTGTTCATGACGATGGTGATTCAATAAGTAGCAATAGTGATACAAGATCGATACGTATGTCTGGTAATCATGAAAATATTGTAACTTATGAACTTGAATGTCGAAAAAAAATTTATAAACGAGGTGATCAAATTTCTGTTAAAGTACATTTATGGCCACATGACAATAATAATGAAGAAGAAGGAGGAGGAGGAGAATGGTCAGTTCGACATATATCTTCTGTGTTCAAAGAAATCACTACATTTGATAATATCATGACATCCAATTTAAATCGAGATGACAAGATTGATGAAACAAGAATATTACGGTTTACAAGAGAAGAAGATTTTCCTTCTTTAATGGATCATTATCATCATCGTTGTTCCAAGACCATCCGGATACCTGTACCACGGTATGCAAAATGTGATACAGTGAATTCACTTTTAAATATTGTCCACAAGCTTCAATTCACTATTGTATTTGTTAATACAAAAAATGGTCGATTATCTGAATTTCGTACAGTCTTACCAGTGATAGTAATCCAAGATGAATTGGCCGAAGCATTACGTCTTGCTGAAGGTGACTTATTACCTAGTTATGAAGATGCAAGACGATCTGCACCTTATGTTCCTGGCATGATAACAGCACAAGTCGATCTTTCTTCTGCTGCAAGTACGCCGATCAATACTCCCACGGATGAATTAGATGATTGGCTTTGCATGCCTTATAATACCACTATGATGAATGATGCTTCTCCATCTGATTTATGCAATCCTTCAGTTATTCCTCCTCCTTTATATGATATATCATTACCATCTTATGAGACAATTATTTCATCAACACATCATCGCGATATCCCTTTCATACGATGAACCTTCCTCCCACTTACATTCCCTGTCATCTTGTAAATTAACATGCCTCTCTCTCTCTCTCTCTCTCTCTATATATATATATATATATATATATATCCCTCTTTATCTCTCTCATTACTTTTTGTTTATACACCTATATGGATTCAACAGATATAAAAAAATATATAAATTATACAAAGAAAAAAAAAAGAATCACGTGTTCACTTGTTTTTTTTTCCTGTAAAAGATATATTGAAAATCAAACAATAAATACATTTCAAAATACTCAACAAAATATAAATCCATAATAATAATTATATAAAAAGTTTTGTATACACAAGAGGTCGAAAAAAAAATATTATGATTCATTATTGTCCCTTTTTTTTAACGTTTTTGAACATTCAATATTCTAAATTGTTGTTGTTGTTTTTTTTTCGTAAAATCTTTTTTTTTTGGGGGGGGGTTCCTTCTAATCCCAATATTTAATCAAACCTATACAACAAGCAACAAAAAAAATAAAAAGTTGGTTTCATGTATCGTTAGAATAAATATAAATATACACAACACACACACACACACACATATATATATATATATATATATATATATGAAATTATTCATATCATCTTAAAAAAAACTTACCATCCCAAGAACAAGTTGCCATTTTTGATGTTTCATGAGGATGCCATATGGTATTCATGACAACCTTATCATGTGCTTTGAACTTTTTCAATATCCTACATGTCTTCCAATCCCAAGTCCAAACATTACCATCCGAGTCACCACTACTAATAAATCGACCATCCGGTGAAAATCCTGGTTTACAAGCATAACCAGCAACTAAATGACCTTGGAATCGTTTCTTTCGGTTCATTCGGAATCGATCCCGTGCACCATAAACAACAATTTGATTATCCAATGATTGACATGCCATCCATTTATCTAAAAAAAAAAAAAAATTGTGTTTAGATTTAACCATCTTATAAATTTTTAATTTGTGGCAAATAAAAATAAACTTACTGTTAGGATGTAAAGTGACAGCTGGCATTGAATGCATATCAGGTTCAGCAATATATTTGATAACAACAGGAATATCAAATTCCCAAGCTCGCATTGTTTTATCATCAGATGTAGTAATGAATCGTCGATTATCATCAACAAATGTAATGGTATTAACAGCACCCAAATGTTGATCATATTCTTGTGTAATTTCACCTGAATTTATATCGAATTGAACAATCTTTTTATCTGAACAACCTGTCAAGAAAACATTTTGTTTATCTTCATCTGGATTAAATGTAACACAATAAGGAACTTTTCCTGTTGTGAATGATCGAATACATTGACCTAATTTATAAAATATAAATTTATTTGTTAGAAAAAAAATAGAAAAAGAAGTGTGTTACTTGGTTACTTGTTTTTTTTAAAAAAATAATAAAACAAATTCAAACTAACCTGTTTCTGTATCCCATAACTTAACATTACGATCATAACTTGCACTCAAAAATCGACTACCATCATTATTAAATGCAATATCTCGAATAGCTTTTGTGTGTCCAAGATATGTTCGAAGTAGACTTCGGTCATGATATACATCCCAGATCTAAAAGGAAAAAAAAAAGAGTTAATTTTTTCATATATTTATATACTATCATAATAATCGATCTTATACACATACACACCCACATAATAAAGTCAATAAATAAAAAACTTTATATTATTATAATTACCTTGACTTTGTTGTCCATACCAGCACTTAATAACAAATGTGCAGATTGTGGTAAAAATCGAATAGCTGAGACACCTCTGGCATGACCATCCCATGTATGAATACATTTCTTTGGTATAAAACATTCTTGTGAACCTGATTCACTCAAAAGATTGACATCAAGATCTTGAGGTACTGCCATGTAAGTACGTCCAAGATAATCATATTCTGATTGACCATGAAATGTTGTTTGTTCTGTACCAAATTCCATTCCTCGGTTTCGTTTTTTCTTTCCAGCTTCTGCACCTGGAGCAGCCAAGGATTGACCCATTTCCTCTTCATCTTCCACATCTTCATCTTGTTTTTGTTTTTTATCTTCTCCTTCTTCACCTTCTCCTTCAGGTGGTGCTGTAACTCGTTTTTGTTTTAATTCTTCTTCTCCTTCATAACCAGCCCATGGACCTTTATAAGCATTTTCACCTTCCACAACACTTAAATCACCCTTTTTATTACGACGTTTCTTTAAATCTTTATTAGGTCGTAAATTCTTAGGTACTGCATCATAAATGGATGCACCTGACATATGAGCTGCAGCAGCCAAGTTACCAACATAACCTGTACCCATAATACCTTGACCTGTTTGGCCAGAAAGATTAGCATTACCAACCGATGGATCGCGTGCATAACCATAGGTTTCAAATGTTCGTAATTGTTGTCGAAAATCGGATTCTGAAATAGCTTGTTGTTCAACGTGACCCGTTAAAACATTTTGTGTTGAAATGCGATTCTTACTGTTTCCTGATGGATTTTCGGGTCCTAACATGGGTCGCATAAGATCATCGTAGGGTACATTGACAGTTAATTCTGTTGCTGTTTCTGATGTATAGATCCGATCGGAATGATCCTATTAATAATAAGTTAAAAAAGTAAATAATGTATATATATTATTATCGTTGTTTTGGTTGTTCTTGTTGTTATCTCTCTCTTTTTTTCTTTTTAAGAGTTCATTGTTGATATAATCATATATTGCGTGTATTAAAGAAATAAAATAAAAAAAAAAAATGTTCATACATCAAAACCTGTATCAGGTGTAGCATTGATCGTTACTAAACTTTTTGATTTTGTATTTGTGTTTTGAATATTAGAAGTGTCTTTTTCTTCTTCATCACTGGAACCATAATAATTATTAACGAGATCCATGGTGGGGAGGAAATTAGAGAGAGAGAAGTGGATCTTTATACTTTTTTTTTTTTTTTTGCGTTGGGGAAACCTTTAAAATATAATATTTAACTCCAGTTCCGCGTTAAAAAAAAAAAAATCTCAAGAGTTAAAGCATAAGCACTTTTTAAAAATTCTATATGCTCATATGATCATTTGTTTCTCTCTCTCTCTCTCTACAAATAATCCTCACTTATTACTAGTTTCTATATTAAATACATCTTTGATTAAAGTTGTTCATTCTAAATTCAAAAAGAAAACTGTATTTAAAATTTTCATTTTTGTAAATGATCTATTTTACATGAAAACTGCAACATCCCACCTCTCTTATAAACCCAACGCGTTATGTATAAATAATAGAATTCATACAATGACAATAACAAGTTTTTGATTTTATTATTTATAACAATAATACAAATAACTTTTTTTTATTCTTCTTTATAAATCCATCCTCTTTCTTTGGTTATATTATTATATATGGATGATTTCATATAATAACCATTTTTTTTATATATATATAATAAGAACCATAAACACACACACCCATTTTTTTTATTGAGTTCCTTCTGCCCCTTTTCTAAGTTCTGTTAAAAGTGCACGAAGTTTTTCACGTAATTTAGTCACAGTGGCATCTTCTTCACGATCTGGCATGGGTAATTGATCAAGTAAATATTCTGCTTCATCAATGGTACTAACAAAAAAGAAAAAAAAAAGGTTTGGGTTCAATGAGTAAAAAGAGGATATATTTATTTTAGTTAAAAGTATATAATTGAAACTTACAGTACAATAGGACCTCTGTTCATTTTGAAAATAATTTTAAAAAAGCAAGTGTAAATAGAATTTTACTTGATTATTAAATGCAGGTTTCTCTTTGCTTCTTTTTTAATCTGAATTTTAATTATCTTTAATAGTCAGAAACGTAGTATTATAAGCTTTCTGCTATATAATTGTATAGAGTTAGATGAAACAAACAAAACAAATTTCTTTTTCTTTTTTATATAAAACATATTATTGATATATCATTAAGCATGAATACATCAAAACCTTATATATACTTTTAAAGTGATTTAAAATATAGTATAATGATGATACGTAGTAGTAGAGGAAACTCCTTCCCCCTACTCCCCCACTGTTCTTCTTCATTGACATCATTTATCAAGTCATTAATCATTCTTTTTTTTTTCTACAAAATATATGTGGTATTTGGGTGGGGAAGGAAGTCCAAATTTGGATCAATTAAGAAAAACTAGCAACACGTGTAGCTGATTTACTTGATTTGCCCAACATCCTTTTGCGTTATTTACATTATTATTATTATTATTTATCTCTCGTCGTCGTGTATAATCAATAAATATAGCCATCACAACCTTATCCCAAAATACTTGAATGAATCAAGATAAAGTAAAAAAAAAAAAAAAAAAGAGCAATTCTCACGCAAAAAAAAAAATAAAGATTGTTATTGACAAATAAATGGTAAAAAAAAAAAAACTGTCTCAAACAATTAGAGTTCTCGTCGATCAATTTTTTTTTTATTCCATTATTACGTATAGAATAAATCCATGTGATTGGGGATAATAACCAATTATCCATGATAACAAATAGTTCTTTTGTTGAATATTTTATTCCTTGGCAAAAAAAACGTCTCGAAGCGAAAAATTATTTGTTTTTTCTTATCATTCTTTCTCTTTTTTAAAGTTATTTTTTTTTTTTTGAGGTATTTATTTAATTTAATTTTATGATGAGCCCATTATTTATTATCTACCCACAGAAAAGAGAGAGAGAGAGGTAATTTAATAAGAATCTGGTAATTTTTTTGTGTTTTCTCTCACTGTTTTTTTTTTGTACAACAAAGAAAATGAGCAAACGGTTGTGTTTAATGAATAATGTTTTCATCCTTGAATAATTTTTTCTGTAAAATATAAAAGGTCTTCTTTTATTTCAGGGGCTAAAAGGAGGATAACATTCATATATTATTATTAAGTAATAATTTAGCAGAATAAGATAGATAGATAGAGAATTATCTTCTTGCATTTTTATAAACCCAGAGCTCAATATAACAAACATACCCAACTTAAACAAAACTGCACGAATCAATTTGAAACAAATGAGGTAATTAAATAACTTTTGAGCAAAAAAGCCTTAATAGGTTTTTTTTTTGATTTTTTCATTGGATGTTTTTAAATACTACGTAATGAATGATCAATTTTTAAGAGAGACAATTATGCTAAATCTAATAAATGACTTGTAATTTTTGGCAGATAATAATATAAAGATACCTTTTTCTATACAAAGACCCTCCTACTTCTAATTTTATTTAGGTGATATAGGTTGAAGCAAATATAAAAAAAATACGTTAACTAAGAGAATTAGAAGCAAAAGTTTTTATTTATTTATTTCTTTCAGATAATAATAGTAATATGATAAGAAATGTGAAAAAAGGGAGATTGATACTGGTTGCTGGGTGGATTTGGGTTTGGGGACATGATGAAAGGTGTGCTATTCGGAATTTAGAATCAAACTCCCCTTATTCCAATTTTTTTTAGTTGAGGCATTTCTCTTTTGAGCTGATTTTGCTGTTGGCTTGATATATATATATATATATATATAGTCCAGATTTTTTTATTTGACCACAAATTTGCCAAGAAACCAAAAAAAAAAAAAAAAAAACTTTCTTTCTTTTTGCTTTCTTTTTTTTTTTTTCTACCTTTCATAATTTACAACACCAAAAAAATAAAAAATAAATATCTATAACGATAATCTTTTTTTTTATTATTATTATGCCACAACAAAAAACAGCAACTATTACAGAACGTCGTGCAAGTTATCCTTTACAACAACGTCTCAAGATCTATAGTCCAGATTCGATGGCTCGGAGGCTAAACCAAGAAAAAACTCAGGGGAAACTTGTTGTAAATGGTGTAAATATATTAAATAAGTCATGTTTGGATAAAGATATTATTTTGGATCGAATGAAACAAAGAAGAGAAACTCATAATCGTGTTGAACGTCGAAGAAGAGATATGCTTGTACGTTTTATTTTATATTATACAAATAACAACCAAAAAAAAAAAAAAAAATTCTACCATTTTTTTTTTCTAGTTTCTCTCTCCTTCTTTAATTTCTTCTTTTTTTTTAATTAATTCTTCAATAACATATATCCAAATGGATATATATGTATATGTATGAATACTGAGAATAATTATTTGTTTATAATAGAATGGATTAATCAATCAACTTGCACAAGCAATGCCACAAACCGTATTCTCGGAACCAGAAAAATGTCATCGAGCAGAAATTTTACGTCAAGCTATTAGTTATATCGAATCTATAAAACGTGAAAACGAAGCTATGCGGATACAATTAGGTCATATCCCAGCAACTGTAACTATGGAAACCATGCCATCCTCACCATCCTCACCATCATCGTCATCTTCATCATGTTCTTCTTCTGCATCATCTTCACCAGCATCATCATTTTTACCACAACAACAAACAGAACAACAACAACAACAACAACCATTACATCATATATACCAATTACCACAATTACATCAATTTTCACAATCTTTTTCTACTACATCAAATACAAATAGTAGCAATAATAATAATAATAATAATAATATTGAAGGATCTTCTTCATTTATGTTATGATAATAGATATAACATCATTATGTTTTTCTTATTTATATCTTTTGATTCATTATGTTATTTATGAAAAAAAAAAATTGTGTCCTTTC
Organism: Circinella minor; assembly: GCA_016758965.1. Taxonomy (NCBI): domain Eukaryota; kingdom Fungi; phylum Mucoromycota; class Mucoromycetes; order Mucorales; family Lichtheimiaceae; genus Circinella; species Circinella minor. The sequence continues at coordinate 307,656 of JAEPRB010000009.1, read as the reverse complement.
TCCTTAAATTTTTTTTTATTACCCTCCTTTTATTTTTTTTCTCTTAAAAAGAAAAATCGTATCATACACATCAATTATTATCTCTCTGTTCAATTTTGTCTTTTCTAATTTGTCAACAATATTATACATCACTTGATTCATGTATCATCAAAACGCAAAAAAATAATATAATCATCATCATCATCATCATCCCTTTTTTTTTTTTGCTGCATAATTATCACCATGAAGAGAAAACAGATATATATATATATTGTATTCAATTTTGTAATAATTTATCTATTTTTAAAGGGTATCTTTTATATTCTTTAAAATATTTTCTTCGTATTTGTTCTCGAGTTCTACCAGGTATACGTGTACTAATAGTAGTAAAATCCAATCCAAATTCTTTCAATAACTAATATAAATATATATATATATAATTTTAAATTAACCTTCCATTCTTTGTTCCATTTTACACACATGAACATATATTTACCTCATAAAAAAGTTCAGTTTCTTCAATAGTCCAACGTTTTGATTGTTGTGGATTGGATCCTCGTTGCATTCGTATAAATGAACCTTCATTAACAACTTGTTTATCTATATCTTCTTCTATTTCAATTTCTGGTTCTGGTTCTGAAGTAACATGAAGTGTTGTTTCATCTACAACAATTTCACCATTCATTAATTTTACTTGTGGTATGGGAATCGTACTATATACATCAAATCCCCAAGTGAGATAAATTTATGAGTGAGTACCAAAAAAAGTAGACGAGTTCCAAAAGTTTCCTTTCTTTTTTTTTTCTTTATGCGAATGAAAGTGAATATGACGCGTGGATGGAGGTTTGGAGGGAGTTGAGGGGAAGGTTACCTATTCTTTTCAGCATCTTCTTGTTGTTTCACTTGTTGACGTTCTTTTTCTTCTTGTTCTTTTTCTGCCATTAAAATTAATTGTTCTTTTGAATGTCCATGCACTCGTTTTCGTTTTTTCCTATTCGAAGTATAATCATGGAGAGTGGAGTAAATTAAATCTTGAGACAATGGTACGATCGGTAAGCGTGAAAGTGATGAAATAGAAGAAGAAGAAGAAGCAGATGGAGATGGAGAATGGGTTGGTTCCACGTGTGTTGGAGTAGTTGTTTCCAAAGTATCATTATTATATATTAAAGAATCATGAGTCTCTTGATTTATTTTTTTTACTACTTGTTCAGTTTGTTGTTGTTGTTGTTCTTCATTTTCTTTTCTTAATCGTTTTTTTGGTCTTGGTGTATCGGATGGTTTTGGTTTAAATCGTCGGTCACCTTTTTCTATAAATTTGTATGTTGAACTAAGTTTAAAAATGTCCAAAGGAAAAAAAAAAGAAATTTGTCTAGTTATTTTTGTATATTTCACTTTATATTTTGAAGTGTTTTTTAATAAGTTGAAATTACTTACTGATTCCAAAAGTGCTCATGAACAGCACAGTTATATATATATTTTTTTTAAAAAAAAGAAGACAAAAGGTAGTTAAAAATAAGGGAATACTGATTGTTTAAAAAAGAAAGAAAAGATTTAACCCAGCAATAAGATTTTATTAAAAGAAACATTTTATACACAATTATTTATTATTTATTATTTTTTTTTTGGGTTACTTTCGGTATCGTCCACGTCCATTATATGCATCTCTTGATTTTTTTTCCGCTGGTTTAAGAATCTACATTATATTATTAATTAAAAAAAAAAACTTTATTTTTACAAGATAATAAAAATTATTTTACCTGAAAAGAGCAAAGTAAAGATTCATCTACTGTCATCATTGCACCTGCATTATCAAATTCACCACAATAATTAGGTGCAGAAAATAATGTTACTAATTGTCGTTTAGCAAAAAATTCATATCCATCTTCAACGACTTGATGTGCACGACACACCAAATCCAAGTCATGTTTTTGTAAGAATTTTTGAACAATATCTGGACCAAATGTATAAGAAACACCACGATCATTTTCATTCCATCCTAAAACATCTTTATCTGGATCTGACCATAATAAATCACATAAAAGTCCTGTATCAGGTACATCAGTAGGTCGCATGATCCTTCGAATTTGATCTAAACTATGAAGATCGGGAGATAATCCACCATGCATTGTTAAAATTTTTTCGTCAACAACAGCAGCAATAGGTAAACAATTAAAACAATCCGTAAATGTTTTCCATAATTTGATATTATATCGTCGTTTACCTGTCATATATATTAGTATACATTCTCACAGCTCCAAAAAAAAACTCATCTTTTTCCTTTAATCTCTTTGGTTCTTAGCAACAACAACAACGAAACTTACATTCATCATAGAAACCATAAATACGATTAATACTTGCACATTCATGATTACCTCTGAGTATAAAAAAATTGAGTGGATATTTGATTTTATATGCTAATAATAAACAAATAGTTTCCAATGATTGTTTTCCTCGATCCACATAATCTCCCATAAAAAGATAATTTGAATCAGGTGGAAATCCACCATATTCAAATAATCGTAATAAATCATAATATTGTCCATGAATATCACCTATATTAATTATAATTAAAAATTTTAATAACAAAATCTCCCTCCTGCCCCCTTTTTTTTTACATTACCACAAATTTTTAATGGTGCTTCTAATTCCAAAAGAATGGGTTGACTATTCATAGATATTAATCATTAGTTATATATCATTCTCTTTTTAAACCTCTCTTTTAACCCTCCCTCATACCTCATAAATATATCTCTTGATTTTTGACATAAATATCTTATTTCATCTTCTGCTAATTGTACTTGTTTTCCAGGTCGTGTACCTCGTACTATATATTTATATATTTATTATTATTATTATTATTATTATTAATGAATTTCTTTTTATTCTTTGAATAGTTTTGATACGTTTTACCTTAACCTACCTACCCCCCTTATCCACCTCACCTTTTTTTTAACTTAACTTGTAATCCAACCCATTCACATAACCCCATATACACAAAAAAAAAACAAAGAATAGAAATAAACACAATATATATATTCCTCATCGTCTTTCATTTCCCTTTACCTTCCAAAAGTCTTGTAATAATTGAATCAACATTGACATGGTCTGTTACTTCGTTCATCCTATTATACTATTTTGAAAAAAAAGTTTTGGTTAATGGAGCTTTATGTTTTTCAAAAAGAAAAAAAAACGCGCTATACAGTGGGTTGTTCTACACCATTAAAAAAAATACATTTTGAACCTTTTTTTTTTTTTTGACCTCCCCCTTTTTTCTCTTTTATACACTCTCTTTCTCTCTTTTGCAAAAACACCAAAATACCATTGAAAGAAAAAGAAAATCTATAATAGAATAATAATAACTTGTGTACTCAAGTTATACTAAAACAAAAAGAAGAAAAGATACTTACTTTTTGAAATTGTTGTTTGTTATTTGAAAAAAAGATGAGTTCCTTTTTTTTAAAAAAAAAAAAAAATCGAGATGGGTGTTTCAAAAAGAAAAGAGAAAAAGAATATATCAGCGCTTTTTTCCTTCTTCTAATTATATAAAGTTAATAGTAGTGAGTTTTTTTTTTTATGTAACACAGCTTTTTTGATACTATTTTTAAGCTTTTTTTTTTTTTTTGGTTGATATTTTTAAACTTGCACTTTTTGAATAAATGAGGGGGGGGGGAAGAACATGCCTTGAACAAGAATAATATATTTATTTATACGATCGATCGATCGATCTATTATAAATTTGTTTATTTTATAATTGAAAAAAAACTATGAAAAAACCTTGGCGATTTTTGTTTTTTAGCTTAAAAAGAGCACCTGAGAAGATCAATGTAGTACAACAACAATGCGTAGTAATAGTAACTGCGAAAAAGAAACATGACTTTTTTTTTTCTGTGTGCATACATGTATTGATAATACATATTATAGATTTTTTTTTCTTTCATTAAAAAAAAAAGAGAGATATATTAAATATGTTGAAGCAAAATAAATTAAAGAAGACCCTTTTGGGGAATACAGTAACCATAAGTACAATTGACTTATTGATACGTAATATGGTTAATTTTTACGTAGTTGTAAATATGCCCTGTACGTATATATTATTATACAAGCATTTATCTCACATACCTATCCACTCCTTCGTAATCCTCTGCTCTTCTTTTTTTTTTTTACATGAATTATTACTAACATAGTTTATTTTCTTCTTCATTTTAGAATTTTTCTCAACTCTTATTCTCTAAAGTGTTCTGTACAAACAGGTACATAAATTTGCATTTTACTATATATCATGCGAACAATGAACTATAAATATGTCTTTATTTTTTATTATTATTATTAGTCTGTTGTGTTATACATACTTAAAAAATCAATATGTTACATGTACAAATGACGATAATAAACTTACCCTACTTCTTTTTCTTGGTATTTATTCTCGATATTGGAAGAAATTTGATTATTTTTTTTGTTAAATGATTTCATCTCTTAATAGAAATTTCCCATAATAATTTTTTTTTTATCTTTACAAATCATTTTATGAATTACCATATAAAGATGTACCTTTTTTTTTTTTAGAAAAAAAAATTATTTACTATTATTATTTTATATACCTACGTATATTAATAATTGACCCGTTTTACCTAGGGTCAATACAATCAAGCCCCGGGTTTGCACACAAATAGTATTTAAATACATCATCTCATCAATTATGAGTATTTTTGCTAATATTTTGGTATTTCTCTATTTGGATAATGATTCATAAGAATACTCTACACACTTATTAGTATAGTTTACTTCCGATAAAAAAAAACGCGCAACTCCCCTAAAAAAAAAAAAAAAAACCTCGATGCAAGTTGCGATTCCATTTAAGTATTTTTAACATTTCCAAAAACAAAAGGTGCAAAACTGAATAAGATTTGTAAAAGTGGGAGGTGCAAAAACGGGGTGGAGGGGGGTTGTTGACTGTATATTAGTCTTTGAACAAATAGTAAGGTATCCTCTTTTCATGATTTATTATCCTGTAAATGATTACGTAGCTATACTACATGATTTTTTTTTTTTTTTAGAAAAAAGACTATTATTATTATCGTCGTCATTACATATCCACATTTATCTTGCTACTAAACTTTGAAATTAAATGCATCCTTACATATGCATCTCATCTGATCACGGGTTAATTATGATCGTTCACTGCTACTAATATGTCAATCTGAGTGAAACAATCTAATTTTTTTTTTTTTAAAGATGTAATCATATGGGCATAGTTCAGCCTGCTGTCACTTTGGGAAACTTTATTTTCTTAATATCTATGGGGGGAGTAAAGTGGTCTGTGCACTTCTCGGAGTTCGATGTGAAACAGCTGGTAACTATAGTAACAAATCTTTTATCACCATTTAGACAAACTTTAAATAACTACTTTACCTTTCCTTTTTATCTTTCCCACTTCTAAAAAATTTTATTTATACAAGTTACTATTATAACTGAATATTAATATTTTTTTTTGTGCGGTGATTAAAAAAGAACAGTCACCCTGTAAAAAAAAAAGGATAAAAAGGGGGTCCCTCTTTTCTTTTTTTTTCTCTGCTATTCTTAACTTTTTTTTTTGTCGGGGTTTTATATTTTCACATGAAAAAACAATGATAAGTTTGCAGTGTTACTTTTTTTTTTTTTTTTTTTTTTGACATTCCACTCAAATGTTTTTCCCTCTAATATCATTTTTATGAATTGTACATTTAACATGAGTTTTTTTTTTATTGTTATGTGCTAATGGCAACTCATAAAAATAATGAAAAAAATATACGGAAGTTAGTTAAGTACAGTTTAATTTATGATTTGTGAACTGAGAAGAAGGAAAGGCAAAGGAAGAGGAGGAGGGCAAGTAATATTACTAATATTCTGTCACACACATTTGATGCTTAACCACTGGCTTTGATAAGAGTGCGTTGTTGTTGTTGTTGTTTTTTTGCTACATTGTTTTGCAACACTTTCGTTCACTCGTAACACGTCTTCCTTTGAAATTACACAAGGACACAACCGATCTCAGACATGATTGTATCCTATGTCTGACAGTCACGCGTAGACATGTGCATTTCTTTGCTTGAGTTGAGCGAAAAGACATATACAACTCCTCTGCCGCTCAAACTTAACTGTGTGTATTCAAGCAACCAGAATATTAGCAACCTTTACGTAGTGACTAGTGTCGTCATTTGTTTTTACAAGATCAATAGTGGACCAGTGAACTACACGAACTTGAGAATTTTTCATATTCTTTTTTTTTTTTATATATATAGTTTCTCTGGTTTCAATCTTTTGTAAATTCTAGCGACACTTCAAACGTGATTATATATCGTACTGTTTTGGAAACCAGAATGCTCATGAAGGATGGAAAATAAAAAGAGAAACTAATAATACGTAATAACATTATAGTGTTAAAATAATGAAATGAAATCAGTGCTAGTGTGTAGGCACATTTATATGTGTTATGACAGAATTTTTTTTTTCTGATTTACACTACGTATTATTATATTTGCTGTCTTATTTTTTTTTTAAAAAAAAATTTATATGTAACTTGTCAATTTGAATGCATAATAGTTTTTGTTCTAATATATATTTCACACAGTCATGGTTAAATTATATATATTTTATCAGAAACAATTGAGATTTGTACAGTCTTTGACAATAAGCATTTAATATCTTGTGTGTATGGTCTAACAAAATAATAATAAAATATGGATTTTGTATGTAGTTGACGAGATTTTCTTTTGTTAATTCATCAAACTAAAAGTTACATACTACTTATTGTATTATTATATGTGACCGACTACTGTCAAAGTTTATATTCCACTTAGAACAATGTTCATTGTTAATTCAGAACGTACTGTATAATTGACTGATACGTAAAAATTAAAAAAAATATTTCTGAAACACGTTTAGCATATTTTACATGTATACGGAAATCATTTGATTTTTCGAAATAGCATCTGACAAAGAATACTTGAGCACATCAATGTTAGATTAGTAGTGAAAGACGGTATTTTTTGAATAAAATAAAATTAGTCTATCATGTACGTACTGTACTTGAATAAAAGAATCCAATGTTAAATGATGAAAAACCTAACAATATACAATAAAGTGTAACCGACCTACTTCTTTATACTATAGTATAGCGTTGATAAAAGGTAATAACAAGTTACTTATTATTAATAATAATTTGAGAAAGCAATAAAATATATAGGGATCACTTAAAAGAATTATTGGTGCGCCACCATGAAGAAAAGTCCAGCGTAAAAAAATGTTTATTTGTTTATATTTGAAGTTACACGTATGTATTATGATTACAAAAAAAAAGAAAATTACTACATAAGAAGAGACAGTAAAGTTTATCTCTTTGATCCCTTTCATTTTTTTCGAATATTAATTATTCAATGCTGTTTTCTATTCTTGTGGAGTGTCAATGAATCCGATCTGGTATATTTTTTTCCACACGTATTACAACGAAAACGAACATCATAATGAAATGGTCGTATATGGCGTGAAAGTAACTCTCGTAGACGTCGATAGCCTTTTTGACCTGCTCCTGGGCAGCGTGAACAATAAAATCTTGGTCCAGCACCGTTATTTCTCTCATAATAATCACCCGACTCTTCATCATCAGTATCACTTGGCAAATTTTCAGTTTCATTGATGTTGGGACTACTGTCGGGACTTTGTTCTTGTTCAGAATCTTCGGTAACCATTGGTGAATTATTATTGGAAACATTATTAATACTTATGCTAGTACTTTTTGGTTCCGGTGCCATTACAGGTGACAAAGAGCAGGGTGATGTACTAGCATGTATAAAGTTATTATGTTGGTGATGGCTTTTAGATGACATTGAAAACAACAAATTCTCGTCCTATTATTTAGAAATAGTTAATATGTTTAATGAATGAGCATTTCAAATAAAAGCAATATATTAATTTTTTTATACATGTTTTGACTAATTTATTTTATGAATTACTTTACCAAATAATTATCATGCTGAATTTCCATAGGTGACTGTGAGCCTTGATGATAAGACTGGGTAATCATTTGCTGATGAGACGGAAAAAGCAGTTGCTGATGATTCATAGCAGAAGAAGGGTCGTAATAAGAAGAATTTCCAAGACTCTCTGATATTGCTTGATCCACCATTGAATTGTTGGTGTTTGAATAAAAAATGTGCATGGTGGGACTAGGTGCTGTGACCATTGAGTCTTCCTGTTGCTGCGATGCTTCTCCAAGAAAATTCTGTAAAATTGTATCTTCCTCGAAAGGACACGATAATAATTCCATATAGGGACCCCTTGAAGAAGATGATGATTGACTCTGGGATGAAAATAAAAGTGTATTTCTACATTATACAGCGAAAAAAAAAAAGATGTTTTCTCAGTAAGTTGTTAAATATTTCAACAGCATTTCATTGTAGTTTGCTAATGTTATAAAGTCTGTGAAGAAAATCCATTACCTGTCATGAATAGAATTTTGTCTGTTACATGAATGGTGCGGGATAGTATCAGCATATCCCAAATTATCTATGACATGGTAACACACTAGTTAATATGCTGTATTTTTTTTTGGCGGCGCTCCTTATTATGTTGTGAAAGAAATGTACTTACCATTTCCAACTAAGAGTTGTGTAACATGATCTTTCATCGGTCGCTACGTATTTCAGAAAAAAAAATTATGATTTCAGTTTATATATGTTTTATCTTGTTATGTAACACTTTTTTACTTACTTGTTCGACTTTTGATTAAAATGTACATTATTTTTCTTGTATTAGTATTATGAAAAATAATTTTTTGACCATTAATTAAAATATGTATATATGTATTCAATGTACGTACCATAATTCTCCAACTGCTGTAAATGTTGGTGTGGATTCTGTTCAGGGAGGTCAATACTCTGTTGACCTACGTATAGAAAATAAAAATAAAAATATAAAACTTTTAAAATTTGGGGATATATTTATATATCTATACCTTCTTGGAGGTGTTGGCCTGCCCGTGTGACTAACAGTTGTTGCCATCGTTGTTCGTGTCTGGTCATTGTACTGGTATCATATTAAACAGTCGTAAGCAATAAATCGATGCCAATAAAAATATGATTTTTGATAATGTTACATATATTGCTTGCTATACCTGATGACCTTATTGTTAAACGAAGGACTACCTTGACGAGAGTTAATTGCTTGTAGCTGTACTTGTGCATTTCTTCTCAATGCGACATTATTTGGCATCATCCGAAGGAAATCGAATAAGTTATTCATAATAGCTTTTCAAGAAGGCTATAGCTTTATGTATTATATATAAAGAAATTAAGAATCAAAAATAAAAAAGCAAAAAGCAAAAATTAATAAAAATTGAAAACCAAAAAATAAAAGTAAAAAGGTTAAAAATGGGATGCGCAAGAAAGAAAAACGATCGCTGGAAAGTCAAGATATTTAAAAGCAGCAAGGATTTTTAAGTCTCACTGCATTTGGATAGATAAAGAAAAAAAAATCAACGTAGATTTTGGGTTGCTAACCCCAAAAACGTGCGACCAGCCCATTCGACACATACGGGTTGATACGGGTGTTGTATGTTAACATATACCAAATGCAACTGAATTTTCTTTATACTAAATCAAATATAAACAAAAAGTTCAAAAAGGGACCTTGAACTAGAGAAAAAAAAGCTTGATCCAACGCCAAAAGAATGTGTTGATCAAATGCTTTTTGTACGAAGAATCCTCTTTTCACAAACCCATCATGATTATTTCGAAAAGTAAAATCCATCCATTTGTTCCAGCACCAGACAGAAATTTAGACAAAATGTTTATATTCGAAAGCCGAAACTTCCCAACAACGACATTGTAGAAAATTATTATAAATTACCCCACTCATTTAAATTGACAAGTTAACAGTTTATTAAAATGTTATACTATATATTTCATTTTCCAATAAATATGTGATAATTGTGAGTTAGAAATTTTAAGCTACTCTTTTGTCATGACACATATATATCCGTACACACTAGCATCTAATTTATTTCATTCTTTAACACTATTATTTCATAATTATCATCCATTGTTATTCTGGTGGTTCTCAAGTAGGCATAATCAAAACACCGTTTGAACAGTTGTTAGAATCTACAACAAAAATAGTTTTAGTGATTTTTGTGGGGATATGTAATAAATATTAATACATCATATAACAATAAAAAGCCTCTCTTTTAATAATAATAATAATAATAATAATAATAACAGTTAACATACCTCATCCAACATACTATCTAAGAGTTTAAGACCACAGACTAGAGAAACTTTGAACAAAAATATGCATTCTCAAGACCGTGTAGTTCACTTACCAATTTTGACCCCTCTTTTAAAATACTTACGACACCATCAAGAGCTCCATCCTTCGATAGGTGCAGCTAGAATATGAGCAGAAAAAGAGTTGTCTACCTTTTACCTTACCCAAGGGGTGGGTGGTGCATACCTCTTCTTCTTCATCCTCTTCTTCATCATCCTCTTCTTCATCATCCTCTTCTTCATCATCCTCTTCTTCATCATCCTCTTCTTCATCATCCTCTTCTTCATCATCCTCTTCTTCTTCATCATCCTCTTCTTCTTCATCATCCTCTTCTTCTTCATCATCCTCTTCTTCTTCATCATCCTCTCCTTCTTAATCCTCTTCTTCTTCATTATCCTCTCCTTCTTCATTATCCTCTCCTTCTTCATTATCCTCCCCTTTTTCATTATCTTCTTCTTCTTCATCCTCTTCTTCTTCATCATCCTCTTCTTCTTCATCCTCTTCTTCATCATCCTCTTCTTCATCATCATCCTCTCCTTCTTCATTATCCTCTTCTTCTTCATCATCCTCTCCTTCTTCATCATCCTCTCCTTCTTCATCATCCTCTCCTTCTTCATCCTCTTCTTCGTCGCAACTTCCCATTTATATTCGCGCCGATCCTTTTTCGTGGATAAATAAAACTCAGCTTAGGCAAAAAGTTTATAAAAAAAAAGACAATTGGAGCTCTTTATACCTTTTTTTTGTTTTTGTTGGGGAGTAACTTTTTTTTTATTTGTTTCTAAAACGCAGATAATCTAAAGCTTGAAAGGATGAGTTGTTTGAGGGGAAATAATATACATAGTCAAATGATAAAGCATGACATTTGTTTACTGTAATTGTTTCACGTTCAACTCCGAAAAGTGCATTGATCAGCTTTTTTTTATAATGACATATTCTAACCAGACAACGATCGGATAAACAACGGATAATTTATGAGATCAATAATTAAATATACAAAAAGCTGAATTTTTATCATTCCGGGACTTGTACTTGTTCATTATACGTCTGATTACATAAAATATTTACTCAATTAGCTTTTTTTATTTTGGTTAGTGGCGCTAAGCAATTATGACTGCGGCATGATCAACTGACATTTAATAAAATGTTATTATAAACAAGCAGAGTTATTATTAATTAAAAGAGAAAACATACCTTGAGAAGATATCCCGCATAGTATATAAAGTAAGAGCAAGTATAGCGATAATTAAAGTTTTGCAAAATCTCAAGTTTTTCAGTTAGATTTTTTTTTTACGTTTTCTTTGTGTAGTAAAATAAAAATATAATAAAATAGATATACACTCAAGTAGAAAGAATGACGTAGTACGCAATACACACTAGTAGAGCTACAACAATAATTATAAAATAGTTAGTTTTTCTGCTTCAGAAACTCCTATTCCCCGCTTGCCCACTGCATCAACTTTTATTATTCTTACATTGGAAAACTGATACAGTCGGTGGTAATGCCATAAATGGAAAACCAAACAAACAAATCGTCTAAGAATAAAGAGAGCCCGGACTCGTTTACTATAAGTTTCATTTGTCGAGAAATATTGGAAAAACGAAAACAATTAAAAAAATCAAATAATTTAGGAAACAAAATGTGGAGAAGGTCAATGTGAAGGGGACGAGAATATCTCAACATGCCATGCGCCGTGTTTGGGCTGCTGCATATTTGTTATGAATCATCTTACTCAGGTGAGAAAACAACGAAAATCTGAGGTGATGTAGGACCAAAAGCTAGATAGACCTCCTCACCGACCAGAGTAGTATTTATTAGTCTGTGTTCACGTTCATTGATAGTATACGTGACTGAGGGAATCACGATCCGAAAAAACATGTTGTCAGAGAGGGGAAGAGATTTATGTAGAACCTACAGGTGTTATTAATACATTAAAGCGAGTTAGAATTATAGCTGTTAAAATTTCATTGTTACAAAGAAGATAATAAAAAATGAACCCACAAAAAAAAACACGTTAATTAGTAATATATAACAAAAAGACCACAATAGAAGGCTACGTACCATAAAAAGTTATTTCTTTTTATTAAATTCTTTGAATAAAACCAAGAAAAGAGAAGACCTATAATATTAGCACTTCCATCGCAACCGCACGTGTGAATACCTTAATATGCAACCCGTATTTAAAAAAGAACTCTATTACATATATATATATATACATACTGTCCATGAAAAAAAAAGGTTAATCCTATTACATAACCATTTATATATTGAAAAAAATTAGCTACTAAACTTTGGTGTTCATGCGGAACGCTCAATTTAGCTTCATGGTATTGGAAGTAACTATGGATACTTTATTAACAATTAATTTTATAAAGTTGTAGTTTATATTTATAATTATTATAAAGTGTGTTAACTCGGTTATAACCTAATTTTTAAAAAATTATTATTATAATAATCAAGCCATTAAACTAATACTATGTCAGAAAATAATAGAATAAAGAAAGTGGAAAAAGAAATGTCATACTAGTTAGGTGTACATTAGTATGTGATGAGGTTTGTCTCTATGCATGTTTATGTGTGGTGACACAAAAATACTTTTTGGAAAAAAAAAAGTTTAATAGCACCCCGCGACTTTTTTTTGGCTTTATCATTTTTTTTTCTTTACGCGACAAAAAATGAACGACGATAATATCTTTATGGACGTTGACGGTCCTGAATTCTTAAATGAAGTTAATAATGAAATCAACGATTTTCGTGCACATGGTAACATTTAATTTGTTTTCTAAAGTAACTAACAAACAAAAAAAAAAAAAAAAAAAAAAAAAAGAAAAAACTAACGTAATTTCTCTTTTTTTTCTTAACATTTTATACGATAATAAGTCTCACCCAATGACACTATCGAACAAAACATTCAAAACTTTTATAATGCACAGCCCATGGATAATAATATAGGTATGAGCTTGAATTATTCTAGTTTCGATAAACCAGTCAATGAAGTGAGAGTTGATTTTATTGGCAAAAATAACAACTACTGTCCTGAATCATTCTATTCCAGTAGCAGTGACAGTAGTAGCAGTAATGGTAGTATTAATTCACTCTCTACTTCATTGACTTCTTTATCTTCAAACTATAACAACTATGGTGTTTATACCACTGCTTCTTCCACTTTTATACCACCGAGTTACTCTCTTACTCAAAGCGCAGTTTTTGATTGCAAACAGATTGCAGTCCTTGATACAAACTTTTTAATTTCAAATTTGGGATATTTAACTGCATTAAGCACACAAGCTGAAAAATACCTTGGAAGTCTTGTGGTAGTTCTACCTTGGGTTGTTGTACGAGAATTAGATGGATTAAAGGTAATTTATGTCAAAAAAAAAAAAAGAAAAATTCAAGGGGATTAAAGTTCTCTGACTTTATAAAAATTACCTTATTTCTTTTTGGTTGGTTAGGGTCGAATCAATATACAAAGTAATAATAAAAACGGTGCTAATGGAAGAGTAGGTGATCTTGCACGTAAAGCAATGAAATTTATTCAAACAGCTCTTCTGGATCAAAGAGGTTGGCTTCGTGGACAAAAGATCGAAGAAGTATTTGATCCCACAGCTAAATCAGTAAGTCCTTTTTTTTTCTATTTTTTTGTTCTGGATTTTTTTTTCTAAAAATATACATAATAACAATCAAATCGAATTAATTTTCAATAGGCAAAAGGCGATGATAGTATTTTAGATTGTTGTAGGTAAGAATTAAACGAATATGAGTGTGGGATTTAAAATAAAATGAATTGTTTTACTGATAAAAATGAATTGTATTTTTTTTTTTTGGGGGGGGGGGAATGTCATACATATATTATAGATACTTTGCTCAATTACAAAAACCAATTACTTTATTGACAAATGATCGTAACTTGGCAATTAAGGCCATGGTTCATGATATTCAATCACTTTCTTCTGATAATCGTGATCGATTGGTTCGTTTTGCATCTAGTCTCTCACATTATGTATCAACGCCACCATCATTACCATTACAACATCATCAAAAGCAACAACAGCAGGAACAACAACAATATTCAATTCAAGTAAGTTTAATTTGGATCCGTGTATAAAAGGTCCATGCAAAAATGAATAATATAAATAATGCTTATCTTTGATCCACATGATATGTATATAGAACCACGATAACTTGAGAGTAATAGATGAAGATGTAGATATGATGGATGAATCTGATGATATTGATGTTGCTAGACAACAAGCTCAACATATTTTAGAAACACAACAACGAGAACAAGAAAGTATTCAAGCCACATTAAGCAATCCTAATTCAGATAATCATTATAATGTATGGGCATCAAGACATGCACCTACGCAACGTTCTTCATCTTATAGTAAAAGTAATAATAGTAATCGATATTCAAATACTTTGGATTTATGGGATGATAAACCTGTTTTAGATGCTAATGGTGAACCACTTATACCACCCTCTTCAAGCGCTGGTCGAGTAGAAGAGATGAGACGTAAAGAAAAAGGTCGACAACAATACTAACTTTTTTTTTGTTTTTTTTTTTTTTTATTCTTCAAAACGCCCTTTTTTTCCCTTTCAACCTCAACCCTTTCCCCACCCTTCTATCCGACCCCTCCCCCCATTCCAAATTTCCTTTCACCCCTCTCCAACTTTCCCTCTCCCATTCATCCATCCATCCTTCCCAATCCTATTTTTCTTTTCTCTCACACTCATTCACTTTCTCCATATTGCTAAATAAACCCCCTTCTTTTTTTTATTAGCTTTTATAAGTATATATATATAGTAAATCATAAATTGAAAAACGAAAAAAAAAATTTAACCTATCTTTTTTTTTTTCTTTTATAAATATTTATAAAAAACAATTAATTGTAAAACAAAAAAAAAGGACTTTTTTTTTTCTATTGGTTATCATTATTATTATTATTTTCAAAAGCCACGATAAGCTAAAGTATTACAAGAAGGCGACAAAAATTCGTTCAACGTTGTTGTGCCATTAGAAAGAGCAGTAGTAGTTGTAGTAGTTAATAACAAATCTTGTTGTTGTTGTTGATGAAACTGACCAGCAGTCATATTTACAGGATTTGTAAAAGTAGAAAGATCAAGTTCACCCTTATTGTTATTTAATAATCGATTTTTGGCTTCTTGTGATACATTCATCAATGAATTTAAATCTTGTTTTAATTGATGAGTAATACCTTTGATAGTATGTCGAAGAATATGAGTAGCTTGGCTTGCTTCTGTAAAATCACTACATTGAATCCATTTATTATCCATTGTCATCATATAAAATAAAGGGGGTTCAATTAAATTGAAATGAACTTCAGAAGAGGATGCATCTTGTTCTTGTTGATTATCAAATTCAATGGATCGAACATTATGTATAGAAAATTGAATCTTATATTGTAATCCATTATCATCAATATGCCATGCTAATTCATGATCGCTAGGTCGATATATACACACCAAATCAGTTGCATTCAATGCAAAACGTTGCCATGTTCCCACGGATAATGTTGTGGCACCCAAAATAATCATTTTCGAATTGTTATTGTTTTCTTGTTGTTGTTGTTGTTGTTGCTGATCATTGGTTTTGTTATTATTATTATTATTGACAACAACGAGTTGACTTGGATTAATCGTAGTGTCATTGGTTCGATTTGAATTATTATTGTTATTATCTTCATTATGAGTTGATGATGAAATAAGAAAATCATCCAAATCTAAGAAGAGAGAGAGAGAGAGAGAGGGAAAGAGTTATTATAGAAAACATAAACAAAACAAAAATATGAAAATACATATATATATATTTGACCACAAACATACCAAAACAACCATTATTATTATTGTTATTATTATTATTACCACCTGTTGAACTATTGGAACTGGATAATGTACTTCCAGCACTTATAATAGGGGGTGGCGTAACTTGTTGATTAATTAACGTAACTGTAGGTCCAGCATCTGGTATAGATACTAAAGGCATAATAGTAGAAGATGAACTATTTGGACTTGTTGTTGTTGTTCTTAAAGTACTATTATTATTATTACTATTATCAACAGAAGGAGTAGAAGGAGGTAAACTTGGAGGGGTAGTAAAAAATGAATCATATTCAGATCCAATATGTGGTGGCATACTTTGCCGAGACATGATCATCGATAGTGCACTTTCTCCTGTTGTTCCTGAAGAACAAGTTGGCCAATCAGGAATTGTGTTACTATTATTGGTTCCATTAGTAGTATTACCCGTATTAGGACTAGCATTAGTTGCGGAACTAATGGCTGACGATCCATTTATTTCCGTTGTTGTTGTTGCTGATGATAATAAGGAGAGCTGTTGTTGTTCCCTTTGTATAGCATCTACACTTTGTGCTCTTGAAAAAGAAGGTCTATGCTGTTGTTGTTGCTGTTGTTGTAAAGGATGATGTCTTTGTAACCATTGTTGTTGTTGCTGATGAAGTTGTTGTTGCTGTAACCACATGTAAGGATAATAATATTGATGCTGTTGTTGTTGCTGCTGTTGATGATGAAACATTTGAGCTCTCATAGCAGCTTGTTGCATTTGCATTTGAGCTCTTTTTTGCATATGCTTAACCTTCGCTCTACGATTTTGGAACCAAATTTGAATAGATCTTTCACTCATACCTAATTGTTCTGATAATTGTTTACGATGTTTAGCATTAGGAGATACATTTACTGAAAAAGTATCTTCTAATACAGCTAATTGTTCAGCTGTAGCTCGGGTTCGTTTTCGATTTGCTTGTTGTTGTTGTTGCGAATTAGGTTTTGTTTGTTGTTGTTGCTGGGATAAATTATTGTTTGAATTAGTACTTGTACAAGAAGACTGTTGTTGTTGTTGTTGCTGTTGAGGATATAAATGAGAATGGGGATGTTGGAAATGCTGAAGATGTTGATGGTATGCTGATGTTAATGGTGTAGGACTTGAAGTCCATGACGACCCAGTAGATGCTGTTGACATTATATTTTATTATTATTATAAAATAAAATAAAAAGAATAAAAGAATAAAAACGTGTAATGGATCAAAAGGAAAGAAGAAGATGAATAAAAAAAAGCTTTTTTTAAATGGTTCAAAGGAGAAATGATATATAGATGTTTGTATATATATAAAGAGAGAATAAAACGAGGGGAAGGAGAGAGGTATAGAATATAGAAGAAAAAAAAGAAGAGGAAATGTATGGGATGAAGAGAATGAAAATAGAAGAAGAGAGTAGGGACAAGAAGGAAAAGAAAAGCGAGATGAAAGAAGTAAGAAAAAGGAAAAGGAAAGGCGGTTTGAGCGTGAATCAAGAAGAGGATGAAATATATAAAAAAAAGGGTTGGTTTGTTGCTTTGAATGCTTATGTTTTTTTGTATGTGTGTGCGCGTGTGTATAGTATGAAGTTGGGTTCTTTTTTTTACTCAACAAGAAAATACAGAGAAAGTAAATATAAACATATGTACGTACATAAACCACATATAGGAGAACTCGTTTTTTTTTACTTTTACTTTTTAGACATTCTCCTACTATAACTACCTTTTTTTTTTTTTTTACAACAGAGACACACACACACTTACGATCTGCGTTCAACCCTTTAATTCTCTCTTTTCTATAATTGAATATGCTTCTCCTTGGAATCTCCCTGAAAATCTGTAACAAGATAAAATCACTTTTTTTTTTCTTTATTCAGCTAACCTAAATTGCTAAATACATAATAATAACTTTAAACATGGAAATATATAAAATGTAGAATAACATCTTTCAACATTGAGGCACCTTTTGTTTTATAAAAAGTAAAAATAATAATAGTAATACTAAGAGAATGTTATTACTATGGTAATTAGATTATTATTTTTTCTGGTTGTTAGGATATAAATTATTACTACGGAAATAGAACCGAGGCAAAAGTACACGTTTTTTTCTTCCGGTTTGTGAAATTCTGGTAGCCAAATGCAAAAGATCACGCACACACATGCGTTGGCGGGATATCTATTTAGAAGCTCAAAAACCTTACTCCCTCATCCATCCCCCCCCCCTTTTTTTTTTTGTACCTTGGGCCTGTCAAAAAAAAAACGAGAGCCGCCATCCATTTATTGTGTAAGTAAATGTACACGAGGTATATTTTTTTTTTATTATAACTGACTTTTTATTTTAGTTTTTTCTGGAAAAGACCACGGGAATAACAACAAGAAAGACAAAAATCAGTAATTAACTTGACTATAATGTTGATTCGTTAATAACTATATTACTAATAGCAAGTTAGTAGTAATAGATAGTATAAAGGAAGAAGGCGTTTATCGTTTTGTTTTTTTCATTCAAAAAAATGTCATAAAATAACTTGTTAATGAATAAATTATTAATTTGCATTTATCGACGAAAAAAAAAGGAATAGGTAGAGTTGTGGCAACTTTTTTTTCCAAAAAAAAAAAGAGTTAATGTATTATAATGATATAATTATTGTTATGGCAAAAAAAAAAGTGTAAGGTTTTTTTTAAGGGACTGATCAAATAATTTTAGACATTATATTTTACTTCCCTCCCCCGCCCCTCTTTTCCTTTACTGTACAATTTTCGGTTAAATTCCTATTATTTACTTACGTTTGTCCGAATATTCAAAAAAGGCCGGACCTTTTTTTTTTTGTGGAGTATATATATGGTGTTGGAGGAGATATATAAAAATCAGAGGAGGGGTTAATTGATTTGTGCGTGTGTTTGTCTTTTTCACGACCAGAATAATAAAAAAGGAGGGTATATGTTTTGGAGTAATATCAAACGAATGTGCGGGTTTTTGTTTAGAAAGGGAGTAGGCAAAAAAAAAGAAGGGAGAGAGGGGGGGGAGCTCTAATATATAACATATGCCTTTTTTTTTCTCTAATGTGTCAAGTTATATTTATGGTTTTAAACCGAACAACTACAAATTCGCTTCTTACGTTAATTGAAGAAGAAAAAAAGGGGGAGAAAGTGATGATGATGGTGGGGGTGGTAGTGGTGGTTGAATGGGAGGAGAAAGGGGAGATGAAAGTCGCAGTTACGTTTTTATCCAGCATAATAAACTATCCCTCTTTTTTTAAACGTCGATCATGACTTTAACAAGTAATTATTTTCAATTGCTTTTATACATAATCATAATGTAAAAACTGACTGTCTTTTTTATTATTTTACGCTTTGTTAAAAACAAAAAATAAACAACAATACTTTTTTTTTTATCAACACTCAAGTTGATCTTTTTTAAGGAGCTTTTATTTATTCAATTCAAACAGAAATATAGATAGTAAAAGATTACGTATCCTGTAAGTTAAAAAGAAAAACAAGGAGATGATTATTTCTCTCTTTTACTCTTTTTATTATCTCGGTCACTTTTCTTTGCAAAAATAAAAAATCAACCTTTTCGGATCAAAAAAAGATTTACTTTCTTTTTATTATAATGATTTCAGAATGAATATATGTGTATTACATATGTTAACTCCATAAAAAACACTGACACGATTGATAAAGATCCATACATTTGTTTGAATATAAGGGGAGAGATGACAAACCAGAGAGAGAATGATTTCATATACGTATGAATCATCTTTTTTTTTTTTACTATTGTCATAGTTTCACTGTTTATTAAGTACTTTACTATAATACTACTAATACTACACATATACAATAATATCAAAAAATAAAGAGAGAAAGAGAAAGAGAATGATTCACAATCCCTTATCTTTCCTTCTTCATTGGATTTCAGTTATTCCTCTATGATATTTTTATATAAACCATGTAATAAAAATGTCCATAAAGCCTTGATTGAAGTCATTAACATTTTCAATGCATCATCCACATTATGTGGATAAGTTATAATTGTAGATAATGTCATATCATCATCCATCTTGCACATTTTGTTAGCTCCAAAAGTAGATTGAATTGCCATCATACGATCACATGCTTCGACTGTCAATGCCACGCGATCAATTAATATCATATCATTATCATTCTCACTCTTTTTTATGTTCTCAGCCATATTTTCTAATTCTTGTTGCTGTTGAGGATGATACCAAAATACACTTGCAATATAATCATGATCATCATTAAGTAAGCAAGGAGATGGAACATCCACACTATAACTACCTTGTTGTTGTTTATATTCCATTGGATATTCTTGTAATTGACCATGATGATCCAACAATAACACTGAAAAATCCAAATTTTGATTATTTTGTAAGGAAGGGGGTAATTGGATTAAGAATAAATGTCGTAATGTCTCTTGATTCACGATATTCCACATGGGATGCAATTGAACTTTTTCTACTGCTGCTTGTTCCTTTTTATTATTCACCATCCATTCATTTTGATTACTGTTGCTATTATAGGTGATTCCACTCACTAATAATAACAATATACCTAATATTGATCCAATGATGCCTAATTTTTTTATTATATGCTCTCGTGTTTTTAATGATGATGATGATGATAGTGTTGCTGATGCAAGACGTGCACGTTTTGTTGATTTATGCCATCGTTTCAACATTTGTGCTAATTCCTTTTTATCAATTGTAATAAATTGATCTACTGTCATTATATCCAATTGTTGTTGTGTCCTATTATCCATATCTATATCCTCGTCCTTTTTATTTTTATTATTACCCATAAAATTGGGTCGTTCAGGATTAATTCCAGGTAAATCCACACATTGAATTTCATGTTGTATTAACTGTTCCAAAAAACTTTGTTTTAAACTGATAGGATCAACTTCATCTGATATCATCATAGGTATATAATTATTATTAATAGGTGATCGAAATCTTTTTATTGGTGTTGTAGCGGCAGTTGAATAAGGTGTAGGTGTATTTGGTGATGCTGTACGGAATGTATTATTTGTACTCGGTCTTGAAGATGATGCTGATGATGATGTTCCTGTACGTTCATAAGGTCTATGTACCAAAATAGGCCATATAGGAATATTATAATCATTGGAAAGTTGTTTCAAATAAATCATTTCTTGATTTACTCTATTTATTGATGTATTTGTCATGGAATGACTACTAAAAAAATAAACCACCAAATCTAATTTTTTCCAATAATGATTGATATAAGCTTGTAAAAAATGTTGTTGTTGCTGTTGTTGAAATAGAAGAGTATTTTCATCTGATAATAATGATGATATTGTTGTTGACCAAGTAAAATCGACTTCAATTACACTGATACCATTATCTTCATAAGTATCAATAGGTTCGGATTCAAATGTATCCAAGAATATAACATGATGTTTTCGTTCATTAAAAGTCATTGGGATTTCTTTGTCCATCCTTGTATTATTGTTTATAAAGGCTGTTGTTGGAGATAAAAAAGATGGATGAAAATGAGGTTGTCGTTGAACCTCAAATGCTAATGCTTCCGAGAATTTCTTTAATACATTGTTTTTATGTTTATCAGACAATGAATCTCCCATAAAAAGAACTTTTAAAGTAGTAGGCTGTTGTTGTTGATGATATTTTTGAATCATGATATTATCATTTAAAAAAATATCATCTTGCTGTTGTCGAGAGAATAATGGATCTTGATTAATATGGTTGTTAGTCATTTTTTCTTCATGCTGTTCTTGCTCTTGTACAACAAATTCGAAATCATCACTTGTTAAAGTAACTGCTGGGTTACTACTAGTAGTAGTAGTGAAATCAGATCGACGAGAATAATTTGGTAAAGGAGATAATTGAGATGGGTCTAACATGACACCTAATATTTATATTCATTTAACATAAACTCATCCAAATATTGTAAATTTCGATATATTTCTATTATTTTATTTTCCCATCCTAAATCTTTTATTGTTTAAACAGGTATTTTCTTTTTTTTTACCTTGTTTAAGTATTTCAGATGATTCTGCGCTTTGACTGGATGACTCCATTATCATGTGAGTACGTATATTTGAAATGCATATATATATATATATATATATATATATGTATTCTAAGAAAGAAATATTATATAAGTTTCAATAATATCAATTATCATATAAAAGTGGGTGATTTTTTTGTTCTCATAATAATAATAGTTACCTCACCTATTTTTTTTTACACAAGGTACTACTTTTGTGTAAAAAAAAAAGAATAGTTAAATAGTATAATAAATGCTTAGGTAAAATGAAAAAAAAAAAAGTATAAATGTATATAAAATGAAAGATCCCTTTTTTTCCCCTCATTTTCTCTTTCAAGTATATATAAATGAAACAAATTTATAATTGTTTAATGTATTTTTATTTTATTATATAAATTACTTACTACTTGAATATTACAATATATTACAATGAAGATTTTGTAATAACAATAATAATAGGGAATTATATATGATGTCGAAAAAGGGAAAGTGCACAGAGTAAAGAAGAGGACCATAAAAGAAACTATAAAAGGGAATTGTTGACCTTGCTTTTAGGGTCATGTGTTCCATTTAATGAGTTACGTAAAGCCCGCTAATTTTGTTGGGGGAGTGCCCTTACCCAAAGTTGATGACCAACAAAGTGAAACCTTATTATTATTATTTGATATATCGCGGAATGATCGAATGAGTAAAAAAACAAGACTAAACAAAAACTAGTAATTTATGGATAAAAAAGTGATAGAATATTTTTAAAAAAGGGATTTTCTCTTCCTTTTGTTTTTATATTTTATAGATTTGTGGTGCTACAATTTAAAAAGTGATTGGGTGTTTACCAATCCTTCGTTGTACACAACATTGTTTATCATTGTTATTTTCATATGTAAAACTATATCATCATCATTATCTTTATTGTTATTGTTACCCTACACTGCATAACCTTTTTTTTTTCTTTTTGGTTTCTCAGTAGGACAGAAGAAGATTCTTATAATCATTATAATAAGAGTACAATAAATTTTGTACAGTAAACCTTTTTTTAGAGATACTAACTCATGTTTGATAATAATGCATATTTAGCCTTCTTGTGTAATTTTTTTTTTTTTTTTTGATTTGGGTTCGGGGGCACATAAAGAAAAAAAAAACTTTTCGTGAAACAATGATTTATCATCTATTCAACCAGTATCATCATTATATAATTAGAACAATCAAAAAGTTTCTTTTTTTTTTGATGCAATGAAATTATATATATTTAGGAAAAAAAAAAGATAGAAAGATGGTATATAAATAAAATATTATTATGGTTTATCGCATAGAAGTTGAAGTGGTAGAAAGAGGAGGTGGGGGTAATGTACTAGTAGGTGGAGGTAATTGAGGTGGTAAAGTATCAGGTAAACGAGAAGGTCGTCTTGCTATATTTTCCGTCATAGGGGATATAGTTGCAGCTGATGCAGCAGCTATTGCTGATGTTGTCATATGTTCTACCGATATTTGATGTTCAGGATAATAATAATATGAAGATAAATCTTGTTGTGGAAGAGGAGGTGGTGGTATTGAAGGAGGAGGTTGTTGCGGTGGTGGAGATGCTGATACTGAATAATAACTATAAGTTGAATATCGATTTTTAACACTGATATTACTACTATTATTGTTTCTGCTATTATTTATAGGTTTTTCATATGATAATGAGTATTCTGACGATGATGTTGATGATACACTAGGTTTTTTAACTCTTTGATAAGGTTGTTGCTGTTGTTGTTGTTGTTGTTGTGTTATAGATGATTTCGGTAATGGATTATCTGAATCAAGTTGTACCATATCTAATTTTTCAATTGTAATAACACCTGTATGATAGTCTTGTGAATTAAATGATTGTTGTTGTTCTTGTTCCAATTTTAAGCATTGAACAATACGTTTCAATTTATCCATCCATACTTTTAAACCTTCGGGACCATTTTCTACTTGTAAGTACCAAGTTCTACCATCTTCTGTACGTTGAATTTCAATACAATAAAGTACTCCTGGGAATTGATCAGTAACAAAAATATTGGTATTGGCTGTCAATTCAAAAAATTCACGAAAATCATGTTTCGGATTATCATTTTTGAAAGTGTATATAAATCGATCCAATAATAAAACATAACGTCGATGGCGAGTTTTTGTAAAAGAGAAAGCTGGTGGCATATGTTTGGTCATCCATCCTTGCATAGTTGCATATGACCATAAAAGTGAAGTATGTTTACCCATAGCTAAAGGTCGAAAAGTAACTGGATCATTATAATTGATATCTACACTTTGATTTCGTTTCCTCCATCCAGTAATTTTGATACCATGTTCACTATCCAAACGCATTTTTATTTTGTTTTATTTTGAAATCAATGAATTATTTCTTTGTTGGTATTGTAAAAAAAAAACAATTGTTTGGTTTGGTTTCTGATATATTGATTTTTTGAAAGAGTGAAAAAGAAGATGGAACAAAAGAAGAACAAAAAAAAAAAAAAGAAAGAAAAAGAGAAAAAAAAAATGGGGAATTTGTTTTTTATATAATATATAAGAATTGGGGGTGGGGTGGGGAAAAAGTTATTTTACCATTCTAAAGGTTAAACCAATTATTTAGAGTTGTGGTTGTTATCAAACCAAGTTAAAGAGATCAATGGAGAGCGGCCTTCTTTTCTCACACGCTTAAACTAATAGGGAAAAAGAATGTCGTGGTTGTTGTTTGAACAGCCCCCCCAACCCCGGTATCTTCATTCCTTGGTTTTTAGGCTACACAAATTCCAAATAATTTAGTATTATTACAATAACAGCGCGTTCTCTCTCTGTACTATATTTAATTTGCTATCTTTTCGAATGCCTTTTTACTTCTTTATTTATTTTCTTAAAAAAAAAGAAAACTATCCAAAAAATGAATTGAAGAAAAAAAAATCTATTGATCAGTACGTAAAAGTATGATAATCTTTTAATTTAGTTTTAATACTGTTTTATTACTATTACTATTGCTACTATGAATTATATCAATCGATA
The DNA here is from genome assembly GCA_016758965.1 of Circinella minor. Classification (NCBI taxonomy): domain Eukaryota; kingdom Fungi; phylum Mucoromycota; class Mucoromycetes; order Mucorales; family Lichtheimiaceae; genus Circinella; species Circinella minor. The sequence continues at coordinate 282,490 of JAEPRB010000009.1, read as the reverse complement.
TACATGTGATTTACTTAACTTTTGCCCGTCTCTCTCACACAAAACATGCACTCAAACTTCTATCTCTGTCACATATTATTTATTATTTGTCTATCGCTTATATATATTGCATTTCATATCAGAAAGTAAAGATCAATGTCTTTTTTTTTCTCTACATATCTAAAAGAATCCTTACTGAAAGTTGAGGAAAGTGAGAGGGGGGGGAACGAGATATTTGTTTTAGTTTTACCACGGTTTTCAAAGAATGATGTATTTTAGGGATAAAGAATATCGATTATCTTTTTTACTTTGGAAAAATCCATCTATTACCTGAAATGGGAACTGCTTCTTGATTAGGTAAAACCATTACAGTATTTAACCACAAATTTCAAAAAAAAAGGGTACCCATTCAAATGATCAAAATTAAATATTACTAGCCTTTTTTTTTCTATTTACTAAAACAACAACAATAAACAATATCAACATAGTGATATCATGCTTTTTTTTAATATTTGTTGGTTACATATTGCAAATATATTAATGAGCTACCAATAGGTTGGATCAATAATACTAATAACACTACTACGACCATTATTACCATCATTGTTATTGTTATTAGTTATATTTGGAAAACACAATAACTTTTATTTTGTACTAAAGGAAATCTTATCTACGTACAGATTTTTTTTTGTTTGAGATAGTGAACCGTTGCAATAAATGAAATATAACCGCGGTCACCAAATAATTCCTTTTTTCGTTTGAGATAGTGAACCGAATTAATAAATCAAATATAGCCATAGTTACCAAATAATTCGTTTTTATTTTTTTTACGTTCGAGATAGTGAACCGAATCAGTAAATCAAATAAATAACCATGGTTACCAAATAGTTCTTTTTCTTTTTGTTTCTTTTTTTTTTTTTGGTAATGATGATAAGAATGTATGTTTCAGGGTTTTTTTCGGTCTTTTATTAGGTAATTTGACTATCTAGTACTACAAATTGATAGATAGATGATAAAAGAAAAATACTTAAACCGCCCAAACGTAAATAAAAAAGATATCAAGTCTCATTAAACATTAATATCATGATTATATTATAATAAAAAGAACATTTCATCCATACAAAAACGACACTTCCATCTCTACATTTATTACTATTTTATTCATTATACAGCTTCCCGCTTCCTGCAATCCCGAGAATTTACTTATTGCGTAGTTAATTGCTAATTTAAGAATTTTAGAAGTGTGTGGGGCCAGTTAATAAAAAAAACCCTTTCCAAAAACTACTGAAACGTCTTAATTTTCATATTGAAATACAGGTAACCCTTTATTGATATATTTAAAAAGCAAAAAATAAAGTATAATAATGACTTTTTTTTGAAGTTGCACATTTCAATTTAATTTGACCGTGTGTTTATGGTAGTTTAATATGATTACATGTTATATAGAACAGTGGATAAAATATCAATAAGCACGTAACTATATTCTTTAAACTGTTTGAGTAATTTTTTCCCATCATTCTTTTTTATACGCTTCTTTTCAATTATGATAATACATAAACAGAAGTATTGTAATATTGAACATCTATTTTGATTCATGAACCAATCAACAAAACGGTTTATACTCCGAATTCACTATAAGGCAACATCCCCCCCCCTTTCACCTTTCAACTCAAAAATTATATAATAAAAACAATTGCACAAAATGCCTTCTTCCTGTCAAGAAATCCGTCAAGAACTTATTGAATGCATGTTAAAATCAAATTGTGTTTTAGTAAAACGTAATACTGTTGCTGAATGTTTTAAATCAGAAAATGCTGACGATGTTCCTTCAGAATGTCAAAGTATTCGTAAAAGTTACGCAGAATGTCGAAGGGGAATGGTAAAAAAAAAGAAACAATTGCTTTTTTTTTAGTCTTCATCGATCATATATATTATATATATCGAAAAAAGAAAAGAACAATTTTATTTAATTCTATTTTTTTATTTTTATATAGATTGATCCACGTAAACGATTCCGTGGAAACGCAACCCAATAAAACAAATTATTGGTTCTACAAAATATTGGTTGACAACAAATTTTGGATTATTCTATTTGGTGTAGTTCAACTCATAGAGCATATGTATACGTCTCATTCTAGTCAAACTATACCAAACATCATTTATGTATATATGGAAAAACAAAAAAAAAGCAAGTTTAGGTTTAGATCCGTTTGATTACAGTAAAAAAAAAATGAACAGTGTACTTGATAGTAATACATTTGGATACGAATTTAGAACATGAATAAAAAGATTATTATTAATCAAAACGAACTTGGATATATTATAAACACCACAATTGATTTAGGAATACAAAGTTAACAAATAGTTGATTTAAATTTTTTGGTAATGATAAAATATCAAAGTGAGAGTGGGAGGGACTTGTAGTACGCCGATGGCTATACTTCATTGGTGCTTCAAAAGGTAAAAATGGTCTTAATAAGGTTGTAATAAGAACATCATTTAAGAGCTAAAGTTTATTCACTAAGAATAAAAATTTGCATACTAACCTTAGTGAAATGTACATTCAAAAGTTAGAAATTAGTTTACATAAGGTCGAAAACTATTGTTTTCCTTGATTTTTTGAAATATCATTTAACCAAGTTGTATAATTATTAGGAGAGTAGACCTTTATATTTTTATCGGATGATATTATACGTAATGTACATATCAACGTGATGTATGTTTTTGATTATATATTCAAATTATGCCAAAGTGGGAAATGGTTATACGTAATGTTCCAAGCTAACTAAATAGTTCATGGTATAAAAGTACATAGTCCAAATAAATAAACGTTTTTTTTTCATGTTACAAAACAAGACTTTTCATACCTAGATTTACATTACGAATATACTAGGAAAGAAAATGACGTTAGCCAAATTCTTTATTAGTAAAAAAGTTAAAGTAAAAAATTTGAGATATTCCCTCCCTTTACGAAAAATTACTATATATAGAAACAACATTGGGATATACGAGTTTTATGCAAAAGCTAGCATCTTTTTATTTACCCTACTGATAATTCCGTCACTTTTTATATAAAAGAGAGACCTTTTTTTTATCACCTTCAATAACAAAAAAAATGACATCTTTTATTACCGAAATTTCTGCTCCTGATGGACATAAAGTTACAGGTAACATTCCCACCCAGTATTATAATTTTCTACTATCATTTGTTACAGAAACCAACAAAAATTCTAAAGAGTGCTTTATTTTCTAATACGTATGCTTAAATTTTTATGTTATATTGATTTTTATTAAATAAATATGAAGTGAATACTGGCTTATTCATCAATAACGAATTTGTTACTGGAGCATCTACTATTGATACTATTAATCCTGCGACTGGTAAAGTAATTACATCTGTTCAAGCAGGTATGTATTTTTCTTTTACGTACTTGTTTTATTATCGTTATATACAAACGGTGCTTTATGAATCTAATGACATGAATTTTTTTCATATTTATCATTAATATCCACATGTGGACCATTAGCTGAAAAGGAACAAGTAGATCTTGCTGTTGAAGCAGCTCATAAGGCATTTTATGGTGGATGGAAAACTACGAATCCACGCGAACGTGCTCGTCTCATGCGTAAATTGACTGATCTTGTAAAACGTGATGCAGAGGACCTTGTTCATCTTGAATCCCTAGACATGGGAAAACCACTTGAAACGTCTCGAGCTGTTGACCCTTCTGCATTTATTGACTGGTTGTAAGTAATGTAAAATAATATCGTATATAAAAAAAATGAAACCATAAAAAAAAGAAAGAAAGGTGGGAACAGATCATTATCAAGAGGAAAAAATTTACTCTGTTGTTACAAAATATTTTGTAATATAGAACTGACAGTTGAGACCACCTCCCCTCCTTTTTTTTTTCTTTTTGATAATAATTGTAGTCAATACTATGCTGGTTTTTGTGATAAACTTCATGGTAAAGTCATTGAAACCGAAGGTAAATTATCATACACTGTTCATGAACCAATTGGCGTTGTTAGTGGAATTATTCCATGGAATGGGCCTGTAAGTAATGTTCTGTATAAATATATTTTTAATTTACCTGTAAATCCTTAGATTTTAATCAAAGAGAAAAAAAAATAACATGAATAATTTTTTTTACGTATAAAATATATATCTATACATAGATGATTATGCTTGCATGGAAAATAGCACCTGCAATCTGTACTGGTAATACAGTTGTCATCAAGACTTCTGAATTAACTCCTTTGTCTGCATTAAAAATTTCAGAATTAATTAAAGAAGCTGGATTCCGTAAAGTATTAGATCAAACCATCCTTTTGATTTCTGCTATTCTTCATCCCACTTATATAGGATAATTATATATATAACATTGTTAATAATCATGTTTTTTTATTGTACAATAGCACCAGGTGTTATTAACATTATCACTGGTTATGGTTCTAAAGCAGGTGAAGCTTTATCACGTCATATGAAAGTATCTAAGATTGCTTTTACAGGTTCCTTAGCAACTGGACGTGCGATCATGAAGGCTGCTGCTGAAACCAATTTGAAAAAAGTTACACTTGAACTTGGTGGCAAGTCACCTAACATTATATTTGATGATGTTGAGAATTTAGATGAAGTTGTCTTTTGGTCTCATTTGGGAATATACTTTAACGCTGGTCAAGCCTGTTGTGCTGGTACGTCAAAACAAAAAAAAAAAAAAGTTAAAAATTTAAAATGATAATGATAATGATAGGATGACGAGAGGAATAAATAATTAACATTATTTAATAATTATATAATAATAATATAGGTGCTCGAATTTATGTTCAAGAGGGAATTTATGATCAATTTCTTGAAAAGTTTAAAGCTTTGACATTATCAAAGAAAGTGGGTGATCCATTTTCTGCCGAAATATTTCAAGGGCCTCAAATTTCTGAAACTCAATTTAATCGTATTATGAATTATATTGCTATTGGTAAAAAAGAAGGTGCTACATGTTATCTTGGTGGAGAAAGAGTTGGAGATCAAGGTTACTTTATTGAACCTACCATATTTACAGGTATATATATATATATATAAAAGACATACTTTTTAAAATTATAATTGGTTATTTTTGTTTTAATAGTTATTAATTAAAGATTGTTTAAATTTATAAAACATTAGATGTTACTGAAGAAATGACTATCATGAAAGAAGAAATTTTTGGTCCAGTTGTTGCTATTGCCAAATTCAAAGATGTCGATGATGTTATTGCAAAAGCAAATAATACTGAATATGGTCTTGGTGCTGGAGTGTTTACTTCAAACATTACACGAGCTGTTAAAGTATCAAATGCTTTGGAAGCTGGTACAGTCTGTAAGTTTTTTTTTTCTTTCTGAGCCATTCATTAATTTTATAGTGTGGTAAAAAAAAAATAAACAATTATAAAAAATAAAAAAATTATAGTTGAGTTAAATTGAATAACCTTAATTTAAAACTTTTGAAATATAATTATATATGTAGGGGTAAATCATTATTATAGCCAAACACCTGCGGAGCCTTTTGGTGGATATAAGCAAAGTGGCATTGGTCGTGAATGTGGTGAATATGCATTAAGCAACTACACACAAGTCAAGGCCATCAAGATTAACACAGGAAATCCGTTCTAATGTAACGTTTCTATCGTTACGTACTCCTTTTTGTTCTTTCTCTTCTCTTCATACATCATTATTATTAGTATTAGTATTAGTATTTCTTATACTTGTTATTATTATCATTATTTTTTTTATCGTTATTATTATTGTTCTGTTTTATTATCACATGTTTCGATCATAGTAGTTCTTAGTGAGTAGCTACTACACAAAAGAAAAAGATATAACGGTTATTATCTGAATAAGAACGATAGCAAAAATATTTCATATAATAATTTGCAACATTATTTATCTATATTCTTTAAGCATTTACAAAAGAATTTCCATAATTCAAAGTATTCAAACATGTCGATAAATATATAATTTTTATGAGTCGGATAATATTTATTCTTGCCATCTACCGTATTATAGACTAGTTTGATAGATATATAATACGTACAGTATATGGGCCGAAATGTTTTGATTATGGATTATTGTACATTATTTAATTATGTTGACAAAAGGTAAGACACGCAATTTTTTTTTATTCTTTAGCTTCAACGATTATACATTAACATTATTTTAGATTAAATGGTTCGTTATTAGTATCGCCATACTTCTTGATCCACCTCTCTTTGTTCTCATGCTCTCTCTCGATCTCTCTTAACGACGAACTAAAGTACATAATAATAAATAATACGTTCAAGAATATGAAACGAACATTCTATATCCTTTTTAATAGTTTACTTCAGATGAGTACGTATTTAGGATTTTGTTTCTTTGCCTGAATAAATAAATAAAAAAGACCACAAGCTCGTACGACCTAAAAAGTACATTCTTCAGCTGCTCCACACTTTTTTTTTGTCATATGAAAATAACTTGAATAATTTATTAGCTGATCGTTGTTTTAATGACACTAATATCCATATCAAGCTCATCATGAAATAAAAAGAAGTATGTTATCATATTAAAAAAATTCGATTATTGAATAAAAAAGAAAAACTCGTTTATCACCACAACGTACTTGTTCCCTTCTTTTTTTTATGGATTTTTGCATAAAAGAAACCTCATGATTATCCCCGCCAGTTTCATTCATTGAGGTTACACAAATAAAAACTATATAATCACCTCATCATTTCCAAAGAATCTCAAAAAATAATCATACTACGTATTAACTAATAGCGAGGTAGAATTACTATATTTACTACTAAGTTAAGGAAATAAAACGTGCGTATATATATAAATCGTAGCAATACATCAATAATAATTTAAAATTGTCACTTTGAAAGACAAAAAAAAAAAAAAAAAGGTTTGTAGTAAACACAGATTAATTTTACTGAAAACTGATGATTTTTTTTTGTCTTTGGTAAAAACCGGAAGTAAAAGACGAGTGTCCATTATCTTTTTTTCATTTTGTTCTCTTTCACATTCTAATTTTTTTTTTGTTTCACTATCTCGATATTATTTAAATTCATATATGGAATATATATCCACAACATTGTTTCAAGCTGGTAATGCTCGGTTTTTACCTGGTGCACCATTAGTGTTTGCTCTCTTTTGTATACCAACAACACTTCTTGTACGAATTATCACAAATGAAAGATTATCTACAGTAATGAAACAGATTTTATCTATACCACCATTGACACTTGTTTTCACAACTCCAATTATTTTCTCATGTGGTAATCCAGGTATGACTATTTAAAATAAATATTAATGTATATACGTAAAAGGAAAAAAGTAAAAGATTATGTATACTATAATAGATAAAAAAACATGTATGTAATGACATAAATTTGTAATTGGTTTTGATCTTTTTTATGTATATATCTTCTCGATGTGTAAAGTACTTGACCTTGCAGTAGCTATGGCCTGTTTTAACCTGTTTTTGCGTCTGTTTGAACTTTATTGGATTAGTCCGTTACTTTATGGAAAACCAGCTTATGCACCTCTCAATTATCTTTATACTGAGTTCTGGAGAGCCTTGTGTAAATTCCCCAGAAAATCGCGTAAGAAGGATGATGATCCGCTTCCTCCTAAAATCTATGTAAAAAATAAGGTATTATTATTATTATATTATTTTGACTTATTTACGTAACCGGGAAGGTTAATTAAAAGAAAAAATTGATCATGTTTATCATGATTAAAATGATGATATTTAAAAATAGAGATGGTATCATATCATTGCATATATGGGTTATCATGCCATAATTTGGGATATATTGGGTTCTTGGTGGTCAACGTTTACACCAAATGACATGTTAAGCATGCCAGATGAACGACCTGTTTTTTTCTTTGGAGCTTTAGCATTTATCGGAATTATTCTGAATACATTGTTTAACATGTTGGGTTACCCGATGCATTTATTTCATTGCTTGTATTATGACGGTGGATCATATTCTGATGGTACGAAAATTTATTGTATAGTATTTAAAATTAAGTTAATACATAATAAACACACACACACACACATTATTGATATACATATTCAATGTATATAGAACAATGGCGTCCAGCAATGAAGAATCCATTATTTTTTTCGAATTCACTCGAACAATTCTGGTCTGACCGTTGGCATCAATTTTTACACACTTCATGTGTAGCTTTTGGGTTTCGTCCTACACGTTATATTACACAACGTGCACTTGACAAGATGACTATCAAAACCTCTTTCCCCGTCTCCATGTTATTTGGTACACTTGCCGTATTTTTCATGTCTGGTATGATGCACGAGTATATTGTTTACGCCAACATTGGTTGGTCATCTTATAAATTCTTTATTGGACAACAAATGTTCTTCTTTTCTATGCATGGGTTGGCCGTGGTATTTGAAAGGTTGATTAGTGCTATTGCACCCAAGTATTTATCTGCTAGTATCCGTGAATCGTTTTTGATAAAACATGTATTACAACGAGTATGGGGAGTTACATTTATGTACCTACTACTTCGTTATTTTACAAATGGGTTTGCTTACTGGGGTCTTTGGGCTGATTTCCCTTTGATGTTTACAAAGCCATATGTTCTCCAATTTTTCCGTTCGATACCTTATGGTGATACTCTTTGTGGTAGTTTATTATAACCATTCCTTGTCACTTCAGCTGTGGTCAACAATATGATATGAAAAATAATATAAAACCGCACATACTATACTTATTCACTCATATAGATATTCTTTTATATTTTATTACTTACGTACTCCCATCACCATATTGATTTTCTTATTGTTATAATACTATTTATCGTTGTAATCAATAAATATTTCTAAACATTTATATCATAGAAACTATTCTTGTATATTTATCAATTCCTTCATAAAGTAAGTCATATTATTATTACGTACTAAATCAGAATATTATTGATAGCTCAAAACGTTTTAATATATATGTGAATAAAAATAGATTGTTTTGACATTTTTATCTTCAAGTAGTGTATACGTATAATAAAGGGATAAAAAAGAACTAACATCGAGAGAAAATAATAGAGTTTTTAATATGTACTAAAATAATAAAGATAATGATAATAAGATAAGATAAGAAGGAATCAACAAATCAACAAAAAAAAGAAATAAGAGTAAAAATTAGTAGAAATGTGGGAATGGTAAAAGAATATTGACAAATATTAATTGTTAAAAAACGTTGATAAAGATAAAAAGGATTTTAGAAATCTTGTGTTGAAAAAGACGGGCCCATGGGTTGGGTTGGTGGTAGATCAGAACCACTGCTGTCGACTTCATGATGGTTTCTTAGTTTTTCATTGAAAAACGGATCAACGTTATCACACATATCATCTATTTTTTCAAGCTAAAAAGAAAAATTGGTGGTTAGCACATGAACTAACTCATTCCTCCTTTTTTTTGTTTTTTTTTTAATACTTACATTAATCTGCATCCATTCATGATTCTAAATAAAGAAATAAAATAATTATATTTAGTGAAAAGGTTATCTTTGAGATACTTTCAATATAGACAAAAAAAGAATTACTTACTAGAGCTCCTTTGGCTGTAATTCTTTTTGCAGGATCAAGAGTTAATAACTTTCGTATGAGGTCTTTGGCTATATTATAAAATGGTACAATATATTGATCAATTATATGTTTTTTTAATCAAACAAAAAACAATATGTCAATTGGATGTGTAGTTACCCTCGGGTGCAATGTTAGTCCAATATGGTTCAGGAAATTCAAATAACCCTCTTTTTATTTGTTCCTTCATGGGAGGTGGTGCGAGTTCGTCTATTTTTCAAAAATAACAATAGCAACAATTTCAATATATTTAATCATATGTAATCGAACCGAATAAATAAATACTCCATGAAAGTTCAAATGAAAACTTATCCATACCATTGAACGGTGGGAATCCACAAAGACATATATACAGCATAACCCCCAAACTCCACAAGTCACATTCTCTTCCATATGCCCGTACGCCGGTAGGATCGAGAATTTCTGGTGCAACTTATGGAAAAAAGTAAAAACAAAAGAACAGTTAAAAACGATTAACTATATAATATGCAAATAAGATTTTACAGTTTAGACGTATCGTCATTTACCATAATTCGGGGTACCGCATTGACTTTGAAAAGGGGATTGTCCGCTTTGCATTTTTGCAAGGCCAAAGTCGGTGATTTTGACATGAAGAGTTTTGTCGTCAACAAGAAGAACTAATTCAGACCAAATAAAAAAGAAAGCGTTATTATTATTATCTATTAGTACATAAATACTAAATATTAAGATATGATATAAAATGTAAAGAAGAAGTACCATTTTCAGGTTTAAGATCACGATGAACAATTCCACGACTGTGTAAAAACTAAAAAAAAAAAAAACACATGCATTTTTTATAAAAGTAATTATTCAATATATATTCTTCGTCACACATTTCGTACGCTTAAATAACCTTTTTGAAAAAAAAGCTTACGTCAATAGCGCAGAATAATTGAAGAAAAATAAAACGCGTCTCTAATTCTGTAAGTTTTTTACGTCTAACGACGTAGTCAAATAATTCTCCACCTCGCACACTAATGAAAGTCGATTTCATTGATTAGTTATCATTTGTATATATACTAGATTCATAGCAACAAAAATAATATTACGTGTATACGGATACTTACTATTCAAGTAAAAGGTATAGGTACTTCGGCTCATTGAACACTTTTCCGATTTGTATAATACACGGCTACAAAATATAAACCATATTACGTTTGTCAATTTAATTTTACTGTTTTGGTGAAATAGTAAAAAAAAAAATTCTATCCATCCATGTATCCCTTTTCTTACATGTGCTTCTAATGACATAAGAATACCTATCTCCTGTATTACAGAAGGGAGCATTTTGGGCCGTCGATCAAATCTGCTCTTGCTGATGATCTTCACTGCAACCTCCCTTGTAGTTCCTTTCTGAGTTGCTTGGTATACCGAGGCAAAATTACCTCGGCCAAGAATTTTTCCACAATTGTATTCCTCGTGAAAAGTCTAAAATGTTATGTAAGTAAAAAAAAAAAAAAGTCAAATAAACTTTTAATCCAATAAAGTGTATATTATTATACTTACGCCAACTTCAAATTTAGGTGGCAAAATGATCCGGTAGTCTAATGATATTTGAAAATACAGATAAAAAGAATCATTAAGTCCTACTGTTGCAATATTTAAATAAAAAGGAAAAAACAAAAAGGTATATATTCTTGATCCTTACACAAGTTACAGATGTGATCATCGTCATATTTGGTACGGCGTGTTAATTGTATTCTATCACCCGATCTTAATAAAATCCGTTGATTCGCACCAACTATTGTCCCGTTCACAAATGTTCCATTGGAACTTTATATTTTTTTTAAGAAAAAAAAAGATACCATAATAAAATTTAATAACAATTGATGGTTATAATAATAAATTAAATAAAATGATGCAAACCTTAAATCTTTGAGATAAACACTAATACCCCGCTGTATTCCGTTACTTCCATTCTCCTAATTATTCTTCTCTGTTAGTACAAGTAGAACACTAAAACAAAATACACCAAGTTTTTTTTTGAGTTACCATGTAGATTAAACAGTGTTGCTTGCTTATCTCAGCTTTATCACATCTGTAGATATAAATAGAATAAGTAAAATTTAGTCAGCAAAGTTATATGTGATCGTGTCAAAATTTATTTATATTTTTGTTACTATATAACCAAAAAGAAAAGAAAAACACTTCATACGGGAAGTCGCTGTTTTGTGATCGTCCAATAAGATAACCTGTCCTTGTTGCAGATTCGTAAGATTGTCGTTCAAGGTAACCAGAAGGATAAGCAGGTACTAATGCCTGTAAATAGCCCCAAGCATTGGTGTGTCTTTCAAATTGTGCTGGATCGGGTACATAAGGTTCTGCTTGTCGTTGTGAAGAAGTCGCAGTTTTTGCCATTTTTCGTGATTCACGACCTGTTGCAGGTTGATTTCGTTTACGCCCGTCCGATTCTTCTTCTGATTCTCGTTGATTAAAAGAGTAATATTTTGTACCTTCAGACGATTCACCAGGTGATTCAGTCTTTTGGTTATCTTTATTAAGCAGCCAATTAGATCGACCAATGCTTGTTTGTTTTTGTGTGATATCAGAAGAGCTCATATTGTTTTATTATTGGATTATATCAGGTTTTTCAATAGGTGAAACTTAAAAGTAGCCTTCGTAACAAGTTGCTAAGACACAATAATATTTGAATGGGACAGTTATGAGTAGGAACAATAAAAGGTGTAAAAAGCGGAGAAGATAAAAAAAAAGAGAGAGAAAGAGAGGTAACAAAAAAAAATCGCGTTGACACGGTTTTTAATACAAAACCTGGACAACGCGTTTGACACGATTTTTTAATATCAAGCCTGCACGACACTTTGAATATATCCCGTTTCCCAGGATGCATATATTTTACTCAAGGGGTTAATTTCTCTTTTCAGTTCAACAACCTATAGCGCAGTAGGTATTTAAATCATTGATTATGTAATAACTTTAAATTATTCCGCAGTTAAAGAATGGTATTTTATGACAGTTTGTAGCCTACGATATACATAGACAACCCATTTTTTTTTTGTTCATTAATAATAAATAAGGTTAATAGCATGGATTTTTTATAGAATTTTATTAATGTTGTATACATTATGAGTTCTATGAATACGAATAACAAAATATTTTTTTCTATTTTTCTATAGAAGGTGGAGTCACGGCACCACGCCAAAGTTCCTTGATAACTTTTTTGTTTATAATATGACGATCAACAATACTTGTGACGTGACACTGCCTTACGTTTCCATACATGTGTCCCCCAAGTCCTTTTTGATGGATAATCATGTTGCCTGCAAACTTGTGACCTAAGACAACAATAATCATATATATTGGTTTTTGTATTTTATTGCAAGTTATTATTAGTCAATATTTCGAAAAAAAAAGCAACTTATCGTTTATACATTACCTCCAAAATGACTGACTCCCCATACTTCCACACGACCTTTTTCTTGACCTTTCAAAAGTCCTTGCTCACTCAAAACTTTTCGAAATTCATCCACAAGTAGTGGACCCAATACACCACATCGTTTATCTCGCATAGTATGTGTACACACCAACACAACTGTATCAATGTCGTTTAAAATTTCTTCATTCTCGATATGGGGTAACTTGCTACACATTGGATCTTTCCATAATGCATCTAATAAGGGTGTTATTTTCGAATCAAGAAGCTTGTCTGGATGAACTCCTGGGTATCGACGAAACTCAGGAAATAACAAGATATCCGAATTAGGCCATTCAGTATTGGGAGATGGTCGACCAATAACAGTTGTCAGCAATTCACCTTCTGGTGGTGGTCGTCTTTCCTTTTGTGATCGCATCCATGTATTTTGAGCAGAATTGATACCCAATATCATACCACCTTTAACCGTTTCTACTTTTGAACGGGACCAATCAGGAGCTTCTGGTCCAACACACGCTACTAAATGACGTCCAGTCCTTGTTTTTTTTAATTCTTCATGCATTTCAATCTTTTTTCCGATGACTTTTGGAATCGGGTGCTCTGAGCAGGGAATAAACCCGTTTTCGCTTGCTTCACCTTCGGGACAACATGGTTCGAATCGTGAAAAGGGGAATGGTTCATTGTCAAATGGAACGGTATTTGTTGTAGTACTTTTATATTGACGCGGTATTAATGGTAAGTAACAAGAATATAGACTTGAATGTGAAATGGATTTTGTTCTAGTCAGCGATCGTAACATATTTTTTTTAACTTATGAAAGAAAAAAAGAAAGTTGTCTATATTTAAAGCTAATTTCTGCTTTATATTTTATAATCCGGCTTAATTCTCCCCGCCTTACTTGTTGACAAGTTGAATCCGAGAGGCCGCGCGCGCAGAAAATTCTATTTTGGACCGTTCCTGATAATTAATAAAAGTTGGTTGTTTTCAAACGTAAGTAGATTATAAAAATTCTCTTATCAAAGCTAATATACATATGCTAACTGGTAAGGTAGACATGTGGTCTGCTTCTTGTAACCTCAGATTATTACTTTCATAGAAGTCAATACGTAATATACGTACTACTTTTATATATTCCTTAACCTCATGATGATCACTATAGGAATAAAATTAGTTAAAGATGATTGTCCCATTATAGCTTGTGCGGAAAAATACCCACCGTTAGAATAAATATACTCAATTTTACAGAAGCATCTTAAAGATATCTATTGTTTTAACAAACAGAAGTATAAGTTATAAGTGACGTTGTAAGGAAAAATCTTGATGTGATAGTTTTATAAATATACGTATACAATATTTGATCCACCTTCTATTTAAGAATTAAGCTTGTTTATATTAATGATATACGAATTCAGTGCATCTATCACCATGTTAAGTGAGTGTTCATATGTAATATCTACAGAATAGATAATATTTGGATAAATATCATAGGTTTATTGTCATCAAATGAAAATGAGTAGAAAACATTTGTAGCATCAGGCAGCCATTCTGTACCAAGATCTTACCTACAGTATATAAAGATCTTTTTTTATTGGCTTTCTCATCTCGAGTTAGCTTTGATTGGTTAGACAAGACTGAATGAAGAATGAATAGATGAATCCGGATGAGTGAAATCGTTTTTCTGCTGTGTTTTTATTATATCGGTTCTTTTGTTTTCGCTAAAGTACAGAACAAAAAAAAAATAAAGGTGATACTATAAATACTATTGTCATCTATCATAGAACTTAAATACGTAACTATCAATTTATTATATTTTATTTTTAAACATAATATTTGAGTTATATACAAAAATTTTCGGTACGTATATTAAGTATTTTTGATGTTGTTGCCAAATTTTGACAAAGCATGTATTATTATGATGAATATTATTGCATGAATCAATCCTCTGGCTGCTTCTATCGAATATTTTGTAAATAAAAAAAACGAAGATATGGGACCACAGATTGAGTTAATATAAAGCTCGAAAACAAAATAAGGAAAATATTGTCCGGAAGTAAAATCATTAGATTATTTGAACATGTATATGACTTTTATCAGTCAGATGTAAGTTCTGCTTTTTAATTATTATTAATAATAAGTTTAAGAATGGAAAGATGACGACCTCAGTTAACAACAATAACAACGTTTCACCATTTATTACTGGACGCTGACTTTTTAAATTGCCTAAATAGGATTTCGAATTACGGGTAAACCGTTTACGCAATCAAAAAACTTAAGCGATCAGTGTAGGATTTAGGTGTTACAAGAAAAAAAAACATGATCTCCGCACGTCCATTTTTAAGCAAATTTAAGTTTACTTTATAATTGACTTTTGTTCTTTCTTTTTTTCATAACACGAACAGTTCCTTTTTTTACAGCTCATTTAAAACAATGAATGAAGGTTCGAGTGAGCCACTACTTCCAAAGCCAAATAATTCTGGTCACAGTCGGAAAAGTCAAAAACATAAACTTTGGATAGCACTTGGAGTTACTGCTTCTATTTTACTTTTGATAACAGGTTTCGTTGGTACATCAGCAAAAGGAAAGCAAGGTAAACAACTAACAAAAGAGAGAATGTTAGCTTTTTTTCAATTTTTTTTATTGTCATTGGTAATAATAATAATAATCATAATTGTTTTTTTTAAAAAAAAAAATTAGCATCAGACGAATATGTTGGACGCTTAGTAACAGGCAAACGAGGAGCTGTTGCGGTAGAAGCTGAAGAGTGTTCTAATACAGGAATAGAAAGTAAATATATAAACTTTTGATTAATCTGATTGGATATATTTTGAAACAAGTCTTCTTATCTTTCTTCTCTTTTTTTTTTTGCTATTATCGCAGTTTTGAAGCAAGGTGGGAATGCTGTTGATTCAGCAATCGCATCCGCTTTGTGTATCGGTGTTATCGATAGTTTTGCAACAGGTATGGAAAATTACGTGATATCATATGCAGACAAGATAACATTAATCATTATATTTTTTTTTTTTTTTTGGCTATATTACACAGGACTTGGTGGGTAAGTATTCTTGAAACTATTATTAATAATGGATCATGGAATAATAGGGAAAAAAGAGAAGCAGTAATATGAGTATAAAAAAGGCGATAATTGAATCACAATATTATATATATTGCCCGTTTATAGAGGTGGCTTCATGTTGATTCGTGCACCCAATGGTACATTTGAGTTTATTGATTTCCGAGAAGCAGCACCATTAGCATCAGATAGGGATATGTTTAATCATGATCCCGAATTAGCTAAACAAGGCGGGTTGTCAGTTGGTGTACCGTGAGTATAGTTACTATATCATGATGTGATCAGCAGGATATATTAACACATGAGCGGACCTGACATAAACTTCATTATTATATATATATAGGTCAGAAATTCGAGGTTTTGAACTTGCCCATAAACGGTAATAAAAAGAGTCCATTAGTATATACATGACAATATCCATGAATTGACATTTTAAGCTTATATTATTTTTAGTCATGGTAAGTTACCTTGGGATAAATTATTTGAACCAGCAATAAGAATTGCACGAGATGGTTTTCGAGCAACACCATTACTGGAACAAAGATTGAAGGTAATATAGATATATAAGCAAATAGCGTTGTTCCTTGTGAAGTTGGTGATTAATTGTGAGAATAACAAAAAAAAAACAATAATGATAGGCAGCTGAAAGCTGGTTGATGACCAAGTCTGAATGGACAGAAGTATTTGCACCTAATGGCACGTTGGCAAAAACAGGTGATTTAATTATTCGATCCAAACTTGCAGAAACTTTGGATACAGTCGCAAAAGAAGGCCCCGATTCATTTTATAAGGTAATAGGCAAGCAATTCATTCATCTTGTATCTTTGTTAATAATAATAAATAATATTAACAGAGAAAGCATTAATTTCTTTAATTGGAATACAGGGATTTATTGCTGAAAGTTTAGTGAATGCAACACAAGCAGAAGGAGGCATCATGACATTAGAAGATTTAGAAAAATATAAGGCGGTCATTCGACCAACAGTCAGTACTTATTACCATGGACGTAAGGTGACAACATGTACAACACCTACAAGTGGACCACTTATTACAAGTGTATTGAATATCCTTGAACGATATAATTTACCCGTAAATGGAATGAATGGTCTTAATATACATCGATTTGTTGAAGCTATGAAATATGGTTTCGCTTTCCGCACAGAGTTTGGTGATCCCGACTTTGTAAAGAATGGCGAACGAATTGAAGAAATTACGTCAAAAGATTGGGCAGATATTGTTCGACGGAATATTTCTGACGTAAATGTTTATACATTTTTGTGTGGGGGGGTGTAAGGTGATAAGAAAGTTTTGCTAGGGTTAAAAGATGTGAAAGAAGAAAGTTTTATAACATGGGTTATATATGAATGCATTATAGGATACGACACATCCACCATTATACTATAAACCTAAATTTGATCATATCGAGTCCCATGGAACAATGCATTTATCTGTTGTGGATGAGGATGATGGAGCAGTTGCCCTGACATCTACTGTAAATTTATTATTTGGATCCAGAATTATGGATCAAGCGACAGGTGTTATCTTAAATGATGAAATGGATGATTTCTCGATACCAGGGTAATATACTTGTCATAAATATTTGTATCATGTGCTCAATGTTTATTTAAAAGATCTGACTAACTTATTTTATTTTATTTTTGCAATGGATGATATAGAATTCCTAATTCTTTTGGTCTTTATCCCAGTGAATATAACTATGTTGGTAAGTATGGGAAACGAAATTTAAGACTGAAAAGGAAGTTTAATGAGTAATTAAAAAATGAGGTATTTTTTTTATATTACACGGTGTTAAAAAGCTCCTGGTAAACGACCATTATCATCCATTACGCCGGTAATCGTTGAACGTGATACAAAATTTGAAATGGCATTGGGAGGTTCTGGTGGAACTTTTATCCCTACAGCTACATTGAATGTAATATATCATTTGTGTTAATGACAGTAGAATATCAAGTGTCCATATCTCACAAATTACTCACAAAAATATTATTATAGGTTCTTTTGAATACAATTGATTTTGGACAAAATTTATATGAAGCCATTGAATACCCACGGTTACATCATCAGTTATTACCAGATGTATTAGGTGTAGAAGAAGATTATGATAAGACAATTCTTAAACAATTGGCTGACCGTGGTCACGAGGTAAGCTCAGAGATAAAGATATTTTTCGTACTACTTATAAAGTTAAACTAACTCCCAAAAATAATATATAGATACTATCCCTTAACTATACTCAGCGTGTTTCTGCAATACAAGCTGTTCAACGTATACCAGATGGCACAGTCCATGCTGCAAGTGACCCTCGTAAACTTGGATTAGCGGCTGCGTACTAGATATAATGTAATCACTCGAGTACATAATTGTATATTTTCTCTCCTTTCTTCTCCCATCTTCCTTCCCCAATGTAATGATAGCAGTATAAATATTTGGTTTAATATGAGTTGATAATATATATTAGCGATAGTATTACGTCATGTCGTTGTTGTAGTATGTGAGCTTTAGCAAAAATGTGTGATGGATGGGAAAAAGAAAGAAAAACTTTGACATTAAGGAGGAGTGGGGGGATGAGAAGAGGGAGGAAGATGGTAAGTTTTAAGATATGTATATATTGTTTGTTGTATGGGGGGTTTCTTTCTTTCTTTAGATACTGATTGTTGTTGGTTTATGAAAAAGAGAAAATGCTGGTTTGTCTAAATTACTGTTGTTGTGCTTCAAACTTTTGTCGTGATTGAGCAAAAAGTAGTTCTTGTTGCCGTAATAATTCTTCTTCAGCTATACCAGTGTTCTCCAATCGTGTGCTTTTTCGGTCTCGTTCCTAAGGTAACCAAAAAGAACATCCATAACAACCCTGTTAGCAAAACTGTTTTATATATGTACATATTTCTCAATAAACTATATGTATTCTCTTTTTTTTTTACCTTTTGCTGTTTTTTATGCTCCTTATAAACGTCGTCTACTTCTTCAACATAATCGTCAAATCCAAGTGCTTGTAAAGCAGCTACTACATGTTCACCTGCGATCGTCTTTTTATTTTCACGTTCACAAATATCGTTGGCTTCCGAAGCGATTAAATGAATAAATTCTATTATCAATATATCAAAATTATTAAGTTAGCAAGATCAATATAAAGATCCATATATAACAAACTTACCAACGCATGAATCAATGAGTAGATCTCGTGTATCTTTTGCACAAGCAATCTCATTTGGCATCATTTCATTAATCAGTTTTTGAACTGTGGCTAATTGTTTATAAAAAGAGTTAAGTTTCAGTTTGTTAGTATTTATATATATACAAGGATGAATAATAACAAAAAACAAATTATAGAATACCTTTTGGTAACGACAGATCATCATCGGCTGCGCCGGAACGTTCATTGTCACTCATACTGTATTATTTGAGTTGCAGGAAAAATATAAAAAAAAAAAAGAAACGCAGTTTTTTTATATTTCCAGCCACGAACAATTATTGCTTTAAATGCGAACAGAATGGATGCGAAAGTACTCCGCATGGAGACAGCAATACTTCTGGAAAATTTCCAGCCTTTCTAACTTTCCAGTATGTAGTTCACTTGCTTTGGAAGAATATACATATATAATTTTTTTGTTCGACGGTCTCTATTATGGCTATTTATCAATTGACAAAAAGAAACACTTCTTTATGAATAATTTTAATGTAAAACCAAAACTGGTACTATGACCCCTTCATTGAGCAAGGCGAAAATGATTGGTTGATGCTGACTAGTGCTAAAACATACAACAACATAGTGTCAACACTATTCTTCTTTTTTCACAGCTTAAATAGATATATAAAAATTCATATAAATGTATATGTATACATAATATCAAAATATTAACGATCGAGTGGGAATTTAAATCAAGCACATTTTACACTCTTTCTTTCAAGCCAAAAATACTCCTGTTTACAATATTGTGACGACATTAAAGTAACTTTTTTTTCGATATTGTATTTCCAACAACAGTAGTTATTTATTTTCTTTATTCTACTTTTTAAACCTGAAGTTATGTATGACTGAACATATGTGTAATATAGTCCAAGAACTAGATCAACCTGATAGAGCAGCTTATGTATTTTTGCTTTGTATAAATATTGTTCTTAAATTATATATAATACCCAATGATTTACTTGTATGTCAGGTATAGGTATATTTTCTAATAGTTCTAACAGTTGCCTACCTTTCTTTTTATTACATATTCTATAGTGCTCAATTAATGAAGTAACATTTACCAAGATGCCCGCGATAACGTTATTAAAGTGTTCCAAGCTTTTGAATCACAATACAGTGGTAAAAATACATAGTATACCAATAGAAAGAGAAAATTTTAAAGAGTGAGAAGGGAAATTATAAAGATAAACAAATGTTTTTTTTATATATTATTGACCAGATTTAATATGTTCTGAGGTTTTTAAGAAAACTTCATAAAGACTATAATAATGTAAGTAATGCTGATCGTATTTGCCAAAGAAAGAAAAATAGGTGTTCAACTATCGTAAGTGGTAAACGTTCCTAGTAGTTAAAAAGAGACTCCCAATACATCTAATAATGTCACTTACCCTTGCTAACATAATGAGCCGAACCAAGATAATAGAAAAGATGCTTTTTACCAAAATACAAGCGTGCTTCTCACACATGTATCTAGAGTCATACAATATTATCTTAATATTTGTACAAGAGTAGTACTGTATCTCATATCGGAGAGCTTTTTTTTTGCCTTTTACAAGGTATCATCTTCATAATATAATCCAGCACGCTATATCATACAGTTACACCGATACTGCTCCTTTTATATGTTATTGGATTTTCTATATTCATATGTACAGATCTTAGACAATGGATACATGTCGCCTAAAGCACCAATAAATAATATTATATCAGTACTTATTATTACGACTGCAAGTGGTCGTATATATACAAAACCTTTGTAAAGATAAGAATAATTAGGTAACATATTTATCTATAACAAAGAACATGAGTATGATACCCCGTGCAGTTTTCAAAAACGGATACAGCGAGTTTTCTTTTACCCATTTTTTAAACGGAGAGAAAAAAGAAGGATATATAATTTTGCAGAATTTAAGCTTCTTTTATATTGAGAATGAAAAAGTTCTTTGATGATGCAAGTTTGGTTTTTTTTTTCACTGGACTCCAATGAGATTATAATGCACACAGAATATCAGTAAAAAAAAAAAAAACTGTTGGTTTATGATTTATGTTATCAATAAACTATTTAAAAAAATAGCCATGTCTTTTGTATCTGCAAATTTCTTTTCTCTTGTGGACAATAAACTTATGGCATCAATAATGTTTTATAGTTTATTCCATGACGTCGGGAAAAATCAGTGGTAGAAAATTGAAAAAAAAGTTTTAACTTTGAATGGAATAGTACAATAGATAACCGTGACGGGCGATCATACAATGTAGCATATAAAAAACCTAACCATGACAATCTTTTTTATGTTTTTTTTTTCTTTCATAGGACTGAATAACCTCAAAGGGAACAGCATCGTTTATAACCGAAGCTACTTTTTATCCCTAACTGCAGAAGTCCAAAATTAAATTCTATGACATTATTTTCTTTTATTTGAATCACCTCATTTGCTTCACGAGAAATCGAGGAGAAAGAGAAAGTTATCTCATTTATTGAGATTTGGTTCTGGAAAGTCGTTGTACATAGCATATAGATAAGCAATTGCTTTATATTTTTATGATATATACATAAATAAATAAATATATATATAATAGACGCATGTGAAATATTATTATAATTATGTTCATGTTACGATGTTGACTACCTCTTTTAAATTGAATGAAATGATTGCTACCTACTTACTGTTTAATAAGGAACAACAGACAATGCTTTTTTGTATGACAGGACATGAATCAATAGTAAGTTGGATAAAAAAAAACTACTTGCTATATGACGAAAGTAGCTATTTGCTCCTTTCTTTCCTTATGATCTGCACTACCCTTTGCCACATATGTAATATAACGCCAGTAGCTGCTTATCTAGTATAAGTTTCACGTCAAAACATAGTCTATTTATATATAATGTGTAAGAATAATAAAAAAAGTGTCGATTGACAATATTCGTATGGAGCCATCTTGATCTTTTTAAGCTTTACTGTCATACTACAATGTGCAGCACACGGCTGAAATGAGTAATAGAAATGAATGGATTTCCATGAATCTGCATGACTACTAATGGTATGACTTTCTATGAAAAGTGTCAGTTCATGGAGATCCATAGATCCATTCAGAATCATAATAGATATTTAGTCATATTCATTACCTAATTTATATGGAGATTCATGCAGATTTATGGATTTTCAGCACCTAGTTTTTAAATGATATATATTTTACTTTATGAACATATACATTATACTGTGTGGCTATAACATGGTTGAACACCACGGCTAAAATGAGTAATAAAAATGAATGGATTTCCATGGATCTGCATGATCACTAATGCGATGAATCTCTATGAAACGTGTCACTTCATGGAGATTCATAGATCTATGCAGAATCATAGATATTCAGTCATATCCATTACCTATTTATATACAGATTCATGCGGATTCGTAGATTTTCAGCACCTAGTTTTCAAATAATATATATTTTACTTTATGAACATATACATTATACTGTAGCTATAACATGGTTGAAACCACTTCTATTATATTATGATAGGCACTTTGAATAATAAAATTTTCTTTTTGTGGGTCATTAACTATATGAGATAACGAGAAAAGTAGTAAAAGAAGTGCGTGGGAATACTACTTCTCGTCAAACGACCGTGCGATTTCATAGATTATCACTCATATTTACAAAGCGTGCATTTTCATTCATAATCATAGATATTTTTTTATAGATATTTGTTCAGTTTTATGCAGATTCATATATCATTCAGAGTCATACATTGTCACTCAGATTCGTTAATTTTTGTAATAGAGATTCATGAATTTATTTCCATGAAAATGAATGATTGTCTTTTTTCATGCATATTCATAGAGAACCATGGCATTTCATAACCTATAAATTCATATTCATAGAGAATTAAGTAATTGCATGCAGTTTTTAGCCGTGGTGCAGTACGTAGTTGTTGAAGCTTTATTTTTGCTGACATTATCCCAAATAGATAATCAGTAATACTACTTCCTGCTGCGTGCTTAAATTTATTAAATAGACTTACCAGCAAAAGAAGTTGTAACTATTATCAGGGACCGTCCAAACAATAAATTATTTTAATTCTCAATAAAACTGTTGCTAGCTTCTTATTTCTGTATGTTCTATATATGTGTGTATTATATAATAAAATACTTCAGTGATCCTGCACCAGCTGCATTGTCCCACATGATGCAAGTAACCAGTTTTCTTTAAAAGAATTTCCATCAAATTCAAGAGATATACGTACAAATGCAGTGCATGAATAAAATCAATCGTACTGTGAAATACATACGTAAAAAACATCAGTGTTAGCGGTTAAGCTGCATCTATATAACAACCAACACAAGCCAAATAGCTTATTACTGCATGCATCGGTAATCATGCTTTGTTCGATATAACATTGTATAGTGTGGATAGTTGTAAAGAGTATTACCTTCGATAAAAGTATACATAACTGTTGACAAATAATGTCATGCAAGTTCCCGTTTTACAGTATGAGAAAAAATAAATAAAAACCGAATCGATTACTCCCCACTTTCCACGACAATATTTATTTTTTTCTTTACATATTTTACTTCTTTTTTAGCTCTTAAACCAAATATGTTATCAACCCCTACAAAAATATCAGACGATCTAAATAAATTCTATGGATGGGCATGTCCAGGAAAAGGTTAATATCGATAATGATAACAGTGATATAATGATGAATAAACAAAATATTGGATTATTCGGTTTTCAAAAGGAAAAGTTTCAAAAGATATGAACTAAACATTTTTATATTGTTTATAGGAAAGCCATTGGAATGGTGTGAATTATCACTCAAAAAGTTTGAAGAAAACGATGTAGAAATTGAAATCACACATTGTGGGTAAGTTATTAATGTTTTATTTTTATTTTATTTTTGGAAAATAGTAATAGTACGTAAGCTTTTACAGTTTATTAGAACAACTAACAGCCATTTATTATTATAATGCTTTTGGATATACAGTATTTGTCTTTCAGATATATATACCATGGATAGTGGGTGGGGACCTACTGATTACCCATGTGTAACAGGACATGAAGTAAGTTATTACTCTAATACAGACTTTCAATTTTATACGCAGCTATAAAAAAAGAAGAACAGAAGTGAAGAATGATACGTAAATAACTTTATATATATATATATATATCAGATCACTGGTATTATAATCAGACTGGGTAATGGTGTTGATACTACGCGTTTTAAGCTTGGTGATCGTGTTGGTGTTGGGCCACAATGTGAATGCTGTTTTAATTGTAAAGAATGTAAAGCAGGAAAAGAAAACTGCTGTAGAAATGCATGTACATCTACTTACAATATGCGCTGGAGTTGTGGCGACAAAACATATGGAGGATATAGTAATAGTTGGCGAGGAAACTCACATTTTGTATTCAAGATACCAGATTCAATGCCCAATGAGATTGGCAGCGTACTGATGTGTGCTGGAGCCACCACGTATGGAGCGATGAAAAAACATGGAGTAACCGAAGAATCCAAGGTTGGTGTAGTTGGTATCGGTAAGACTTATTAAGACGACCACATTGATATCAAGCAGTATTTAACAAGATGACTGTGTGTTTGTTAATTTATATCCGAGTAATGTACATACATTTTTTTATATACAATAATAGGAGGATTAGGTCATATTGCTGTAGGTTTCTATTCCCTACGTATCATACATAATTATAAGAAAAAAAAATAATTATTCTTTTTATTTTCACTATCATCAGCTTGTACATATACTCACAAAAACATATATTATTATTTTCTATATAGATTCAATGGGGGAAAGTTTTTGGTGCCAAAGTCCTTGCGATATCGAGTTCTGAAAGCAAACGTGAAGATGCCATATCTTTAGGTGCCGATAACTTTATAGTATCAACCGATTCTAAAGCGTTTGTCAAACATAACAGTACATTATCGCATCTTATATTGACTATTTATGTTAAAGATTTTGATTGGGAGAGATATTTGGATTTATTGGAACCAGAAGGCACAGTAGTTATATTGGCTATACCAGATTGTCCATTTGGTAATATACCTCCAAGTATCGTTGAACGTCATATCAGTTTATCTGGTTCATTACTTACTTCTCCCCAAATAATACAAGAGATGCTCAATGTGGCTTCAGAAAAAAATGTAAAGCCCTGGATCAAAAAATATCCAATGAGTAAGACACCAGAAGCAGTACAAGCAATGCGTGATGGAAAGGCGAGATATCGTATTGTCTTGGAAGCGGATAAGAGTATGTAGTAATAATAGTAATCCTACCTATTGTAATCTCAGTAGTAGTAAATATACTATGTGAAATAAACTATTTTATATTATTTATACACTGCATCAATTACTTACGTAAAAAGAAAAGTAATTGTTATTTTAATTAATTTATAAAGCTCTTTACTGTGTATTACACACGTGAAAATGGAGCCATAACTAGTTTTATTTTCTACATGCCATATCCAGCTAACCTGATATCAGACAAAATTAACGCATAATATATATGCATTTTATATTACGTATCATTTTTAAATTTGAGTTTTTTTTTTTATTCTTTGCGTTCTACATTTTGTATAGTCAGAATTAACTAGCTTGTCATCAACTTCCTAGATGAGTCAGTTATGCAAAATTCATCTGCGTAGTATTGTATTATCAAACTAGCACAAATCACCACGCGACTATACATTGAACAATGCATGAAAAAGTAAAAGAAAAAAGAGTATACTATTTTATTGGCATATTTTACAGCATAAATTATGTTAACAATAGTACATAATGAAGAATTTTATATTCAGAACGACAGTATCTATAAAAGTAACACTGTGTTATTTTGCACTTATGAATGCTTTACAGGTTCACACATGAGTAGATTGTTTTATTTATAATCTTGCTGTTTTTTTAAATACTTTCACCGGCATTATAATATACTAATAACAAACTGCTGTTTCTTTTTTAGCTTATGGCAATACAGATGGATATACAATCAGACGACCAAACGTTACATTATATGGTGTCATTAGGCATTTACGTAATTGCATATATCTATAAACAAAAAAAATTACCTCCTTATATTGGTGTTATCAATTGTTAGTAATATATGTTTAATGATTTATAAAAAAAAAAGTAATACGCAGTTGAACCATACATGTAAAAAGAGGCTTGTACGTACAGCATACATTATTACATTATCAAACTACAATGACTGATTGTATAATAAATGTTCTTAGCTACGTATTAGAAAAAAAATAATGCATGTAGGGAACGTGTGTTTTTATATTATTATACAAGAAAAGTAATTTACTGTAATATATTGTTATGTAATCTCTCATCAAAAATGGGATTAAACGAACGAAACTATTATGTTTTTTTCGATATCCATAAAGAGAACAGGTTTGATAAATGCTTATGCAAACACATTTTTAACTTGTTAGACTAATACGAAAAAAAAAAAACGTTTTTTTTGGTGCGTTATTGTTTTGTATATAAATGCCTTAGTTGAAAAACAGAAAAAGGATTATTACAAATCTTTTAATTCAATTACCACTATGCGTATTTCTATTCCTGAACCTGAAGACACCGAACATTATGAAAGAATTCCGTTCAAATTTGCACAGGAATGTAAGTAGCTTATTTCGAATTGTCTGGTTAATTTTTGTCTATCTGCCTTTTCGATATTCAAAAGATAAGATAATATTGTTACCGTTATATAAAATAGTTTCAGCATCCAATGTATTTTTGAAACTTCCAGACGGGTTTTCACCTCTCGAACGCATGGTTTTACAAGCGACCGGAAACTTGCAACGATTACTTTCAGCCTATTTTAATGTTCCGAGTCGTGTGGTTATTTTAAAAAATGAACTTGTTACTTGTTGTGATAATTATAATAGTAGTTCGATATATATAAACATGAGCGATAGTTCTAGTAAATCAACGGGAACTTGGATTTCTGCATCACTGCAACAAGAAAAAGAATCAAGTCTACTTGTTGATGAAAATGATAAAAGTGACGATGGTGGCAGCATTGTAATAGACGTAAAAAGTAATGATCATATTCAACCATGTGCAGATAACATTGAACAAGGAGACAAGAGTTTAGATATGCTATTTCATCGAAAAATTCTAATGTACTTTGGTGATAAACTTGCTTATGAAGCTGATTCTTTGGTATCAGTTAAAGATCCACAAATATTAAGTTTGTTAGCAAAACATGAATATGGATTGGGTCAAATCTTCAGGTATGTAAAATAGTTTGCTTTAAGATTGATCATGTCATTTTGAATAATAATTTTGGGTTATTAGTCACGCCCGACATACTCCAAGTTTTGCGTTAAAGTCTGTGGGTCGTCATGGTAACAATAATGGTCAGAGTTTTTGGAGGGATTACACCTTAGTTGTACCTGCTATAGTGGAGTGTTATATTCGAGAGATATTCGTAGACGATCTTTTTGAATTACATGTAAATAGTAGTAAGAATATCATTAGAAATAGGCAACAAGGGACTGTCTGGTATAATCCAGATGATAATGAACAGACCTTTTAAATAAAATGATTCTTTTTAAACAAATGATACCAATATATATGCCGCTTGGAACTTTTTCTTTTTGTGGTCAGCGAAAAAGTGACTTTTGTTTAAAAACCGCTCGGCTTTGTCAACTTCTTATTTTTTTCTCTCTCTCTTACACTCAATCAAAAATAAAATAAAATATAATACATAATGGAAGGAGCACCTATTCGTCAACCACCTGCTGCCATGATCTACACCTGTGCTGGTAATTAAAAGTCATTCATTAAAAATTAAATATAATGGATCGATTATTTTTCATCGATTTAACTTTCTTTTTTTTTCATTTCTATATTATAGACTGCGGTTGTGAAAATCAACTTAAGCCTCGAGAACCTATTCGTTGTCAAGATTGTGGCCACAGAATTATGTATAAAAAGCGAACTAAGCGAAGTATGTTTTTTTTTCCATTCAATGGCAAATGATTAACAGATCGAATCAATTTCTAATCATTTTTTATTTATTTTACTAGTGGTTCAATTTGAAGCTCGTTAAAACAAAAAAAAACAAAAAAGCTCGACTTTTTATTATTATTATTATTACTTTTTCATGACTCTCTTTTTTTTTTTGTTTCTCTATTATAATATATTCATTCTAGTGTCCCCAAAACTACTACTTTTTTTTATGTATAGCGCATTATATCAACCCCAACAAACACATACAATTCATTAAAAATCCTTCTGACTCATTCTTAACACATATTGTAATTCTTCGTCGTCTTCGTCATTATTATTAGTGTTATTGATATTGTTGGTACTCATTGGAGCCTTATCAATTACACGGGCTTGGGTATTAACACCATTCCAGATGGTTGCAGAAGTATTTCTTGTAGGGCGAACACTCGATTTTTGCCATTTTCGACTTTCGTTACCATCATTCACCGAAGGCCATTCAATGGTATCATCCGATAATGCCACACTACTATTGCTACTACTACTCGTTGTATTGGTATGTTGTTGTTGTTGTTGTTGTTGTTGTTGTTGCGGGGTAATCGATGCCGTTTCCATACTCGCAATCATTGCCATCATCAATTCTTCATCATCTTCATCAATATAATCACTTGTTGGAATAGTAGTAATACTTGTCTTTTGACTATTATCGCTTTTCTTGGTCGTCGTACTGGTGTTACTACTAGAATCACCCTCTCTTTCTTTTTCTTCTTCTCTTTCCATCATCGTTATTATGTGCGAATCATATTCTTCTTCGCCTTTTTCTTCTTGAGATAACATCATCGCATAAGCAAGCATTTCTTCATCTGATAATCCACCCAATGTCAATTTATTCAATTCTTTTGCTTCTTCGTCTCGTTCCTGTCGTTCTTGTTTTAATGCTTCAGCTGATTCTTTCCATTCTTGTTTAATTTCATAATGAAGTTGTCGTGAATCGCCACCGCCAGGAATACGAACGTTTCGTTTCAAATTACGTTTTGCCAGTATTTGTTTTTCAGGTGAAAAGTCCCATGTTTTGACTTGATGACCAATGGTAGCAACACCTCGATAATCATCACAATGGATATTGGTTACTCTCATAACACTCACATCATTACGATCCACAGGGGCATTTTTGGGTATTCTGTAATAATTTTTTTGAAGTAAAAAAAAAAATATCATTAGTAACATTAGATGACTGAGACCGTATTTTATCATGAGTTTCAATATTTACTTGTTTCCCAAAACATTGAGGAGCGATCCAGTAATTGGATCCCAAATTCGAATCCATCCATCGTCACTAATTAGTGAGAAGAAAAATAAAGAAGATAATATATTTAGTTCACCATCTAATTTGGAAAACAAGGATAGAAAAAGCCCATCAATTTTTTTTTTTTTTTTTTTTGTTATTTACCTTCCACTAACAATTTTAAATGAATCTACAAATAAAGCACTAATAGGCGCCATATGTCCATGTAGTACCCGCAGCGGTTTAATTTTGCCTCCATTCGTACACATCGCATCCCCATCCCAAACACATATAGTGCCCGCTGAATCACCTGTTACAAGTAATCGAGTCATCGTTTGAGATAGCAATGATACGCTTTTTGTTGTTGTTGTGGGTGTAGATGGTGAATCTGGAGAAGCTAATCCAAGTTTTTTCATACGCATTTTCATGGTAGCTTGAAGTGATCCAGTTTCTATAGTTGGTGTAACATCCCATTCCATACAAGTGATTGTACCAATGTCATGACCACCTCCATAAACACCTAATAATTCGCCTGTTGACATTTTATATTTTCTAATCTCGAGCGATCCACTATGAGTTACTAACATGGTATCAGATTCGATATCGTGTTTAATAGATTGAACTGGGGTGGATGATTCAATGGTTATCGGTTCTATAACTCGTCGAGATTCTGAAATATCAATTGAAGGTGCAGGTTCTGTAATCGTGGTTTCTGCTATTGTTGCTGCTGTTGCACCATTAAGAACCGCACGCCGTCGACGTAATTGTTCTCGAAATTCTTTTACAAGATGATCTACTCGAAGGTTCCAAACAACAACTGTACCATTGGTATAACCAGCCAAAATTCGATAATCTCTTGTCACTTCAAGACATGTAGGAGTATCAACAATACCTAATTGTTCATGATGGATTTATAATATTTGTGAGTTTTTTTTTTAAAAAAAAAAATGAAAAAAGCGATTCGTCAAATTATATACATAAGAGTTGATTATGTTATTGAACTTCACAATGAAAACATACCAACAAAACTTTTTGCACATGTTACTGTTGGAACATCCCATATTTTAACGGCACCGTCTTCACCAGCACTTAAGACGATATCAGTAATAAATGGTGGTAAGGCTAATGCTGTCACTGCACCTTGATGAAAATCAGCAAATACTCGTAATTGTCTACCAACGACTGATTTGGGTCGATTTGTCATGGTGATATAACCGGCATCAAATCCCCACAATATTCGTTGTCTAATAACAGTCAAAAAAAATATAAGTACAACCTTTCTTTTCAATTATTCACATACGTATACACCTTTATGGATATATTTACCCTTCTACTTTAACTGCATTCACACGAAGAGGAACGCCATCATCTGTACTATAAAGTATATGTCGATCAACACTCCCAGTGGTAGGGTTACATTTGACAGCTTGACCTAAAAAGAAACAACCAATTAAAACTCTTGTATTCATCATGCATAAAATTTTTTCTTTTCCTCTCATTCCTGATGCCAACTATTTTTACCTCTTTCAGCACTTGCAACCATCATGTAAGCATTTTCAAGATCCACAGAAACTGAATGGATCGATCCAATTTTTGGATTAAATTGAATAACTGTTCCTCGACCTTTTTCCCATTTCCTATCGTCAAGAAAAACATTTTGATTCATGAATAAATGTGTCCCCTATGATAATTAATATAGACTCCTTTTTCTTTTTACCTTATCAAATGAGTACGTAAAATATATTCTGATTTCCAACTATCTTTTCGTAACCGTTTGAAAGGAAACGAACCAAAGAAGGCTAAAAAGGCGCTTTTCCCTATTTATATTTTGAAATTGCCAAATATATATATATAACATCATATAAGTATATATATATATATATACTCCAATGAAACCAATTCTTTTCTTTGATCCTGCTCCTTTTTTTTCCAGAATATAATATGAAATCAAAACATGTATACTTACAACAAGCATCATCTGTCGCAATATATCTCCAATGTTGACAAACTTTAGCAACAGTTGCTAAAGAAGTTGGATCTAAACGTGCAAAAACATGTGTAATTATTTCTACCGAGAGTTGTTGAAAATAACATGGTCCACTAATATATATATAAAGTTGATTCGTTAGAGCATAGTCTCTTTTTTTTTTTTTTCTCCCAGTTACCTTGAATAAAATAATACAATATTTACGTTGGAATAGTTCGTTTGTTTTTACGTTTTGAATAGTTATTATTGTCGTTATTGCTTTCTTCAAAAGATACTTGTTGATGCAAGCCATTTTGTTCAGAATTAGTTAGTTGGTATGAATATTCTTTCTCTTTTAATTCGTTAGCAATCAATGAATCGTCGTTGTTGTTGTTATAGCAGTTTGTATTGTAATCGAAAGACATGAAACGGGGGGAGGGGAAAGGAAAAAGATAAAAAGAACAAAATTCAAGAATATGAAAAAAGAAAATTGGTTGAATGGGATAAGAATTCGAAATGAAGTAAAAGCTTCCTTGTGATCAATTTTTTTTTTTTTTGTTTTGAAAGATAAAAAGAAAGTGGAGATCACTTGTTCGAATAGAGAGATAGAGAGTGTGTATATTTATATTATAAAACCTAATAAAAGATTTGAATGTATATAATATATATATATATATATATATAAATATATATGATATAAAAAAAACCACAAAAAAGCAAAAGTTTTTTTTTTTTTTACTGCTGCGGTTTATTTCACCTTCAAGGCAAAAGTGTTTTTTTTAAAAAAAGGGATTGGATGAAGAACTTGGTGTTTGGGTCATACTCGAGTTGTACAAAGTTTCAGCAGTATAAAATGCTAGCTGAGCTTAATAACTTCTTTTTTCCAGTTTTAACTTTCTATTTTATTAATCCTGATCTAAAGGGAAGCCCCATTACATCCGATGCGACATTGAAACAAATACCCAAGCAATTTTTCTGGTAGCTAGAATCGCTGATCAGAACAGGTTCCGGAGTATTTGCCTTGCCTACTGAGCACTGAGAATATTAGACACCATGGCATCTCTAGCTTGAGATGTCTTGATAGAGAATACACCCGCTCGACTACAACTATTTTATTTAATGACCTTTAATTCTACCATTACAAAAGAGGTTTGATAAGTTGTCTATTTGAAATCATTTAAATTCGTGAGTTCATTTTATTGTCTTGATCAATGAACTCTGAAAATGGCTTTTATATTACTTGTAAATGATTAGGCGACTTTATTATTCACGCAACACCAACATTTAAACTCTGAACCTGGGGTAATGGATGTGTCGTTCTCAAGTCTTTTCTTCGGACCTCTTGAGGGCCCTTCACAGTATTTTTATACCTGCCGTTCTGGAATCTATTATTGTTGTGCTGCGAATCTCCTGTCCTTTGCAAAGCTACTACTCATCTTTGATGATTTTTTTTTTTAAAAAAAAACCTATCAATATAGAAGGCAACAGCAAGATGGATCTTTGTTCTTTCCTTAGAATGTGTATCTTTTCTATTCTAATAATAGTTAGATCTGTGGTCATAGCAGATTCTATAATAAAGTTTATTATATAAACAACTAACATTTTGAATAAACCCATGAAAAATTATAATTGCAATAGCTTCTGATTTGTCGGTGGAGAACTGATCTTTTTTCAAAAAAAAAAAACTTCATATATCAATATCGTGCATAAGTTGGAACGGAAGGCATTTAATTGTAGAAAGAATGTTTTTATTTTTATTTTACGCGTGTATGTGTATGCGTGTTAGGATATATGTGTAGTATATATATGTATATGTGTGTGTGTGTGTGTGTGTGTATGTATGTATGTACAATTATATAATTAAAAAAAATAAAATGAAACTTGTATAATGATGAGAGTGGCATGATGTATATATAAATATTAATACGTATCTATTTAAAACATTTACATCATGGCATCATCATCATTCTTAATATTTTCTCGTTCTTGTTTTTCTTTCTCTTTAACTAAATCATCCAATGGTGCTGCCATAAATAATGATGTTGACTTTGTCAAATCATTCTGTTCTTCATGAATCGTCGATCCGTCCTCCTCATGACCATTTATGGATTCATTTGAATTGGATCCAGTAGACTCAGAAGTGACTTGATTTTCTGAAAGTGAGATTAATTCATTATAACTTGGATTATTTAAAAGTCTTAGTAAATCACTGGTACAACTACTTTCATCAAAATCTAATATAAATTATAAAAAATTAGTTCACTTTTTTTTTTTTAATGGATAGGTAAAAAAAAAAAAAAAAAATTACGCACCATGATTTTCAAACAGATCACAACTACAACGTCTATTATCTTCTTTATTAATAGGACAATGACTTGCAACAGAATGTGAATATCCAATTCGATTAAAAAATTCTATTTTGTCAAGTGGTAAAAACATTGCTGCAGCCATAGTTCTTACTGGATTATCACCCCATCTAAAAAATAATGAAAAAGATTAAGAAAAAAGGGGGTGGAACTTTATTTCTCATTAAAAAAAGTAAATATTTTTTTTTTCTTTTTACCTTTCATAAAAAAATCCACCTTTTCGATCCAAAAATTCAAAATAATCTTGATAAGCTTTGGATCGTAAGAAATCTGATTGAATAATTTCAAAATTAGACCAAAAATGACACATATTATAGTCAACTTTGTTTTTATCTGTAATCCATGACATGATAGTTTCATTATAAGGTAATATATGCTCTGGATGTTGATCCATAAAGTAACGTGTATCACCCCATAAATTTTCAATGGATCCTGGATCTTCACGCATAGTCAACGTAAATCCTAATATAAAAAAAATATATATATAAGTAAACAATTTATTTTGTCCATATTATGTATTTTATAAAAAAAAAAAAGAGAAACAAACCAAGTGTTTTATTATGTTCCTTCATATATACAAATGGATCATAATCCATCATTTCACAAGTGATATCTGATCCAGGTTCAACTCGCCATAAATATTCTACATCATTAAATAATGGATGATGTATAAATAAACCCGATTGGTACCTAAAAATTTGAAAATTTAGTTAGATCTAATAAAATATTTGAATCATAATAATAATAATAATAGGTACCTTAATAATTGTCGAAAAGATAAACTTCCTCCTCTATGAATATTTAATGCGTACATAATATCCATATGTTCTTCTGCAGAACGAATATCAATCCAACTAGGATAATTCCAAGCATTGGCATCAATTTTACCAAAATAAATAGGAGCATCAGTCACTTTAAGAATATATTTTTGAAATGTGGGAGTAAAATCTTGATCATTCAAAAGAACCCAAGGATACTTGAAATGTCGATTGAATCGATCTTCTACACTACGCATAGCTGATCTTGCTTCTTGAATATCTTCATTACGTACAACCATATAAAGTACACTTTTACTTGGTAAAGTTTCCCATGTATACGATGGAATGACCGTATCAGGTCGAAAATTGACTGTTGGTTCTATTAAATAAGAAGGTACTTGTTGTTCTTGTTCACTTGAAGAAGACGTATTACATAATGATTGAACAATATCCATATCACGAGGATCAATGGTATAACTATTGGTAGAGGATGACCATAATAAATCACGTCCAAACATGAATAAAATGATTATTACACCAGATAAAATGGTTGCTTGTGTAATTTGACGTAAAAAATTACGTCTTCCAACAGATGGTTTTTTTAATGGTGATATGGGTGAATACGTTCTATCATTATTAAAGCCTAACATTTTTTTTTTCACACCCCACAAATACAAAGAAACCACAACTATAATTTTGTTGTTCCTTAGATTTTTGAAAAAGATAATAAAAATAAATAAAGAAGAGATAGAGAAAAAAAAAAAAAGGTACGAAAAAAAAAAATATGGGAAATTTAAAGACAAATAAATCTTCTTTTGCTATGGTTCATAATGAAATTAACCCTGAGTTAAGAGGTATGTAGTCGGGTTTTATAATAATGCAAGTAGTTGTAACAACAACAAACACCGAATGAAAACATTTCTCATCTATTTTATTAATCAATTTCCATTGACATTATTGATTCATAACTATTATTTTGTTCTTCTTCTTCTTTATCATCATTATTACTATTACTATTATTATTATAATCTATATCCATCATTCGTTCTTCTTCTCCATCATTATCATTCTATAATAAAAATAAATCACGAAAAAAAAAAAAAAATTGCATGAATTTTTTTTTTGCAAGTACGACAAAAACAACTTCTTTTTAGAAATTAATGTCAAATTGAACTTGACTATTTTCAACATACCTGTCGCGTTCTTTTTTCAATATTTATTATAGATGAATCTTGAGATCGAATTAATGCACGATTTGTTGTTGTTGTTAAGGATGCCATATTATTATTACTAGATAGATAAAATAAACTATAAGTTTTTTTTTTTATTTATTTTTTTAAAGAATGTTTGAAGAAAAAAAAAAAAAAAGAAAACTTACTTGTTTAATACGAAATCTGGTATTCTGAACTTAGTTTCACCTTTTCTTCTTTCCATTGGAAGTGAAAAACCATTCTTTAATTTGACATTTGCTAAATGTTTATCTTTATCATCATGTAATAATATATAGTCTGATAATAATCCTTCATTATTATTATTTTCTTCTGCTAAAAATATATCCATATCATTAATTCGCGTGATATCATTTTTACTACTTTTAATACAATTTTGATTTTGTTTTGATCCTATGAATAAGAAGATATGATTTAATACATATATATATAAAGTTTTTAAGATCCAAAAAAAAAAAAAAAAAAAATAGAATTTACTTGTTTGTTCATGAACGTGTTGTTCTAAAGTAGTAGGTGAAAAGTCATGAACATATTTTTTCTTTTTAAAAATAGGTCGTGAAAAGTGAGAAGAAGGTGAATGAGATCGTTTATGTGAACAATGTAAAGAAGTTGGCATGCAGTAAAGTAGATCCATTATATTTTGTTAATATTTGCAGGAATTTATTTTTATATGTGAGTTTGAATGAGAGAGAAAGAAGAAGAAATATCTTTTTTTTTTTATTCTGGCGGGGGGAAACTCAACAAAAAGAGACTTTACAGATCTTTCCAGAAAAAAAAACACGATTTTAGTAAACGCAAAATTGTTTTCGCTCTCCCTCCCCACTCCCACTTTACTTTCTTTCATAAATACGGTAACTATGACAACCCCTCTATTAGTCGTCATGGATGTTGATTATACCAAAGATAAAATAAAGTAGCTATTATTTGTTATGTATAAAAAGAAGGATTGTGAAGAAGAGAACAAATTTTCTTTTCTTATTTATTTATTTAATGAAATACATTGATACATTTTTTTTTAATAATGTATATGATATATATATATATACTTTGCAAAAGAAAAAGAGAAATTCAAATTGTTTGCTTTACAAATTATTTATATATTGTTATTGTTTGTTTGTTTTTTTCGTTGGAACAAAAAACTCAAATAAAATAATACGAAAATAAAAACCACACAAAAGATATCCTTTCTTCTTCCAACCACTTTTTCTTTATTTTCGGGTTTCTTTTTTTTTTTTTTTTTTAGTCAAAGAACTTTCGGCTGGGAGAGTTACCAAACAGAGTATAACGGATTTGAGGAAGCATCTGTATAAAATATAAATATCTATTAACATCTCTCTTTCTCTTTTTCTCTTTATTAATAAATCATTAATTACCTCTTCCTTGACAATTTCTAAACGAGCTTCCAAAGTGTTATCAACAACAATCTTTCCTTGAAGACTAGTAATAATCACACCACCAGCACTAAAAAATTATATATATATAAAAAGAGGTTAAGAAGAAAAAAAAATTCCAAATCAAATATATTATGTTCATGGAAAACATATGTTTCCATTTCTCTCTTTCCCCCTTTCCCTATAAAACAATTTTTTTTTTTACCTGTTAGCAGGCAAATAATTATCACTAATAGAAATGTTCATTTGTTGCTTGACAGTTTCTTGAAACTTTTGAGAAGCACGTTCTGAACCAAATTGTGCAATTTCAACATCAGCTTCACGCACACGGATAGTAACATCAGAATCCATCAATGCATAAAGACCTTGAAGAATTAAACCTTCCATAAGTTCAGTATAACTATCTTGATCATCGGGAATACTAAGGATATTTTGTTGGGTATCTTCAAAAAGCGAATCCAAAATTTGTTGACGTTCTTGAAGAACTCGGAGACGTGCCTTATTGACATGATTGGATTGAGCACTACAAAAAAAAAAAAAAAAAAAAAAAAAAAAAAAAAAAAAAAAAACTCATTTATTAAACAATCATTTAAAAAGATATAAAGTAATTATATAATTTACATTCGCTTTTGAACTTCGGCTTGTTTAATCTTTCGTTCAAAGACAGCTTCAATATTCAATGATTCTTGACGTACAATTTTGGCCTAAATTTTTTCCATTCAAACGTTTCATGTTAAGAGATATATAATCTCTTTTCTTCTAGTTCCGCTCCTCCCCTCTTTCGTTGTATCTCTCAATCACACACATCTTAAAAATCTTTTCTTTTACCTTTTCAATATTGAATTCTTCATCGGCCTATTTTATGGATAATAATAATAAAAGATGAAAAGATAGTTTGATATCTTAATATATATATAATACATAAATGACGTGTCTATCACCCCCTATAATATAATATATATACTTTACCTTGACTTTGATTTCTCTGGCTTTTTCAAGTGCTTCTTGCTTAATGAAAGCAACCTAAATAAAAAAAAAAAAAAGAGAAAGTTTTTTTTTTGTTAATAGTTTGTCCATTATGGAAAAAAAAAAGTAATGTCACCACCCTTCCCCCTCCCTCTTCTTTTTGAAAAAAAGGGGGGGGGTAACAAAATCTAATTTTCTATATTACCATTTTCTTCATCTCGTTAAAGACTTCATCTTCATTCAAAGGTCGTACGGTAGTCATTTTTTGTCAAAGCTTTATATATATATCATAGGGGTTGAAAGGGGGGGGGGTAATGTAAAGGAATTAAAAAAGAGAGTTTCATTTAGTAATTTACTTTTTTTAAAAAAAACAGAAAGCCCAACCACAGTTTCTAGGTTACTTAAACATTATAGTTTTTTTTTGATGAACAATTCATTGATATAAATAAATGCTTTCATTATTACCTAAAAAGAAGAGTTTATGTGTTGTATATGTTATATATGTATATAAAAAAAAAAAAAAAAAGAAAAAGGGAAAACCCAAGTTTGTCGCGAACTATGGAACAAAAAAACTATAAGTCGGACTATTAAGCTCAAAGCAAGGAGAACTGAATAATGTTTCAGAGAGAGAAACCATCTGATATATTGATGATGATACAAGTGGCGTAACTGTTTTTTCATCTCACTTTGTTTCTTTATTTATTTTATAAAGTATATTCTCATATATTTGACATTTCACCCTTTTTTTTTTTTTTTCATCTCGAGATGAAGTTCATTCTTTATATAATAATAAGTTTGAACTATTTACTGCTTTACCTTTTCTCGGTTTTTCAAAAGCTTAAAGCATTAAAAGAAAAAAAAAAGGTCTTGAAAAGTTGCATAAAAAGGAGTGAGGGGGTTTTATATGTATCACCACTTTTTTTTTTCAATTCTTTAATACGTAGAGTCTTTTGTATTATTATTATCAAGTAGGTGCATATATATATATATATTAATTCATTCATGGGGGTCTTTTATGAATAATATGCTCACCCATCTTTCATATAATCCATTTATAAAGAATAAAAATGAGATTATTATTAAAACAAACCAGTTTCTTTTTATTTATTTATTTAATGAATTCTCCTGATTTTAAGGATCTTTATTGTGAAACATGATTTTTTTTTTTTATTCTAAAAGATAAAAACGAACGGGGAAACGACAACAACTTTTATTTTTATTTTTCTCCTTTTGCCATCCTAATTAAATATAAAAAAATAAGTTAAGAAAATAATAATAATAATAGATAAGAAATAAATAATATTACTTACTTGAAAGTACCATACAAAGCACCAGTAAGTGCAAAACCAATAGTACCAAATGCAACGAAAGCATATACTTTGTCTCTAGGACCTTTTAACCAAAGAGGTGTTTGTGAAGGTGCTTGAAAATATCTTTGTTGTTGAATAACACGGTTTGGACGATTAATCATGATTGATTGATAAAGGAAGAGGAAAAAGTGACAGAAAAGTAAAAGAAAGAGAGAGAAACAGAAAGAAAGAGTTTTTTTGGTGAGAAAAAATTATAAATAAATAAAAAAAAAAAGCATTCGATTATTTTATTTTATTTTTCCCTGTGATCTCTCTCTCTCTCTCTCTCTCATAATTATTCTCGTGGGAAGCTCTAATATTTATGTACACAACAATTTTCTCATGCCACACACACACACACGCACACACACAAAGAAGCATTAACCCGCATATATGTTGTACAGATATATTATTATTATTATTTTTAATACAAATTTTACATAAGAAAATAGTATTATGAATGTGTTGATTTTTCTTTTTTCATAGTATAAAAGAAATAATGAAAGGCTTCTCCTAAAGTTTTAGTTTTAATTTCCCAACAATCTCTTTGAAGATGACGTTTTCGAAAATGAGGTTGTCCAAATGTAATATATAAGAAAATTCCTCCTACTTTAGTCACTCGTACTACTTCATCTACTTCACCCTTTACTTCAGCAATAAGTTCTTCAGATGGATCCCAAACATCACCACGATCACACATTAATGCATCCATTGTTCCTATATAAAAATAGATGATGAGTATGACACTCTTTTCTTTCTTTTTTTCTTTTTTTTTTTTCTTTTTCCTAACCTTTATCAATAACAACATCAAATGATTCATTATCAAATTTTAAATCACGTATATCCATTTCAAGC
Source organism: Circinella minor (assembly GCA_016758965.1). NCBI lineage: Eukaryota > Fungi > Mucoromycota > Mucoromycetes > Mucorales > Lichtheimiaceae > Circinella > Circinella minor. Next base: position 242,055 of record JAEPRB010000009.1, on the reverse strand, counting down.
CCTATTATTATTATTATTATTATTATTATAATTAATAAGTCTTCCCAATGTTTTCAAAAATAGTTAATATATAAATAAATTTACATTTCATTTCTGGCATATCAATACAACGTTCTTTCATATTATCAATCACTGTTTTTGAATAATCAATATTGGTTATATTTTTATATCCATCTTTATACATATCTTCTCCCAATGCTATAATTTTAAAACTTTTTTTTAATTAGTATTCAAACACTTTATATAAACAAAAATAAAAAAAAAAAAAGATATTACTAGAGTTGCCACATCCAAGCATAAGAATAGAAGCATTCTTATCCGGGATTTGTTCTCGTAATGAAGGTTTTAATTCATCATATGTTTTAAACCAGTCAAAGGTTGTATCCGTATTTTCACTATTTTTTTTTTTTTTTTATAACGATCGATCCATTTAGAAAATGAATGAATGAGTGTGTGTGTGTTCAACAATGAAAGAAAGAAAGAAAATATATATATATATATAAAATGAACACTTTTTTTTTTTTTTTTTTTTTTACTTTTGATATCGTTCTTCCCAATATTGTTTAGTTTTATATGCTGTTGGATCGTCAGGAACAACGTCTAATGAAGTTGAAGCAACCATTTTTTTTTTAAAAAAAAAAAGTTTTTGAAAGGTTTGTTCAAGGATAAAAAAAAGCTGGGAAATCTTTTACTTTTTTTGGGATAAGCGCCACCCATAATTTTTTTTTTTTTTTTTTTTTTTTTTTTTTTTTTTTTGCATTGATTTGGTTATTGATATACTTTGGTCTTATTGTAACTCCCAAGAAATCAAATAGGCACTCAATGCGATTTTTTTTTTTTTTACATAATTAGATGATATATGAACTCTATTTTACATTGGATACCAGTAGTCTGTGGGTACTGTTTTTACCTAGTATATACGTAGTATGTATCGAGTTAATACTCATTTTATAAAGAATGATGTTGCTACGTTACTTGAGATTGTTCAGTCCAAGAATTGTTTCTTCTAATCATTATCATGACTCACGTTTACTAGTATGTTCAGGTTTAATGCTTTAATTAGCAGTGATTCTAATAATAACAATAATAATGGTAGTGATATTAGTGATATAGTGCTAACTCTTTCTTAATATTGATCAGTTAGGATGCCGGTGGTTTGTTATATCATTATCATCAAACAGCATATAATTATTTCGTTCCTTTTTTTCTTGTTCGTAAAGGTTATCTTCGACACCCTCTTTTTCAGATGATCACTGAACAAATGACTTTTTTTTTTCTTACTACCAAAAACTTTTTATAGGTATAATAACTTTTTCATACACTACGTACAATAATCACTATGACACTGAGTAATAGTTCATCTTGTTCTCTCCTCTTTGAAAATTGCTTTCACAGTGTAAAAAACATGATGTATCCCTAAAAAATTATACATAAGAAGATATATATCATCGTATAATATAATATTTCTTTTTAATTTCTTGTCCTATCTCATTGAGGGGTTTTTAAAAGAGCTGTATATTTTTTTTTTTTTTTGACTTTGAAAATAAGCTGCATAAATCTCCAGGTACATTGATTTATTCTAAAGAGATATAAAGACAAACCTTAAGTTTCTATACCTTTTTAATTATATTTTATATTGAAACATTATTAAGTCACTAAGAATGATCAATTTGTAATTATGTAACTCATTATCTTTAATATATACTTTGATTCGAAATTATTATGTAAATCTATAACTATAGGTATTTTAACAAAGGAGATCTGAATCATAGGATATACACAATTGTTTCATGTTAGAATTATGTGTGTGTGTTCTCCCCCATTTTCATTCTAATAAAAATGATGTGCATAATAATAATTTGAAGTAGGTAAATTCTTAGTTCTTTTTTAAATATATTATATATATTAAGGTATTACCAATATTAATTGAATATATTATTATGTAAGAAATAAGTTTATTTTATAAAAAAAACCATATATCCTTATTCAATAGACCAAAAATAATGATTTACATCCCCCCATACAACCAACTACCCATTTTTAAATAGGGAAACAAAACTGTTCTTAAAAAAAAAATTAACCTTTTTTTTTTTTTAAAAAAAAACTTCTCAACTGACTCTCTTTTTTCCCCTCACTGTGTTTTTTTTTTCCACACAAAGCATTCTTAATTTAATTAATAATAGTTTCATTTTATTTTAAAAAGCAAAAGCATATATATATATATATATATAAAACAGTTACCTCTCATTTCTTTTCTTTTTTTTTTTTTTTTTTCTGAAATGACCGACACATTTGAATCAGTATTATCAACGTGTGACATTATGGGATCAGTTACTTCTACTACTATTTCACCAACAATCTTGATAACCAATTCAAGAGAAGATAGTATTAACAATGACAATGCCATAACAACACCAGCAACAACGAATAATGATATTATTGAAGAATCGTCAACAACAGCGGAAGCAGAAGGAGAATTAGCAGAAGAAGGAGAAACAACAGAAATGACTATTGTTATTAAAAGAAAACGGGGTCGACCTCGTAAAAATATAATTAAACCCAAAGTATCTACAGGCCGTAAACGAGGTAGACCACCCAAAGTGAAAAATACAATTGTTACTGAACCGTCTACTATTATCAAACGTCCACGTGGACGTCCTAAAAAAGTCGTATCGCATCAAGATGATAATAAGGAACAACGATCCGTGTTAAAGAAAGAATCAGATCAAATCGTTCAAAGAAAACGAGGTAGACCTACCAAAATAAAACGATCTCCTGGACGGCCCAGAAAACTTAAAACGGAATCCAATGAAACTACTGTATCCACTACAACAAAATCAACAGTTATCAACAAATCTCATTCATCCACGAAAAAGAGTGGGACGACTACGAAGCGAGGACGTCCAAAACAACCGAAATTGAAATTGGATGATAAAAAACAAGAGAAAAATGATGCTACTATCCTCAAAATAAAACGTGGACGTGGAAGACCACCTAAAACAAAGATGAGTTCTGATCAAGCTTCCAATGATACGAATGAATTACAACAACAAAAATCATCGTTGTTGTTGAAGGAAGAGGATGGTGGGGTCAATCCAAATAATTTAGTACAAGACAATCATGGAGACGTATCAGGAGAGAATATCAAACGTAAAAGAGGACGACCTAAAAAACAAGTGACTGATAACATGGAACCAGTAGAAAAAAAAATAAAACGTGGACGAGGACGACCTAAAAAACAATCAGATACTGATGTTGATGATGGTAATGGAGATTTAGTTACGGCTGAAAGTCAATCAAACACATTGGAAAAAGAAGATAAGAATAATAATACTATGGAAATGAATGATTCATCAAGTGACGCAATAACAAAAGGATTGGAAATAGGTACCAATAAAGACAATGAATCTACTGCTATTGTCTCTTTAATTAAATCAGCCAATGATACCAACACAACAACACCTTTGCCAATGGAAAATGAAATACCAAAAATCATAGTAACAAATGAAAAAGGATCTGATCGTATCTATGAATCAAGTAAAAAAAAGCGGAGCAAAAGTTCAGATATAGAAGATGATAATAAGAAACGAGCTAAAACATTTCAATAAGGCATAAATATACCAAAAAAAAAAAAAAAAAAAAAAACTTTTGATATGATATCCTCTCCTCTTTTTTCATTCTAATAATCCCCCCCCTCCAGTCATGTGTTTTCTTTTATAATCCATTCATATATATATACTCTTTTATGTTAACTTTTTTTTTCCTCGATCTCCATTCCATTATTTCAAAAATAAAAACACAGTTAACAATTTTTCTCTTGGTGTTTTATAATGATTATTCTAAAATTACATTGCATTTTTATTTTATGAGAATGGATGATGTTGATTTGCTGAAATGACAGACATTTGTCTCCATATACCATCGGATCCAGCTTTCCATAAACGAATTTTTCCATCATCTCCTGAAGAAGAAAGAATGGTTCCTGTAATATTCCATTCTACTCGCCATACTTCTGCATTATGATCATTAAATGCTGCTACCAATTCAATTTGCATTTGCGGTTGGTGTCGATTCGATTTTTGCTGTTGTTGTTGTTGTTGTTGTCTCATGGATGAAGCTGAAGTACCACCAAACATGTTTGTTGTAGGTGATTGACCATACCGTTGTTGTTGTTGTTGTTGTTGTTGTAAAGCAAAAGATGGACTATTCGAATGTATGGATGGTTCTGTAATTTTAAATATTCGAACATAATGATCTTTACTCGCTGTTGCAATTAATTGATAGGTTCTTGCCATACTAGGTGCCCAACTTACATCATGAACTTCTTGTTCATGACCTCCTAAATATTCTCCTGGATACCATCGACTATGTCCATCGTGACGAAAAATTCTTGCACCAATTTCTTTCCCCAATCCAACTACCATCATAGGTGTAGCTGTACGATTCGGACACCAATCGATACAATATCCACTATCAGCTGCACCAGGTCCATTGGTAGCATGATTTGTACCAGCGACGACACCTCCACCTCCAGGTATAATTGCTGATGTTGTATTATTTTGTGATGTAGGTGATACAGTCGTACCCATAGCATTACCTGTAGTAGTCGTTGTTGTTCCTGAAGTGGCATGATGATGAGGATGATGATGATGACCTGGAGGAATAGTAGTACCCGCTCCCATTGTATTTCCCATCACTCCTGGAAATGGACCTGCATTTCCAGTTGCATCCAGACCGGGGGTTGAAAGTGCATGACTCGCAATCGATGAATTTGTTGAACTACTACTATTCGTATTCATGGGTTGTTGTATTGTTGGTGTAGAAGAAGGTAGTGGCATTGAAGAAAGTGAATTATGTGGAGATGTTCCTGATAATGGAGGTGGTGGTTGTGATATAGGTTCATTATGTAATGTAATTTCAAATTCTTCCATTTGTGACCATTGAGCAAGATTAGTAGGTTCTAATGCTTCATATATTCGTACAATACCATCCGCTGAACAAGTGGCCTATAAATATATATATAAGTATTTTTCTTTCTTTACCCCCCACCCTCTTTATCTGCCATCAATAAAAAATTTAACTTACAAGTCTTAAAGCACCTTGAGTAGGTGAAAATGCAATATCTAATACAGCTCCACGCGACTCAACAAGTCGAAATCGTTCCACCCATCGTTTTTGACTTGCTTTTGGCTCTAGATATATATTTAAAATTTTAGATCCAAAAACTTTAAAAGTATGGGAGAGGTATATTTCATTTTTTTTTTTACCCATAGGTTGTTCTTCCCAAATTTTAACGAGTCGATCCAATGAACAACTTGCAATGACCTGACCATATTCTGGATGAGCCCAAATTGCTTTAAGAATAGAAGAATCGTGTGCTTTCCAAGTATCATTGAGTTCCCATACAGCAGCATCTTGACGTTCAATAAAATCCCATACTTTCAGTCGTTGATCGGATGAACAAGTAACTAATCGCTTTCCATAAAAATCGTATGAAATATCATGGATTAAATCTTCATGAGAAGTATCAAATTTTGTTATACTACTCATAATGAATTTTTTTTTTTAAAGAAGTTTGACGCGTTATTATTTTACTATAATTATTTTTTATTATTTAATACTATTATTTTTATTTATTACAATATTAATATAATATAAAAAAAAAAAAAAAAAAAAGGGAACGGAGCTTTTTTTTTTTTTTTTTTAAGAACGAAAACGCTTTCTTAGATAGTTTATGCACTTTGTACTACAGAACAGAAAACTTTTTTAAATAAAATATGTTTCGATTACTGGGTAACAACAGTATAAAATATCTTCATTGTTCATATAATAATCATAAATTATTTTCTCCTTTATGGAGATCAATACACTCGAAAAGAAACTTACGTCCCAATGAATATGAATTACGTGTTGGTTTTGGTAATTTCAATTAAAAAAAAAAAAAAAAAAGGAAACTTACACGATTGAAACTCATGCATAATAATAACAATAATATTTTAGCCATTGCCATTTTACAAGACGAATTACCTCAGTTTTTTCAACATGGATTAACAGAACATTCTATCTATTCACAACATATTATACTTTCCGATCCACATTATACACGTTTATCTGTACCTGGCAGAACAGCCTATCTTGGCATAGCTGAAACTCTTCGTTGGAGTCTCCGCATGTATTTTGATGATATTCAAATGGAAATCACCCGGTTACGCGTGTTACCCGATGGTTACCGGGGTAATAATAATAACATATCTTCTTCTTCTGCTAGTCCATCCAATAAACAAAAAGGAGAAAACCATCAGGATATCAGAAATCCAGAGGTAGTACGCCATCTTGAAATTCGTTGGCAATTAAAAGGAACACGCCATCCATCTTTCTTTCTTGGAATAGCAGGTCCTACCAAACATTATGAAGGTGTGTTTTTATATACATTTGATCAAGAAGGATATATAGGTGAACATCGAATTGAACATATTGTTCCTCCACCAAGTCGTCGTATTTTATTATTACATTCATGGGGTGGACGAGTGCGGGCATATTGGGAAGAATTAAAACGAAGGAGAGTTCCGGAATTAACACCAGGGATGGGATAAAAATATACACCATTTATATATCATATCATATAGACCAATATTAGCATATTAAAAAAAAAAGAATTACCAGTAAATAATAATAATTAAAAAAAAAAAATTTAAAAATAATCTTTTCTTTTTTTACCAATACAATTATAATGAATAATCAATTTACATAAAATACAAAGAATGAAAAGTATTCAATATGTCCGAAGATGCATCTTGTTTTTTTTTTAAAAAAAAAAAAAAAAAAATCTATGTCATTGTTCTTTTTAGGGTGGGATGATAGATTATAAAAATATAAAATCCCAGGGGTTTTTATGAAAAAAAAAAAAGTATAGGGTAGTACGTATATGTTATACCATTTATTTATTATATTAACATATTAAACACATTTAAATGAAGAAATTTAGAACAAGAAACCAAATTTCATTTGATTAAAAATATAAAAATAGTAAAAAAGTGGCTAGTAAGAAAAAAAAAGAGAGAGAATAAACGTCATAAAACATGGATCCTCTATGGTAACATGGTAAAGCAATAGAGTACAATAAGTCCTTTTAATTATTATTACATAACTTTTCTTTTATTTCTGTTTAAGAAATGTATATATAAACCAATAAAAAAAAAGAAAAAGGTGAAACACGTATATACAATAGTAAATTCATAATATAAACCATTATTATCTAAAGTTCTTCTTTTTTTATTTATTATTATTATTACGTATTATTTTTCTTTATAAAAATTATATATAATCAAATACATCTTTTTACATTTATCAAAAAATTCTTTCACCATAATAGACAGCTTTCTTAATTTTTTTTTTTTGTTTTTACTGTAATTAATAATATACGTAACGGTATACAAATGAACCTCAAATGCCGAGTATGTGGCAAAGAACTACCAGAATTCGATCAACGTGGTTTTCGTAACGCAGGATTCACTGCTCATCAAAATCGATGTATTGAACGTGAACGTGAACGACGTGAAGGTATTACTCGACGACCTCAACGAGCTCATACAACCCATGGACATCGTCGATTACTCCCAGCCTCTTCTTCATTATCTCCACCTCCTTTTATTAATTATTATCGACGTAATTCATCACAAAGACGTCGTAGGCATTCTTTAATTTCGGATGCTATTTCTTTGGAACAATCATCAGCCCCTGCATCATTTTCTTCATCACCACCCTCATTTTCTTCACAACAATTGGGTCCATCCACATTTCTTAATTTCAATACTGTTTCATCAGGGCAACAACAACCCACACTACAATCTCAACCACCGCCACCTCCTCTTTTTTCTTCATTTCCTGTTACTCATCATCATCCAAATTATTATGTTTCTCATGCTTATTGTTCTCAAAATCTACCATCATCATCTATAACTGTCTCTTCTTCAACAGCAGAAGGTGTGGCAACAGGATCAACATACCCATCGGAACATATCACAGGATCATTCTTTTTTAATCAAATGGATCATGATCCAATAATACAGCAACATCAATCACCTTTATCTTCATCCCCGATAACCACTTTATCACCATCACAACAACAACAACAACAACAACAAATACAATCTAATAACAATACTATAATAAATTATATGGAGGGTATATTACCTCAAGAAGAAGAAGAAGAAGAAGAAGCAAAACCATCCAATTGTTCTTCCTTATCAGCACCTCCTGATTTACAATTTCATGGTATTGAAGCATCATCCATTACAAGATCCCATATTGATTTTTTTCCAGTTCAACATTGTGATTATTGTATTCCTAATTCTGGTCTGCATGATCCTAATTGTTATCTTCTTTTACAGTTTGTTACTGGGGCAACAACAACAACAACAACAACAACATCAACATCAAATAGAGCACCACAAGGCCCATCATCTTCTACTTATTAATATTTTATTTTTGCTACGTATTTATATATACATAGAGAGAGGGGGAGAGTGAGCATTTTTTTTTCTATGCTACTTACTATGATTTATATATATATGTCTTCCATCCCCCACTCCTTTTTACTTTTCTCCATTCTTTTTTTTTTTTTTCCAATTTTCTCCCCTTTTTTTTTTTAAGTACACATTCTATGATATATCGTTTTTTTTTTCTATGCTACTTCTTTTTTATTACTTTACAGGGTGCGTTCTTTGTTTTTGATTTAACTCATTTTCTCCTTGTCTCTCTCTCTCTCTCTCTCTCTCTCTCTCTCTCTCTCTCTCTCTTACTCCTTTCCCACATTTTAATTAGATGAATACAACTCATATTCACCTTTTCCCATATTTTTTTTTTTTTATAAACCACCTTCCCAGACCTCCCTCTTGAATTTTTTTTTTTATTATGCAAACTTACACTTTTTTTTATGCAAAATTGTTATAGAAATAAAATAAAATAAAAAAATTAGATTATTAGTATTATTCTATTTAAAATATATTTATATAGTTGTATTAAAAAAAAAATAAATATTAAAAAATAGTATGATTAATAAAGTAAGAATATTAAGAAAAAGAGTTGTGTTCCTTTTTGTTTTTTAGAGAACTAAATAAAATGTATGTGTAAAGTGGGGGGGGGGTGGATGAAGCCAGCATCCTGGTGTATGTGTATGCGGGTTTTAGGTGAAGAAAAGGAAATGCAGAATATTGAGCATTTGTATGTATGTGCTTTGTTGCTTCGCTTGTTTTTTTTTTTTTTTTGGTTTTGGTTTTGTTTTTTTTCCCGCTATTGTTTATGAATGATGATGATCTTCTTGGTATGTATCATTATAATATTGATTGCTTTTTTTTTTTTGTTTGAGGTTCATTATTATATTATGTGTTTGTTTGTTTAGCTGTTGTGGTGATTATGATTATTCCCCATTATGATATTGATGAAGATGATGAGAATCATTGTCATTATTAACAATGTATTCTTCTTTTAAACTAGGTGCTGTTTGTGTAATAGGTGTTTGTGGAGCAGTCGATATGGATGCATCTGATGCATCATCAGGTATTGTATCTAAAGGAGGTGTTGCTTTTCCTACGCTACCAGGATCTAATCCCATACCATCTAAAATAACAGGTAATGCACCCATTCTACGTATAGAATAATATTTATTTATTTTTATTAATGAAAAGAGGAGGAGGAGGGGGGGGAACAATAAACACCCACCAAAATATATCTCATAACCCTTTTTTTTTTAATACTACTTACCGAGAATAAAACATTTGAAGACGAAGTCGAATATTTTCTGTATATAAATCATCAATATCTCGATCCGCATAAAAACCTTTTTGAATATTACGAATAAAAACATAAAATTCACAAACAGCTACTAAACGATCACGACAATATTGATCAATGACTGCCCATTTATCCATTTCATCCAATCGAAATCGATAAGAAAGTGCTTGTTTATCTGCTGGTCTACCACATGCTGAACATTGATATTGTAGTGATTGTTGTTGTAATGGTTGTTGATTATGATTTTGTACGTTATTATTATTATTATTATTATTGTTATTATTATTGTTATTATTACTTGAAAATCGATCCCACAAAGGTCTCGCCATGACAGCCGAAGGTACATTTGTATTAATTGTTAAAGAATTATTTGAATCCCCATCATGTTGTTCAATAAAACAAGGTTGACGTGATAAAAATTCATTCATTTTCTTGACTGATAATCGTGAATGAGGACCAAAGCGTAAACAAGGTTCAACATCTTCTTGTTGACATACTTTCATATAAGCAAATTGATTTAATTTTTTAAATGCCACTTTGGGTGAAGACCGAACAAATTCCCGAAATGCTTCTAATTGCACTTGGTCAATCGACATGGATTTAGTATTATTGTTATTATTTTTTTGTTGATTTTCTTTTTGAATTATTGCTGAAGGTAAAGGTGGCATGGATGTTGCACGTTGACCTTGTTGTTCACGAAGAAGTCGTTGTTGTTGTTGTTGTTTATGAAAACTAGTTTTATATAAATTATGATTATTAGCACTCGCACGTTTACAATTTGTATTATATAATTGTTGTAAATCATGTCGAGCGCGTGATATATTAGGATCTTTATTTTCATCCGATGAAGAAGAAGAAAAAGAAGACTGTTGTTGTATACGTTCACGTAATTCTTGTAATTGATTTTGTTCTGCCACTAAATGTTCTTGTGTTTGTTGTAATTCTTGTTCTAATAAATAACGTTGACGTTTTTCTTCAGCAACCATATTATTCGCTTCTTCAAAAAGTCGAGTCGATAATTCTTCCAACTCGTGTTCAACTAAATCTTTTTCATATTGAACGTCGGCTACTCGGTTAATCCCGGCAACATATTTTTGATTCAATGTATCCATGTCTTGACGTAATCGTTCCATGGCTTCGTCTTTGATCTTTAATTCATGGCGTAACTGTTCAATCAATTCAACTTGTTGTTGCTGTTGTTGTTGTTGTTGTTGACATGTTGGACATTTATTTTCGTTGACAGGTTCCATTAAGGAGTGGAAAGAGTGGTATTTTCTTTAATATTGTAATGGGAGAAAAAAAGAAACGAATGATATGGGGTTTTTATTTTTTATTTTTGTAAATGTAAAGATAAAAAATAAAGAATGAAGAAAGAGAGAAACAGAAGTAAAAAAAAAAAGAGAGAGAGAGAGAGAGAGGAGGAAAAAAAAAAATGAAGGGGAAGAAAGAGAGAAAGGGGAGTGGAAAGTATGTAACTGCTTGCTATTAATAAGGAGTTATTATCTAAGAAAAGGAGTCCAAAAGAGATAAACCAAAAAGACTCTATTTTTAAATAAACGAAAAAGGCACGTTTTCATATAATAATAAAAAATTTATTACTTTTTTTTTTTTTTGAAACAACTTATTATAAAAAATGACAACAATTTTTTTTTCTTACATCGGGTAAAATATTTATTTAGTCTTCTATTTATTATTGAGTTGATGATCTTTTTACTAGTTATTTAAAATACTTTTTTTTTGGGTGGGTGGGGGGTGGAAAGAAGTAAGCTTTATAATAGCCACGAGGGGTCGGAATAGAGATTGCATTGTCAATGTACTACCAACCGCTGAGTAAAAATTATTGACAGATTATATGAAACATCCTCTCTTTTATAAGCTGTAACCCCAAAAACTCTCTCTTTCTCGCAAAAATGGTTGCACAAATGGTCTGAGACCTTTTTTTTTTTTTGTAAAAAGGATCATCGTCGACTTTGATTATATTTATTAAATGTACCATCATCAACTTATTAATAATAAAATATATATTTAATTAAATACATTTTATTATGAAATGCCAAATAACAATTTAATTATTCATGAATAATGAGAAAAAAAAAAGTAGTAATAACATGGTCTATATATATATATATCTTTATATATTATTTTATATCAATAAAAGTCTATCCATTGAAACAATGGATTCCTCTTGATAATAAAGAAAAAAAAATTCCTCAAGTAATTTATATGATATGAACATCATCAACATAAAACTATAAAAGATCCTTCATGTAGGTTTTTTTGTTCTAATGATACAGTATGTAGAGTTTATACGGTAACTAGAAACGGAGAAGACTTTTTTTTATCAAGCAGCATTTAATTGAGCCGTGATTCTAAAAATGAATTATACAATTAAATGTTTACAGTTATATTTACATGGTATATTAGAGCAAACCAACACATATACTCACTTGACTATATATATACACTAGCATGAATTTTTTCGTTCGTCGTGAAGATGTTGATAAAAGACCTTTTTTTTAAAAATTAGACACATTTTTACATATTAAAAAATAAAAACATTAAAACCGATGTGCTCTGATGTGTGTATATCTATTATAATTATTGCTTCACTTATATATGAAAGGAGGTCGAATATACTTTTTGAAGAATAAAAAGGATACATGAAACCTTTTCATTAAAGTGATATATTTTAAAAACAGCTTTTGCTTTTAAAAGATCATTTGTCATTCACTTTCTTTTGATTTTATATTAGTTATCATCATCTAAATAAAATAAAAAATTGCAAAAGGACTGCTTAATGTTTTTTTTTTTTTTTTTTACACTCATGTACGTACAATTGATATTAAACAAAAACTTCATGAGTAATAAAGTAGTAGTAAATAATTATAATAATAGTAAATTTGTTAATATATAGATAAAGGGTGTTATGATAAAAGTTAAAAACAAAAAAAGAGAGAGATAAGAGATGGATAAAGTGTTAGTTCGCTGGGTCTCCCCAATATGAATTGTTTTTTCTTTTTCGTCTCATACATTAGATACTAGTAAGTTCCCATGTTTCGAATGATAACATAATTCTTCTTGTAAGAGTTATTGTCGCTGTTGCTACGTAAGTTCTTGAAATTGATTAAAATGAATTTATAAGTTATAACCTTTTAAATATATTTGAGTAATAATAGATATCATTGATAAATGTTTCTTGGATATTTTATTTTTTGTTCAATGTCTCAATATTAAAAATACACAATTGAGACACAACATAGACTTCTTGAAGAGAGCTTTGTTAATGGAAATTATTATTCTCCCAAATCATTATTACTTTGTCATGTAATAACATTTTCTTTTTTGAAAGATTTGTTTAATTTATACAAGCAAGTTAAGTTAATAATCAGGGAAGAACATTTTTGAAACTTTTTCTTTTGTTGTAATAGATAATATCATACGTAGACACATGAAATATGGATGTGGTTCTAATTAGTCAAAATTGAGAATGGGAGGGAGGGGAGAAGCATGTCTCGGTTTTGCAAAAAAAAAAAAAAAAAAAAAAAGTTCTATTTTCTATGTGAATTTAAGTTTTATGTCATTCTCTCTTTATTTTGTTGAAATAGTAATGAATATGAAAAAGAGTGTTCTTTTTTTTTCTATACTGTTATTATTCTTTACTGTTCCAGTTGTGATGTCCCACACGTCATGTCGATAAACTTGTCAGGATTTTAATACATAAAAAAAAAATGAGTATGACGATGGTTGTTGTAGTGAGCTACTTTTTTTTTTCTTCCATTGAGGGAATAAAATGGCTAGTAAGTGAAGAATAATAATACATTTTTTTTTTCATTTTTTTTTACAATGTCAAACGTCAGTTGGTATAATTAACAAAGTGGGTAAGAATTTATCAGGGATATGATGTTGATTATCTAATAAACCACAAACTTGGTCATTCATTTATTTTATTTTGTAATGTGCATTAACGAGTATTCTTTTACCTATTGACAAAGTAAGAATAGTTTTATAAATAGCTTTTTACATACTCAATACTTGATTATTAGATAGCTTCCATGATGGGTTGGAAATGGGATGTGTTTTGCTGTGGGAAAAAAAAGTGGTAGGAAATCACTATATTTTACGTATTAGAAATATAACTAAATTTTGTAACATGTATAGTATTACCTATGTTATTAATATTTATAGAGCATAATGAAAAAAAAAATCGTCAGTAAATTTTGAAATGAGAATTCCCATGACAACAGTAGTGCTATAATTCATAAGGAAAGTGATCACTATAGTCACATGCAAGTCATGTACGTATGTATCCACCCCCGCAGCCATGTAACAAACAATTCGTTCCCAAGAGTAGACTACGTAATTCATTTGTTTTTGTTTTTGAGGATGACGTTGATCATGTACGTATGAGAGAATGACCAACTTTCAGAATTTTGGAATGATTCATATAAAAGAAAACAGTCATGACGATGGAGGCGGTGGGAAGGGCGAAAAGTCAAGTTCCTAAATAAAATATTAATGTTTCTGACAACAAGGAAACATGATGTTACGTACGTATTTATACGTAAAATGAAACGTTCAATTTGTGATACAAAAAATGTATACTGCGTATACGACTAGCAATGTTCTTTTGTTTTTGCGAAAATTACAAATTGTTCGTTGCTTTACTATTAGGTAACTGTCCAAACATGAAAGAATTATCATGGTCAACCACATTTCCATCAAATACCTTTTTTTTTTTAATAATAGAATAAACGAGAAATTCTGTATCAATTAATAAATTATATAATATTTTCTTTCTCTGTCATATCTTTATATAATACATCACCTTACTTTTATTTTTATCAAAAAAAAAAAAAAAAAAAAATGCCGCAGCAAACAAAGAAGCGTTCGGAGTTTCACTATTTCAATACAAAAGAAGGTTTTTTTTTTTTTTTTTTTTTCCTTTTTCTCAAGTTTTTTTTCACCTTGTTTTTTTTTTTACAACTTGATTACGAACTTTTTTCTTTTTCCCAATGTCAACCTATTGACTGTCAAAACGAACCAATATATTCTCTCTTTATTATTATTATTTACTAAAACGTAACAAAACAAATACTTAGTATAATAAAAAAAAATAGCTACCTATCAAAAACCTACACCTTTTTTTTTTCTTTTTTTTTTTACATTATACACACATATACACAGAAAGAGAGACAGAGACATACAAGAAAACATATAAGGAGAAGTTTTTTTTTTTAAAAAAAAAAAAGTCCATCCCTTCCAAACAACGAACGAAAAAAAAAAAGGACACATTTTGTTTTATTTTTTCAGTTAAATAATGGAATTAGTGTTTAAACAAGAATGCCAAAACCGAATCCAGTTTCTCCTCCAGACGTAAAGAAGACGTCGCAAAACCAAAAACGTCGTACACGTAAACGACAGCGTCATAAAAAGAAACGTCAAGAAGTAGACGTTGTTTTTAATCAACCAAAAAACCTTGATTTAAATGATTTGATAAGGTAAAATAATAACACCCTCCTCCTCCCCCCCCAAAAAAAAATTGTATTGTTATACCTTTTTTTATTTGGGAAGAGATAAATATTTCCCTTTCTCCTCTCCCCACCCCCTTTCATCAACATATAAATATTGAAGTTATATATATATATATATATATATATATAATAGCGAAGCATCAGCACTCGAACGACAATTAGGAGAACTTCAGACACAGTTGAAAGCCAACCATGCAAATATGCCTAGTAAGGAACAAGGTCGAAGGGCTAATGCAATTGCTACTGAACAAATTATTGCCACCGAAGATGAAATTCAATACGTTCGTAAAAGGTAATATCATTGTGGAGAAATAAAGAAAGAAAGAATTTTTTTTTTGGGGGGGGGGGAGGAAGGTTGTTATTTTTGCAAAAGAGAAAAAGAATTTTCGAAAAAAAACACGTGTAGGAGTAGTACAAGCTTCCCTTGGAAGTGGGGAATTTATATATGCCAAATCAAAAATTCATGCCCCCCCCCTCCGTCCTTTTTATATATATATATATATATATATATAGTTTAAAAATAATTTACAGACAAATTATTACAGAAGATATTACTTATGCTGTAAGTCATCATATTGAAGATAAGTTATGGCGTTATATTTGTTATGCAAAGATTGAACAAGTTCGTAGTAAATTACGCAAGGTAAAAAAAAAATAAAAAAATTGTTATTATTTATTTATTCCTATCATAGAAAAAAAACTATTATTATTATTTATTTCTTTTTTTAATAACCAAAAAGAGGGGGGTTTTTGTTTATTACTTAGCTACGTCCTGACGAAGATCCTATCAATCGACAACGATTACAAAAACAATTATTGAAACATATTGATAGTAGTTTTAAATTTTATCGTGAACTTAATAATACTATCAAGAATGATCATCACCTTGATACAAAGACTATTGGCATAGGTATGTAATAATATTGAAGGGAACACTTTTTTTAAAAAAAAAAAAAAAACCTCGTGACGCAAAAAAAAAAAAAAAAATTGCTGATTTGGACACCAAACCTATTTTTATAGATTTGTTCCGCCAAGGTCCTTCCCTACCAACCGGTGATGAACAAGTTGCTGTGATATTACAATCTAATTATATTTGTATGGGTGATATTGCTCGCTATCGTGCTTCTAACTCTTTAACTAATAAAAAATCAAACGACGAAAATTGGCGATTAGCAAAATCTTGTTATCAAAAAGCCATTGATGCTTATCGATATAGTGGCAAACCCTATTCTCAACTTGCTCTTGTTTCACTTTCAAGTGGAAGTGCTGTTGACGTTGTATGGTATTATTGTATGAGCTTGGCTATGAAACAACCTTCTAGCGTAGGACGTGATAATTTAAAAGCTTTTTATTCAAAAATTCGATTTTCTTCTCCTGATAAAACCAACAACACTCAGGATGAGTCCGGTACAAAAATGATTTCTCAATTTATTGAATCTTTTTTACAAATACATAAGCAAGCTATGTTTGGTGATCCTAACAGGTAAGAAAGAAAAAAAAAAAGAAAGGCATGTCGAGATGAAAAGGTTAATAATTGTTTTTCTAGTATTACGTCCATTCCAGATACCTTGGAAGCAGTCATTATGAAAACAGTTACTTCTGTTGCAAATGAAAACGATATTACCAAACCAGATTCATCTACAATTCATGTTTTGAAAGGCATGTTATCACGTACCATCATCATTTTACTTATCACCATTTGGGATATTGGAGAACGTATGAAAATAAAAGGTATGTTGACCAACGATTTTTAGATATTAGCATTTTATATATACCGTAAAACAATAATAACATGTAATACTAATAAATCATGTGGATGATAATGATATAAATAGCAAATTTACCACAATGGACACAACTTCAAACCTCTCAAATACGTTTATTGTCTTTGGGTTTCAAACTTCTTGCCAATTTGGTGAAAGCTACACATGAAGGATGGGATGATGCTAAAGAAAAGATTACTGAAGATACAAAATACGAACAATTAAACTCAATGGTTGAAAATGCTGTATTATCAGCACTTTCTATTTGGTGTAGTTATCTTGCCAATAATCTTCCAGTCATTGCTCAATATTGTACCTCTGGTGCTGGTGCGGATGGTCGTCGAGATAATGAAAGGAAAGAATTGGTAAAAGTGGTTCAATCATTTGTGTCTGCACTCATTAATCATCCCATGTTTCCAGATCCAGTTGTGAATGTTTTGCCAATGAATTATCCAGTATCTGAAGATGTTTTATTACTTGGTGTTGTTCCACTGATACGATTTCATGCAACAGTCGATTTCTTTAAAGAAAATGCATATGATGCTATAGATGAATCCAAGGTGGATGCTAGAAGACAAATTCGATGGGGACGTGTTCGGGATCTTGTCAAGAAGATTGCTGATTCAACTGTAAGTGAAATATATAATTGAGAGAGTGTGTTTTCGCTGAAAAGAAAAATGAAGGATCAAAAAAAATTTTTTTTTTTTTTTGATGACTTATAAACTTTTAATATTATTATATTTATCTAGGCATTTGATTTTGTCCAATATAATAAGAATGAACAAAAATATAGTGTTGTTGATGAAAATGCTAAACGTCAACAACAAAGTCGATTTATGAAAGCGTTAGCAACACAACGTCTGATGGATCAAGTATCATCTCTTGAGAAGAATGTCAGTCGAATGAATTTGACCTCAGCACCAGCAGACAAGGTTGAAGTATATACTGTTGTAGTAGATGTCACTGCATTCCTTGATGGTCTCAACAAGATCAAGAAATGGGCGAATCAAACACTTAATCCTAATAATCGTTCACAAGATAGTATTCTTGAAGTACTTGTACCTTTAGAAAGTAAGTATTTTTTTAACAATACATGTACACTTTTTTTTAAAAAAAACGTAAGATGAGTAAAGAATCTATTTATTTATTCATTGCTATGATTATTTTAGCAATTGACTCACTTGATGATCACAAAAAGGGATCATCGCATATGAATATGCAAGCTCGGGAATCAATTCGATTTTTGGATCAACATCTTGCTCGAGAAAAACCAAAGGATACTACGAAATCTTATTTACGTACTCAAAAGGTGAATGAACAATTGACTGAATGGAGCCAAGCTGAATCTTATTGGATTGGTGAAGAAAGTCGAGCAAATATTGTCGATGCCCTTCTTTCGGATGATGATGAAGACGAGGATGATGATAATGAAGATAAAGTTATTCACGAAAGTGATGTGGAATCTTTATCAAGTGATGATTTCTTTGAATCTCGTCGACGTCAATTTGATGAAGGAGAAGGGGATTTTTCAGAAACAGAAAGTAGTTCAGAAGAAGAAGAAAGTGATGAAGAAGAAAGTGAAGACGAAGAACAAGGACAAAATAACACCACTCAATTTAATGAAGTACCAAGAACATACATACCTATCATTAGTTGCATGCTTTATAATCTTAAGGAACGTTTAGTATTGGTGACGAATGATGAAGATCTAGCATGGTGGGCTGAAATGTTTGGTGATCCTGAAACAGGTCGACGACTATGTGTAAAAACAGTAGATGATTGGGATCAAATAGTTCGTACAATGAGTTTTAACAAAACTTATGCTTATTCATGGAAACGTCGATAAACCCAATTAATAATAATAAATATATATCAATAAATTAATCATTCATTCAAAATCATTTTGTGCTGTTCGATATCATTTGTAATTTTTTGTCAGAAAAGAAAAAAGTGTAATCTGTGTATATGTGTGATGGTTTTTTTTTTCAATTTATTGCTATTCAAAACAACAAAAATGAGAAGGGGGAAAAAAGGATGAAATTTAAGCAGACTTCTTAGCCTTGGCAACGGTGGAACCGAGGGCGAAAGCACGCTATAAAATAATAATATATATCAATAAACCATTTTTTTTTTATCATCTACTCAAAAAAAAAAACTCATTCTCCCCATCTGTCTCCTACTCATTCTTTTTTTTTTTCACACACACAAAATAAAATAAAATAAAACTTTACCTTGTTCTTCAACTTTTGAATCTTGAAACGGTCAAAGTCAGTCAAGTTGGCGCGAACTTCACGTTGCTTAAGCTTTTGAGCCCAAGCAGACTTTTCCCATTGAGCAATAACTTGACTCTTTTCCAAGTACTTCTTGAGAACAGCTTGACCAGCGTTACGGGGAAGACCCTTGACAACCAAGTTGGTCAAAGTCATACGGGCATAAGCCAAAGGTTGACGAACGACACCAGTAGTGGGACCGTCGATGAGGGCCTAAAAAATTATTATCCATTTGTTGTATCAAATTATAAGTATTAAAATAATTGAATCCATCGAGTAATTGTCGTATATATTTTTTTGAGGTCAAATCGTATAAAGAAAACGAAAAATACAAAATACAAAAATGGGTCATTAATAATACATTGGCATATATAATAAAATAATACATATATATATATATTAGTTTGCCCTTTATTTAATTTCTTTTCTACTTACGCGCTTATGGTCAACAATGTCGACAATAACAGCCAACTTGCTAGCATCAGCACCGTTGTTAATGAGAACAACACGGCCGACCTCGACTTGACGCTTGAAAGAACCTTGCTAATGAATCGTAAAAATTATACATTTTCAAAATAAATAAATAAATGTATATTATATTATATATATATATAATATATATATATTAATCCAAACTGTAAAAATCCAAAATCATATATCCATCCATCCATCTATCTATCCATCCGTATATATATATATATCGTTCGTATATTTTTTCTTTCGTCGTTCGTTATGTTCCCCCTTTTCTCTTTTGTTTGCCCTCATGCACCATCCTCTATATACGTACCACCATGGTGATTATATCGGAAGGAGAGAACGTCCTTCCACAGCAACCTTGAGCTATTTTGTCACAATCCCGACCTATTACCAAATATAGTATATATATTTTAAACCCAGTGTAAAGCAACCACTTCTTTTTGATTTCAATTAATAGCAATTACTTTTTTATATATTTACTATTCTGAATATTTAGTACAATATTCTTTATAATATGATGTTGTTGATTAATTACAATTAGAATTTAATTATTCGTCACCACCAACTATATAATTGCAAAAATATTTTCTAGTAAATAAAAGTTTTAAATTATTTACGTATGATTTTATTTTAGTGATATAAAAGTGTGTTGATATATTTTTGTCATCATAATTTCATAGTCAATGATACCTTTTCTTTTTTGGCTATTTTATAACTTTTTTAAAACATATATATACATTATCAGAAAAACTGTACTAGATTATAAACCTATACTATTAATAAGTAACTAAAAACGTATATCAATTCACTATTTAATTGTTGAATTACAACTACTACTATCACTGCTACTATTTGGCTATATATATATAGTCCATCATTTTTAACAAAAACATGTCTTTTCTTTCTTCTTCTTCTTTTTCTTATGCCTACTAAATATTGTTATTTTTTTGTCTGTCTTTTTGACGTTGAGAATAGACAAGATATTTAATATTGGTTCCAAATACACGATCCAAAAACACACACACACAAAAAAAAACGACGCGAAATGACCAGTTGATATTTTATGGTGTTTCTGTACCAGTGCAAAAAGGGAGTCCAATGATGGAAAGATCCAAGAAAAAATCATTATCAGCATATGATGAGTCAATGACTTGAAATAAACCGAAAAAAAAAACAATCCATAATAAACATGGTAAAGCCAAATAACCGTTTCCCATGAAAGGACTTTTTCGATTTCAAAATCCATTTAGAGAATGATCACCATAATTGATAATATCAAAGATCCACCACAACATATTAGGATACTCAAACCAAGAATCATTATTTTACAATTAGTATAAGCCTATTCGGCAGCGATATGTATATCAAAAGGAGCAGAATATTCATGATTGAACCTTTTTTTTATATATAAAAGGTGGGGTCAATGTATTTATAAAACGATGTGTCATAGAATGATAAAAGTCTTTAAAAAATAACATATTTTCAAGACAATTAATTTTGTTTTTGATTAGTTAAAATAAAATAAAAAACTAATAGAGAACTTGTTATTAATTATGGACATTTAATAAATAGATTTCTTAATTATGTGATAATCATTTTACGTAGAATTAAAAAAAATATATCAAGGAGGAAACAATATGTATATCAATAAATGTGGTCAAGCGGATGAAAGAAAATAACAAGTGGGGCTTTCAAACAAGAATAAAGAAATGAAACTTCATAACTTTCCCATGTTGAAGACTCGATATAATTGAATTGATTCATTGATATATTATAATCATCATTTGTATCAATAATAACGAGTGGTTGTCCTCTATATTCTTGCAAGAAACAGATAGATATTAGTAGCGCAGTATTAAGGTTGATATTACGTAAATAAATTCACAGGTAATTCTTTTTTCAACAGTCAACGGATTCGATGTAATTCCAAATTGACTCATTTATCAGAAAAACAAAAAAAGAAATGGTATTTTATATTTAGGCTTTTAATCCTTTTTTTTTTTTGTTCATATTTATAATGGAGTAATCACTCATTCTCTCTGTTATTGCATAAAAAAATACAAATAAACATATAACATTTACATAGAAACCCCCTTTTTTTAATTCATTCTTTTTTTTCAGGTTTATGGAAGTAATATTTAATCAAATGTAGAATTTAATATAGACGTAATATAAAAGACCAGAAAATATAATATAAAAAAAAAGTATTTAACCTACCACTTATTTTTTGGTTGTGTGAAATCAAGTTCAACTTTATAATAGGTCTCTATAAATAAATGGGAAATACTAAAAATAAATGATAATCACCCTTCTCCATATTCATATTTAGGTAAAAAAAAATTCCTTGGTACAAAATGTCCAGAATTCATGGCAGTCTGGAAACGCCCCAAATACAAAATTTCCAGAATTCACGCCTTTCTGGACACACCAAAAAAAAAACTGTCTGGACATTCTCACGTACAAAATGTCCAGAAATTGTGGCTGTCTGGACAAGCTCACATACAAAATGTCCAGAATTCATGGCTGTCTGGACAAGCTTACATAGAAAATGTCCAGAATTTGTGACTGTCTGGACACGCTCACATACAAAATATCCAGAATTCATGGCTTTCTGGACAAGCTTACATACAAGATGTCCAGAATTCATGGCTGTCTAGACACGCCCACATACAAAATGTCCAGAATTCATGGCTTTCTGGACAAGCTTACATACAAGATGTCCAGAATTCATGGCTGTCTAGTAGACACGCCCACATACAAAATGTCCAGAATTCACGGCTGTCTGGAAACCCAAATACAAAATGTCCAGAGTACAATCTGGACATGCTTGTGTTCTTTTGGCTGAGTTCACAAATTTTGAATATGCAAAAAAAAGTAGAGCACATATAAAAAACTTGTTTTTTTTTTCCCTTTATGAACATCATTTGCCACGAATAGGATGAACTACTTGTACAGTGTGTATATAGTTATGTTTAAAGTTGGAAAACGGAACGAAAGGATGAAATTAACTTATAAATGCTAATGAAAATAAAAATAAAATAAAAAACAAAGATGGGTTAATGGAATTAAAAAACGGGAGTAAAACATATAGTAAAACAACTTTTTTTATATATACGGCAAAGGTGAAAGGGGATCTGTTTAAGAAACACAATTGTTTTTTTTATATATTAATAAATATAGAATGATAAAAAAGAATTAAAATGAAAAGTTTCTATTGTGATGGAATGTAAAACGAATATATTTTATTATATATTCCAACTACTACATATATATCCATACAAGCGATTGAATGTTCTATCTACTTCAATGATTAGACGAATTATTATTTACGTGTATATATAAAAACAAAATGACGAATAAAAAAAAACAGTATCATATGGAGCTGCTATTTATTTAGGTGGTGCTGTATTGTTAAATGGTTATCTAAAACAATAATAATAATGACTATCTTTCTTATTTTCTATAAACATGATCAACATAATAAGTTATGATTGATAGTATGTTCTAAAAATATACAGTAGAATAGTATAGGTAACCAAAAAAAAGTGTTCATCAAACTGTTGTCATATTAATGGGATAATCTAGTAATTCGGGCCGTTCAAAGGCACGCTATTGTATAAAAGATGTACTCGAAAAGCACATCCATTATGGAGAAAAAAGAATGAAGTGGGTCGGTACACACTAAAAGCATATCCACATTGTCTTTCAATCAATACAATACACTTGTAAAAGATAAAAAAAAAATTGGTCGTGATCGGTTTTGGCTAACCTACAATGTGAAAAAAATAATAATCTCAAAGTAGATTAATGCCACCATTTAGTATATATGTAATACGAATAAAAATGACAATCGCCTGAATAAATCATTTCGAGAACTTTCTCATGACCTGCCAAGAAATTAACAAAACTCAATACTTTGGAAGTTTTGGCGCAGATCTCTTTTTTATGTCCTGAGTCACAGCCAGATGAATAACAAAACTATTATTGTCTCGTTGTCATCTGTTTCTACTACGTAGACATCACTTTTCTTAGATACAGAGGAACCCCGTTAATTTCAAACTTACATCTCTCATTTTTGGTGTGAAAATAATGGGGATGTGAAAGTTATCGAGACTAGATACAGTTAATTACTTTCAAGGGCAGGTTAATAATAAAGAGATACTGCATATATACATACCACTTGTAACGATATTTATATCTTTTATAATGCTACGTAAATAGAATAGAAAATATGTACATCAACTGTAAAATACATTTTTGTCTTACATAAAAACATACATTAGATTTTTCATATAAACTATGCTGAATTTATTCACACACAAGAAAACATATATTACGTACACTACAACATTCCTGCAATTATATGATTATATTGTACGTATATTACATATGTTGTCTTATTTCTTTTGTGCTATTGTAAAACTTTTATATCCTATAACATGTTCATAATATACGTCAAGCAATGGAAGTAGTTTCATAATCTCATAAAAAGTCAAAGAATATTCCGGAAACGTATACATAGTACACACTTTTATTCCATCTTCTTCACCAATGTGGTGTTACATTTAATTTTCTTTTTCTACTATTTACTAGTCAAATAATAATGACTAACAAAATAATTTTACAATATTGAATAGTTGATGAAAGTCAATTTAGGAAACATATACAAATCAAATGGTATTGACTCCATTAAAAACAAAAATCTTCAAGAACATAAATTGCTTCATATGCTAAACTTCAAAGTAAATTGTTTAGCCGACATATATTTCTTAGACTAGAAAACCCTCGTCTGAACACAATTATTATTAGAGACTACTAATACAATAAAATCAATGCATAATATAATTCTATAAGCGCGTATATTACTCCCTTCAAGGCTTCAATCCCCCTGCTTGTTTTGAAAGTGAATGTGAAAAAATGTTTATGTCAATTTTTCTATTCCCTGAATTTCTGTGAAAATAATGAGGATATGAAAGTTAATGAATATGAAATTAACGGGGAAAAGAACATATAATAAATCTCTAAAACCCCATGGCACTTACTCTATTATGGGTCCCCTTTTTCGGTTATTATTACCCTTTGTATATATTACAAGTAGTTAAGTACGTCACATTAAAGAAAATCACATTTTGGCATTAAAAACTGAATGATTTCTCTTTACTCCTCCAGTAAGGCTTTTAATCTCTTTTGGATATTAGGTATGACATATGACTTGTTGACTTTTGCAATATCAGATGACATAAGTGAAGCAAGTTGAGTTAAGCTGTTGTTCAATTCACGGTTGTGCAAAATAAGTATATCGTCTGCATCAGTAAGCGATGATGAAATGTTAACAAGTATATCTCGAACTTTTCCAGTTGCACATTGGGAAGCCAGTTGATTAACTTGTGCTTTTGATAACGATGGTTTGGTTGTAGACAAAACCTGGTGTGCAATAAGCTTGAACAACCGTGAGGCTATCATGGATGCTTTTTCGTGAGCGTTCGTTTTGTTGTTTCCATGTTCATGATTCTCAAAAGTAAATACAGAGAGTGGCTGACACGAGAATGGCATTGCCAAAAAGCTTGATGCACGAATCAAGTAATACGATGAAGGATGATGAAATTGTGAACGAATCTGTCGCAACTGACTGGTTAAATTGAATTGTTCCAATTGTCTCGTTATAGTATTCTTTGAGATCTTCACGGCCTTTTCCCAGCTTCCATGATCGATATAGATTTTGATTGTTTTGGATCGGAAATCTGCTGTGCAAGTAGTTGGTCCAACTTTTGGTTCTTCCTTGATATCTAGGCGGATCGTCGAGGTGATTAATGCATTCATCGTCTGTGTTCCAATAGTCAATTTTTCTCCGTCACTTGTAGTCAACACACATGGGCAGACATTCTCATAATACGATGTTGGTGGTGGTAAAGATCCATGTTGATTGGACAGCTCGCGGTGAATATCCACTGAGCGAAGACGACAATAAACTTCGAGAGTATTGACAAGAACAGCTTGTCCAGCTTTTTCGTTCACCAATATGCATCCAGCAAGAACTTGGGCACAGGCATATTTAATATGTGGTGCGTGTTCCCAGTCAGCATTCAACATTTGACAGACTTCGTGATTGACTTCAAAATAGTGTCGTTCTAATAAGATATCGCGAAGAGGAGACGAATGGATTAAATGAGCAAATGATGTCGCCAGAATCTCGTGGGAGGAGCTTTTTTGCAGTTTTCGCTTTGCTGGAACAATTGGGTGGCAAATGAATCGTTTGCCCGTCATACGTTGGATGTTTACGGCGTGTGTGAAAGCGTTATATTCTGCTTTCTGAATTGATTCACTATCTTCAATCAGAGCCATCGGTTCAAGTTGCAATTTACCAATTATCCACTCATTCTTGGATTTTTCATCCTCACTTGCCTCCATGGATTGACAACCTTGGACAATTGCTTCAGCGAAAGAGTGACGTCGACAAGGATCAGAAGGAACTGGCAAAGAATCGTCATACGAAGGACAATCTGGCAAGAGAACATGTACCGCATCGTTTTCATCGTCAAGATCGGAGTTGGGAGAGTCTAGTTCAAAATAAAAAAAAAACGATTTAGTGTGTAAAAAGATATGTCGTTGCCTTTCTTATTGAATCTCGTACCTTTGTTGGTTTCACAGTTCCCTTCAAGCCTAGTCAGATGCTTTCTGATCGCCGAGAATGAATTAAAGTTGTTTGTGCAATATGGACACAATAAACGATTTTTGTTTCGTTTAAGTTTGACACAAAGAGCATCTAAATAAAAAAAAAATATAAAAGTTGTTAAAACTTATGCAATTCACACCTCATTTAATATTTCTTCGTACCTTTGTTTTTCTTGAAATTCACAACATACTCAAGTTTATGATAGTCATTAACATGATTGAGAAGAGCCTTTTGATTTTTGAAGGTAGAAGTACACTTCTCATCTGTGCATGGAAGCAGGATAGAATCAAGTTTTTCCATTGCCAATGTCACTTGTTGTCAATAGAAAAAATTCCCTGTGGTATCAGCTTATTTGTTACTTGGTTGAGTTCAAAATTTGAATATGCAAAAAAAAGTCCCGGATACCATGTATAAGACAAAAGAATTAATTGTTCACAATTAGGAAATGACTTCAGTAGCGAAGCGAAAGAGAGATTATTCTATTGTAAAAATGACAATTATATTTTATATATGGATTGGAACTTATAACTTTTGAAAAAAAAATAACTATAATAGAAAACTATTTGTTATACGTACCGAATATGCTCGAGATGCACTTTGTTGTCATTTTTGTTCTCCACAGTCGATTTTGCCACAAACATTATTTCACTTTGCTTTCTTGTTATTCCCTTTACATTCAATGCTGTCACATATGACACATGTTGTTAAGTAGATTATTATTGCTGCGGCTGCTGCTATTTGTAAATATTTGAAATACTGTACATAATAGAATTTGGATCTGTTAACCACTAAATTAGGTTACAACTACTACAAATAACACTTTTGAAGACATACTTATCACTTCACATAAACTTGATTCTATAGCGCTGGATTTAATGACAGTAGTTCGACTAATGGTAGATTCCTTATTAATGGTTCGGTTTGTCGACAATATTCTTGGGCATCACAAACATCAGTAGAATTTTCATCTCCAAACACGCAATCATGTCTCTCCATTAGATAATGCTTTTGTTCCATTAGATTTCCCTCTGGCATTAGAATTTCTTCCTTCTGTTTTCTTCCACGTCTTTTATTATTAGAATTATATTTCATTGTGAAACTATGAACTTTCTTTTTCTCTTATGCTTTATGTTACGTACGGCAGGTACTAAAAGTCGTGCCATCCTGCTGTCGTGCCATCCCCCCCCCATGACTACGTTTATTTTATTCCGCTGTACTTGGTCGTGCCATTGATCCTTCCTTACTACCCTGCCCTGCCGTGAAAGTTGTACCTTTGCACAGATAATATTTTCCAACATATAATGACGTTAAAAAACCCGGTGCTTTTGTTTCGTTTAAATACTTTTCTTTTTGGTTCAGTAGTGTACATTTATATTATATAAATAGAGTAAGAAATTATAACAGGGGTGAAATAAAATGATAAATAATGCGAAAGTTGATTAAATCTTTTTACTAAAGGAAAAATTTAAAAATAATATAAATGTTAGTACAATAACTATTAAAAAAGGGAATGACTACGGGCGCACCAAAAATTCATAATCAGACGAGGGGCGCGCCGGCACTTTAGTAACATGATGGCGCGCCCTTCGTCTACCCTTCTTCTTTCATTCAAGATATTCACAATCTCAAAAATACTTATTAACAATATATCTAACATAGTGTGTCAATTGAACATAGAGTTTCTTTCCATTTCTACTCATAAAATATATTTAAAAATCACTGTAGCAAAAAAATCTAGAAGAATGCAATATATTGTAACTATACAAAGAAGCCAATAACAAAAAAGAAGGAGCGAAGCAGTATGGCATATTAGATTAAAAAGTGGTACCAAATGTGAGCATATATCAGTAATACGTATGTAAATATATTCTGTTGTGTCATAAATAAACGAAATTACAAGAAAGGAACATATGAATTATAATATTGAATGGGTGGGGTCAGAAGAGCAGCTGAAAAAAGGATTATTTACATAGGATAAAAGAATAATTTATATAATACAGATTACGAAGTAAGAAAGTACCATATAAATATGAAAGAAAAAAGAATATGGGTCATAGTAGAACGAAAAAAAAGATTACATAAATATAATAGTACAAAACGATAAAAAAAATCAAATCAACATAAATATGAATAAAAATAGCTTATAGAAATCACTTCTAAAAGTCACAGCTTCGTCTTGTAGCTCGTAGCGTGCCTTTGAGCGGCCCGAATTACTAGATTATCCCATTAATATGACAACAGTTTGATGAACACTTTTTTTTGGTTACCTATACTATTCTACTGTATATTTTTAGAACATACTATCAATCATAACTTATTATGTTGATCATGTTTATAGAAAATAAGAAAGATAGTCATTATTATTATTGTTTTAGATAACCATTTAACAATACAGCACCACCTAAATAAATAGCAGCTCCATATGATACTGTTTTTTTTTATTCGTCATTTTGTTTTTATATATACACGTAAATAATAATTCGTCTAATCATTGAAGTAGATAGAACATTCAATCGCTTGTATGGATATATATGTAGTAGTTGGAATATATAATAAAATATATTCGTTTTACATTCCATCACAATAGAAACTTTTCATTTTAATTCTTTTTTATCATTCTATATTTATTAATATATAAAAAAAACAATTGTGTTTCTTAAACAGATCCCCTTTCACCTTTGCCGTATATATAAAAAAAGTTGTTTTACTATATGTTTTACTCCCGTTTTTTAATTCCATTAACCCATCTTTGTTTTTTATTTTATTTTTATTTTCATTAGCATTTATAAGTTAATTTCATCCTTTCGTTCCGTTTTCCAACTTTAAACATAACTATATACACACTGTACAAGTAGTTCATCCTATTCGTGGCAAATGATGTTCATAAAGGGAAAAAAAAAACAAGTTTTTTATATGTGCTCTACTTTTTTTTGCATATTCAAAATTTGTGAACTCAGCCAAAAGAACACAAGCATGTCCAGATTGTACTCTGGACATTTTGTATTTGGGTTTCCAGACAGCCATGAATTCTGGACATTTTGTATATGAGCGTGTCCAGACAGTTGTGAATTCTGGACATTTGGTATATGAGCGTGTCCAGACAACCGTGAATTCTGGGCATTTTGTATGTGAGCATGTCCAGACAGCTGTGAATTCTGGACATTTGGTATATGAGCGTGTCCAGACAGCCGTGAATTCTGGACATTTGGTATATGAGCGTGTCTAGACAGCCATGAATTCTGGACATCTTGTATGTAAGCTTGTCCAGAAAGCCATGAATTCTGGATATTTTGTATGTGAGCGTGTCCAGACAGTCACAAATTCTGGACATTTTCTATGTAAGCTTGTCCAGACAGCCATGAATTCTGGACATTTTGTATGTGAGCTTGTCCAGACAGCCACAATTTCTGGACATTTTGTACGTGAGAATGTCCAGACAGTTTTTTTTTTGGTGTGTCCAGAAAGGCGTGAATTCTGGAAATTTTGTATTTGAGGCGTTTCCAGACTGCCATGAATTCTGGACATTTTGTACCAAGGAATTTTTTTTTTACCTAAATATGAATATGGAGAAGGGTGATTATCATTTATTTTTAGTATTTTCCATTTATTTATAGAGACCTATTATAAAGTTGAACTTGATTTCACACAACCAAAAAATAAGTGGTAGGTTAAATACTTTTTTTTTATAAATTATATTTTCTGGTCTTTTATATTACGTCTATATTAAATTCTACATTTGATTAAATATTACTTCCATAAACCTGAAAAAAAGACTGAATTAAAAAAGGGGTTTTCTATGTAAATGTTATACGTTTATTTGTAGATTTAGTGCAATGATAGAGAGAGTGAGTGATTACTCCATTATAGATATGAACAAAAAAAAAATAAAAGAATTAAAAGACTAAATATAAAATACTATTCTTTTTTTGTTTTTCTGATAAATGCGTCCATTTGGAATTACATCTCTTGACTGTTGAAAAAAGAATTACCTGTGAATTTATTTACGTAATATCAACCTTAATACTGCGCTACTAATATCTATCTGTTTCTTGCAAGAATATAGAGAACAACAACTCGTTATTAATTATTGTAATACGTGTGAAATACAGTAAAAGACTTTTTATCAAAAAAAATATTTTGTTTTGTGCAAAATTCGTTTTTATTTGCTAATAATTTATTCTACGTTATTTTATAAAAACTTATTCTCTTTCATTTTTAATAATAATCTATTGATGGTCTTATATACATTTATAAACCAATAACTCATTTAAATAATAGAAGTATTACTGTTAAAAAAAAAGAAATGATTGGTTATCAAAACAAAGAATATATGTATTCCCAACTATTTTTTTTTCATTCTTTGTGATATTTTTCTTTCATGACCAGCAAAAAAAAAAAAAAAAAAAAAAAAAATTCATAACGGCCTTTAGTGATCTTGCTTCCGGCCGAAATTATACAATCGATGGATACCTATTTCATCACATATACGTATTTGTCCGAATAATCTCTTTCCATCTCTTTCATTCACAAGTTAATCATATGATTCATGGATACTCGTGTATGTGTGTGTGTGTGTGTGTGAGTGTGTGAATAATAAATAAACTATATAAAACTTATTTCTCTCTATATAATAACCTAAACGTTCAACTAAAAAAAATGAAAAGTGAGTATAATACGTACAATATATAATAATTGGATAAAAATTATAGTAGAATTCTACAAGTTATATAATTTTTCAATACATGAATAGGAATTAAAATGTGTTTGTAAATAAGATAAAAAAAAAACTCGAATGAAAGAGATAATTTATAGATACGTCAAAAGAAGTTCTATAAAAATGGTATATATAATGAATCTTTGAATATTAACAAATCGATACAGTATTTTAAATTCATTGTTCACGAATAGATAAAATTAAAAAAAAAAGTATTATTGTATTGACAACTTTTTATTATTATTAATAGTAATAGCCTTAATAGGGTGTGTGTTTCGTCGAATACGTAAGGGGTTTTCTTTTATTTATTTATTTTCAATGTAAACATCGTTCCAGACATAGTAATAGATAAGAGTATAATATAAATGACATACGACTCGTGATCCAATTGTTCTATGAGTTTTCCAAATTCAGTAATTCCTAAAAGATAAGTCAAATAAACACACACTTTTTTTTTTTTTGGTTGGGGTTGGTATGAAATGAACGTTGCATAGTAACAAATATACCCTTTTTTAACAACTTTGTTTCAACCATTTATACTTTCTAACATATATAAAGAAAGTGACAAAGGGAGAAATGAGAGGGGGGGGTTCCTTTATATTATGGCTGAAACAATTTTTTTTTTTGAAAGATCTATTTGTGGGGGGGGGTTAAAAAAAACTTTGTGGATATGATCATGCAACCTTTTATATAATATATATATATATATATTGTCGTATGATTTTTATATTTTTTGACACATTCGGTGTTATATATTTAATATTTTCATATTAAAAAATGATTCATGGCATGATCTTTTTTTTTAGTAATGATGTTCCCTGGGAAGGGTCTTTTCTACAAAAAATAAAACCCTTTTCCTTTTTAGGAAAAAAGCGAAAGTGAAAAAGGTAATTTAAATTAAACTTCCCCCCCCCTTTTCTCCTTAATCAATGTAATATAATTCTAAACTTTTTTTTTTTTTTTTTTTTGGTTTTTGGATGATTTATTATTATTTGAATAATGAAAAACAAAAACGAGAGAGTGAGGAAAAGAAAGTTATTATTAATGGAAGAGCAAAATGTTGTATATTATAAAAAAAAAGTAAATAATAATAATAATAATAATAAAAATTATTCGATAGATAGAAACATCGAAGTGAATAGAAGAAAATGAAAAAGAAAAAGAAATCCAAAATGGGAATATATAGCACAAAAAAATAAAAAAAGGTGGAAAAGGAAAAGGCAATTAATAAAAGTAGTAAAGGATGTACGTAAGGATGTATATAATGTATTATGTTATGTTATGTGTATGGATGTTGTGTGCATTGTGTGTTTTATTGAGTCTTTGTCTTTTGTGCCTTAAGACGTTCTTCCTTTTGACGCTTACGATAAGCAACAAATTTAGCATTGGTACCAAATACATGATCCCATAAACGGAATGATGATGCATAGTTTCCAATGAACATTTGATGGTGATAATCGTGATGGTCACTTCCTCTGTTTTATAAAAAGAATGGTTTCATATATATATATATATATATATTAGATCAAACAAAAGTATAAGTATATAAACCCCCGCCCCACCACCAAAAAAAAAAAAAATTCCAAACTTACGCCCAGAAAGGTACCCAATGATGTAAAGACCAAGGGAAATCATATCCAGAATGAGCATCAATAGCTTGGAATAAACGACATACAATCCATAATAACATGGTAGCTAAATGAAGTTCCCATTTTACATCTAATTCCAACATATAATGAACCACAGCATGATAAATCAATGGTCCACCTACAGTACCAAAACCAAGAATCATTGTTTCAATAGGATGAGCATATTCAGCAGCAATACCAAAAGGAGCCGAATAATCATGATGAATCTTGTGTACTTTTTTATAAAATGGTGGCCAATGCATTAAACGATGGACATGATAATGATAAAAATCTTCAAAAATGAAAAAGATAGCAATTTCAATACACATTTGAGGCCTAATCAAAAAAAAAAAAATAGAATCATTTTTTTTTTAGTTTCTTTTGCTCAAACCTTATCCCCCCCCAAAAGAAAAACTATTATTTAGTTGTCATGGTGAATAAAAAAAAAAAACTTACCAAGCAGGGAATGGAGCAGAAACACGCATACCAAGTATTGTAGCCATTGGATGGAAAAAAAAGATGAGTGGACCTTCATATAAGAAATGAGATTTTAAAACCTTCCATGTACAATTCCAGTAATCATCATTACTATTTAACTTGTTCTAAAATATCATAAAGTTTCAAATTAATAAAACCAAAAAAAAAAAAAAAAAAGTATAAATAGAACACTTACAGGTTGAAGTTTATATTTATTAAAATAAGGAATAAAGTCGCAAATAAGGAATGGAATAAAACGTCCAAAATAAACAATTTCGTGCATCAAGAAAGCAAAAATACCAGTGACAACTAAAGGATTACGACCTTCATACATGCCTTCCCATAAAGATTCAACATAACTAAGTTGATAAGGTATATCGTTATCGATAGTCGTTGTTTCGTTAAAATTCATGATGGAATGTTTATTTCTCCTCCTTTTTCAGGAACTTTGAAAATGGGGTCGAGAAAAAAAAAGAGATGAGGTTTTTTTTATTATTTTTTGAGTTTGGAAGAAGAAAAAAAAAAAAAAAAAAAAAAACTAGCTTCCGCTCTCGGGTTTAAATAGTTTTGAAGGGACCGTTGTTGCACTAAATAAAACCGGCGCACCTCACAGCAAATCAAGTAGAAAAAAAAAAAAAAAGGTACCCCCCCCCTTTGGATATCTGATTTTCAATCTTGATATTGGAAATCAGGCGAGATTCTTTTTTTCGGACTGCTTTTTCTTTTGTCCCCGTCAAAAAAAAGGGGGATGGAAAAAAGCGGACGTTTTGTGTTACTGGGTTAAGAAAAAAAAAAAAGTTGTGTGGTGTGCTTTAACAACAAAAAACAAATCTCTTTTCATTTTTTTTTTTTTTAAAAAAATAAAAAACACTTTTAACATTATGCAACGATTTATTATTCAATCACGACACCGATTTTATTCCACAACACGTTCATTTGCACAAGGTTTTGAAGCACCTAAAAAAAGTCGAGAAACACCTAAAATTGTGACAAAACGACGTCAACCTGCTACTTCATTACCTTCTCATTTGGGTAATGTGGAATCGTCTTCTTTCAACAAAATAAACACCAGTAGTCCAAAAAAACAACATCGTGATCAATTACGTTTAACACGTCATCAGTATGCACAAGAATTATTGAGTAAACATGGTCAACGTGAATCGTTAGCAGCTACGAAACGTGCAGAAAATGAAAAACAAATGCAACAAGAAAAACAAGAAGCAGCTCAAGAACGACAAGAAGCTTTAGAACGTGAAGCCCAATTGGTAGATATGTTGAAATTGGATTTACAAGAAGCAGAAGGGGCTCCTGTTTCTGCTAAAAGACAAGCACAACGGGATGAAAATCG
Organism: Circinella minor; assembly: GCA_016758965.1. Classification (NCBI taxonomy): domain Eukaryota; kingdom Fungi; phylum Mucoromycota; class Mucoromycetes; order Mucorales; family Lichtheimiaceae; genus Circinella; species Circinella minor. The sequence goes on along the minus strand of JAEPRB010000009.1, from coordinate 207,382 downwards.
TAAACAACATGAACAATTTTTACGTGATCAAAGACGTAAACAATTAATTAAATTGTATAGTTCAGCAGAAAATTTTGTTACATTGGATAATTTGGATGTTAAAATTGAAGAAGCATTGAATACCAAGCCTCATCCTTCTTATCATACTAGTTTAGAAGAATATATTTTGACATCTACATCAGAAGCTGCTGAAGTAGAAAGGAGAAAGGAAATTATTAAAGAAACTATGGGATTATAATTCATAATATATATAATATATACATTTTATTTTAATTTTTTACTTTGCTTTTTTATTTTTGTATACGTGTATTACTTTTAATTAAAGGAAAAGGAAAAAGAGAAAGAGAAAAAAAGGAATAGGTCTAATAAAATTGAGTACAAAATGTATTATCTTTTTGATGCCAAAATGTCATTGCTCTCATGACACCAATATAATGCGATGTGACAGCAATAAGTACACAGATATGAAATATTTGATGGGATGCACCCCAAATATTAAATGTTCCTGGAGACCAACGTTCAGGAATACGACAACCATAAATTAATGCACCACCTACATAAGATATAGCCATAATAACTAAATTCCAAAATCCAATGGTATCCGCTGCATTATTAAACTTTAAAAAAAGGGGATATTTAAAAAATAACAGATGGTTAGTCCATTGTTCTGTGTTTCTACAAGTAAATCATTTAATACATACTCCATAGATATAAACACCATGGAATGTAGGTACAATACCAAATAATCCCAATGCTAAAAAGCATCCTGTTCTCATCCATCTATAAGCAGGTGTTCTAAAATGTTTTAATAATACTACACTTGCTGTCATTCCACCAAGAATTGTAATTATAATTAAATAAATGACTATATAAATAGAAGAGAGAGAATAGTTAGTAAAAGAACCTCGTATTAAATAATAATAATATAACTTACTTTGAATTGTTGGATGACAATGGAAACCATAATAAAGAAGTGGGAAAAATGAACCGCTAGAAATTGAATAAAAAAAGTTAGTTTTATATAGAATGGGGAGGGAGTTTTTTCATGAACTTACACAGTAAGAGTAACAATGCCTGCATAATCACAACGATTCCATTGAGCAGCGACAGGTTCTGAATGACATGAAAAACAATGAAAACTACTACTAAATCCAAGACATGTCATTGCACCCAATAGAAAAGTAAAAAAATAAATATAATCAAATATTTCAAGTGTATCAAAAGGACGTTCCCAAAGGAATCGAATACCCAAACCAAAAAAGAAAATAAATCCTAATAAATGACTCCAAATATTCACTAAAAAAAAAAAAAAAAAAAAAAAAAAAAAAGAGAGAACTATTGAGTCTTTTTTTCATAATAATAAAGGAGAGAAAAAAAAAAGAGCACGGACCACTTTCATTATGTAAATAAAATAAACTTTGAATACACTTTTTATAACTTCCAGTAGGTAATCGATATCCAGAAGTAATAAAAATATTATCTTGCATCCATTGAGGTAATTCTGTCCATGATACTGTTTTTGATAATTTTTTATATTTATTTGTATTACCACCTAATAAATTAGTGCGATCATTATCAAAATCAACGGATTCTCTCATTGGAATGGAATCTTGTTGTTCTTCTGTTGAATTCATAGATTGTATATTATGTCTTCTTCTTCTTGATTGTTGTTGTTCTTGATCTTGTTTTTGTTGTCGATTCATTACCATTCCATAAAATAATTATTTTGATACAAGGAGAGAAGAAAGAGAGGGGAGAAAAAGTGGTTTCTATAAAAAATGGGTGCTTTTTTTTTTTTTAATATAAAAGAACCCTTTTATATAAAAAGAGATCAAAAAAAAAAAGGGGAATTGGGGAAAAAGGTAAAAAAAAAAAGCTTGGTTTTTTATTTATTTCTGCACAACTGTCCGTTTTACATATAATGTCATTTAAAAAATTGACGTTCCCCCCCCTCCTCCTCCCCGCCCAACAACACCTCCCCCCCCCCCAATTTATTATAAACCCCCCCAAAGTGTGGGTAAAGAAGAACACACATGTGAACATGTCTTTTTTGCATAAGATATAAATAATTAGTGACAACAGTGAAAGCTTTTGTGAGTATATATAATAACCCTCAAATGACTTGATATTTTCACACAAGATTTTCTTAGGTGAACATAGCCTATTTATACGTAAAAAAAATAACACATGTGAAAAAAAAAAAAAAATTACACTTTTTAATGAATTTAATTGTATACCCTTTCAAAATAGTATCTCTTTCTCTCTTTTTAGTGTTACCATTAAAAAAAAATAAAAAGGTTTATCTTTTAAGTATGAAACATGTGCTTTCTTTTTATAATTTTTGACTTGAGAGGGAAAAATTGAACAAGTACGTAGAAAAGATGATAGGCAAAAAAAGATAAGGGAAAAAATCATTTATTATCGCCGAACTAAAAAGTAGGTTTTTTTTTTTTTTTTGACAGATTTTTTATTATATAATAAAAAAGGGTTATTGTTGACGTAATTTATAAAAGAAGAAGAAAGAAACGAACCTCTTTTTATATATACATATATGAAACAATCTCATGACATACTTCTTTACTTTAGTAAAAAACGATTAAGAAAAATTCAATTTTTTTTTTTTTTTTGAATGGAAGAATTATAAAACAGGGAAATCACAGGGAAAAAGACATAAAAAATAAAAAAAAAAATTGACACAAAGTTACCTTTTTTTTTTTTTTTTTTCCCAAGTGTTTAAGTTGCATTTTTCTCCCCCCGCTTTGGGTTTATTAACGTTTTTTGTCCTTTCTTTTTCTTTTTCTTTTTCTTTTACTTTTACTTTTCACACACACACCTTTTTTTTATAACCCACTTTTTAACCAAATAAACTAGTTTGAAGAACATTTAGTTTCAACTTTGAATTACTAAAATATATATATATATATAAATATAATATTATTTCCACCCCTCTCTCTCTCTTTTTTTTTTTTTTCAATTGAACCATTTTTACCTTTGTAATGTCAAATTGTGTTTTACCATCTGTTGATAACAAAGTACTTTTTTTTTTCTTCTTCTTCTGGGTTATATAATAGAGAGAGAGAAAGAGAGAGAGAGAGAAAGTGATAGAATAATAATAATAATAATAAATATATCCATAAAAAATAAAACTAATTATAAGAATAATTTTTTTTTTTTTTAATTAGCAACGAAGAGTATTCAGCCCTGTCATACTCTTTCATGACCACAGATTCATTCGGGACGGGTCAGGAGACCTTGAACACGTACATATACCTTACAGAGATCCACATTATGTTCCATCTATTGAATCATCAAAAAAACGTATTTATCAAATGCTTGAAGATAATGGCCGATTTTGGACCGATGTCATGATGGCATGTTCAAAAGGTAAAAATAAATAATGCATCCTTTTTTTTTAATTTTTTTAATTTTTTTTAATTCGTAATCAAAAAAACAACAACAACAACAATTTTGTCTCCTTTCCTTTCTCTCTCCCTCCGTCCCCCCAAATGGACCCCCTTTCTTTGAGTCTGTGCACCCATCAAATACTAAATACTATTTATAATATAGATACAACGATTACTCATAAAACAACAACAACAGATAATAATAATAATAAACCACTTTCACCTGTTCCATCACTCGTTTCATCATCATCACCCACATCAGTTACACCAAAAGAACCATCACAAGAATATCGATTAATTCCTTCATCATCTACTTCTTCAACATCTTCATCTTCTTCATCCTCATCTCCATCTCCTTCTTCTTCTTCATCACAACAACAACAACAGCAACAAACTACTTTAAATGAACGTAGACCTTATCAACGTCGTAGTCATCCACCTACAATGCATGTATCACGTCAAAAAAGAACAAGAAAATCAACTCATGTTATACAAACAGGACAATTATCATCTGTACAACAACAAAAACGTAATCATTATAATAAAAGCTCAGCATCTACATCGACTACGAATACGAATACGAATGGAATAAAAAAAAGACAACGTAGTAATTTACCTAAACCTGTCACAGCTATATTAAAAACATGGTTAACAGAACATAAAGAACATCCTTATCCAAATGAAGATGAAAAAATTGCCCTTGTACAAAAAACAGGTTTAGCAAGAAATCAAATTTCAAATTGGTTTATTAATGCAAGAAGACGTATATTAAGACCCATGTTAATAGCAGATGATGTAGATGTAGAAGTGGAAGATGAAGATTATGAACATCAAGAAGGTTATTCTTCTTATAAAAGAAGAATTTCATCTACATCAACAACATCCAATCTATCAAGACGATAAAAATTCTTTTTTTCCTATTATATAAATCGAACCAGTTTTTTAACATTATACATACATATATATATATATATATCTTTCTTTTCTTTTTGACATATTATTTTTTTGCCCTTTAGAAATATAGTTATTATATTTCTTTCTTTCTTTTTTTTTGTATGATTTATCCCCCCTTTTTTTTTTATTGTATATCTTTTTTTTTTCTTTGTGTTGTAATATTCCCCTTTCCTTTCCTTCTTCCCCCAAATTTAACATTTAACCAAACTTTTTTTTCTTAACCCATCAAATTATATATATACTTATTATTATTATTAAACATTCAAATACCTTTATATATATATATATATATATATATATATATTTCTTATTATTACTATTATAAGATTGTTACGTAAATCATCAGTTTTTTTTTTAGTCACATGGTTGTGTGGAACGGGAAACGGGGGGAGGGGAGAAAGAGAGTTTTTTGACAACTTTTTTTTACTAGAAAAAAAAATCTGTCAAAAGAGATTTGTAAATACTGTTTCTATCTCCCCCCCCCTTTAATATTTAATGGGTGTCAGGTTTTTTTTAAGGAGATTTAATGGGGGGGGGGGAGAGAGGAAAAAAAAGAAGAAGGAAGATAAAGTGTTCAATCCATATGCATAAATGATTGTAAATGAAATGAGGAGAGAAAAACATTTTTTTTGACAGCTTATCAACTTTTTACTTTTCTCCCCAAAAAAAACAAAATTATAGGCTGTAACAAAATTTCTCTCTCCCCCTCCCCCCCCCACACACACACCTCCCTTTCATCTCGTTTTAACCACTTTATTATTTATATAAACAAACAAACAATAAATCATAAACATAACAACGCCCGTATAATAAAATTGACAGATTATTTAAAATTTGGTGAGCTTAGAAAAGACTGGGAGGAGAAGGAAAAAAAAAACTTTAAAAAGTTATTTCCGCAACCCAATTTTTTTTTTTGATAATGAAAATAACTATTTTTAAAAAAATGATAGGGGGGGGGTTGAGTTATCAGTTTTATTAATAAAGTTATCTCATTCAAGGTTGGATTAAAAACATATATACAACATATTCTTGTGGAGGGGGGGTGGAAAACGAATGAGATAACCCATTTTTCTTTTTTTACTGTTCAAGTTCATTTTATATAACTCCAAATAATGATGTTTGCAACAGGGTCGAAATAGAGTCCTCTCTTTTTTTTGTGTAACTAAGTTGTCAAGTTACATTCTCACGCTTTTTTTTTTTGAATTAGTTTTATGAATTATTTTGAGACATTCAAAAATAAAAACCATTTCTTTCCCTCTGCTTTGAAATTATAGAAGAACCAGGTTGGGGGTGGGGGGGGGGAAACCCGGCATTCCATTTATAATCACCTAAAAAGTGTTGGGTTTTTTTTTTTATTTAAATACAAATACAAAAAAAAAAAGGGAGGGGAGGGGAGGGGGTGGAGTCATGTCTATTATTTACGTTTCCAAACACTCATTTTTTCATCACCAATACGATCCGAATGACCCACAGCATCTTCTAAAAAGATATTTTCAAAATTTTCATCAAGAAGTTCATGAAAAAGTGAAACAGACACTGTATTGGGTGGTTGAGAACTTTTATCATTTAATGGATACATTAATGCAATTAAAACACCTCCTGGTTTAATAATTTCAGCCATACGTTGACCCCAAGCAGGTCTCATATCAAGTGGCATAGCACAAAGAAATCTAAATATATTTATTCAGTTTGATACATATAATACGTATATATAAAGAAAAGAAAAGAGGACTTACGTATAATCATATACTAAATCATAACCACCTTTTGGATATTGAAAAGTATAAAAATCATCACAGATAAAATCATAATTACCATGACCATGTTTCTAATTTTATATATAAAGTTTAAATAAAATACGTATAATCCCCCATTTCACTATTATTATTATTATTTACTAACCTTTTGAGCTTGTTTAATACATGTAGAACTCATATCAAGACCTGTCATATGTAGATCAGGTGAAGAAAAAAGGACCACATCATAACCACTTCCTGTACCAGGTACTAATCCTTTACCTTTGGAAGGTATTAAATCAGAATGATCTTTTAAAAATTTAATTAAAGCAGGACTTGATTCTCCTTTATCCCATGGTGTATGACTTTCTTGCCATTGTTTTTCCCAATCAATTACTTTATTACTCATGATTATTTTCTTATGAAAAAAAAAAAAAAAAGAAAGAAAAAAAAAAAGGAATAGTAGTTTTTTATTTTTATATATGAAAAATGTTTGGGAATGATTAATAATTGCTTACGTATTCTTACGTTTCTGTTCTTTTGGGGGGGGAGGGGAAAGGTATATATATCAACATTTTTGATCGGGATTAAAAAAAGTTATGCAGCAAACCGGAATTAAGTTTTTTTAAGCCAATCATTTTTTTAATAATACTTTTATTTTGCATTAGTTATCTGACATTAAAATTATTCTTTTGATCGGATAAATCAATTCCCCGTTTGACAGCTCTCTCTCCCCTCCCTTTTGAATTTGGGTCCCTATATCTACTGTGTTCTATTCTATTTTCCCACATCATTGTACTCACACTACTAGTAGATCTTTTAGTGTTTTTTCTTTATGCCTGATGTGCCAGTTATAATTGAATATTTATCGTAGTAACGGTCTTATACCATTACAAATACGCTTTCAAAAATGCCTTGACAGACCACATGTGTGGGATTTTAAATAGTCAATATTCGAAAAGAAGTAGTGATCAGCTTATAAATGATACAAGTCCACCCATCATTGGAAACTACGATAAATCCCAAGATAATTAAGCAATGACCCCCATTATCAAAGGTTACGAGTCGTTACGATGATGAAGTTTTTCGTCTGTAATAATTTGGCATCTCTTCATTTTTTTGTCAATATATTTATATGAATGTACTAAATTAAAAAAATATTTTTTTTTTGAAATACGTATGTATTTTTTTAACCTACTTTGTTTTATATATAGGATTCAAAAACTCCTCCCCAACCAGCCTATTGATGATCTATCTTGCATCAATGACATTGATTTCTAGAATGGATACTTTTGATGATCCACTTTATTAATTCAAGTTTTAGGTGACCCTGTGAAATAAAACAAATATTTTTTTACGCGGGACTAATTATTCAACCAGGGAGAAACACGACTTTTTTCGTAGTAGTATAGACCTGATGCATTCGTACGTACGTAAGAAGAAGTAAAAGTTCATTTCATCCTAATCATCAAAAGTCAGAATTCATTAGAAAGCATTTAGTCCATTATTATAGGAAATATACATACGTTTTCTCGATAGTGTCGATCGCATTGAATAAGGCGAGGTAAATAAACGTTGCTGAACCTATCCCGTCATTGTTGTAGTAGTCTATCCTGGGACCTCTTACAATTGGTAAAAAAAAAAAAAAAAAATAGTGATCGACGATGACTTTGCATAGGCTCCATTTACTTTTCAAATTCATAATAAACAAGAATACGTAGGTGGTTAACATGTGATAAATAGGTAACATGAGTTAACTGCATAAAGTAAGAATTTTAATTTGCGTTTTAATGGAATGAATGAGCGTATAAATAAAAATTTTCAGAGCTTATTTCGGGAATGACGTTCAATATACACTGGTACATATCAACAACAAGAGAATCAAGTTCTATGAGAACAGAAATGGAATTGTTCTACGTACGTAGTCGATTTCAAACGAGATACTTTTGATATTCCAGCTAATAAGAGTTCAAGTGATTCAATCAAGGACCGTCATTGAAAATGCACTTTTTTCATGTGATTTAATTTTTTTTTTTATTTTCTCATTAGCAAACGTGTAGTGTGCGTAATAGACTACTGAGTAAGTTGATCAAGGGAACTAAACCAACCATTTTTTTTCTTCGCATAGGGGCAATAATAACAAAAGCATTTCTGATATGAAATAATTTTGTTATACGTTATATTATTGTCCAATGGATAGTTCAATATAGTAACATATGTACATAAATTACCATCTTTTGTTTTTTTCTGGACAGTGTTGCTCAAAAATAATATCATTATCAAATTAAAAATAAATAAATAAACAATTTTGTTTACGCATAGGGAAATAAACCGGATACTTTTAAAGGGTTAATTTCATTTATTGGATTAAATCATACTCCAATATAAAGACAAAGTAATAGTTTGAAGATTGACTTGTCACAAATAGAAAATTAGGTTAATTTAGTTGTGATGATGTCTGTAAAAAAAAAAAAAAAAAATTGTATTGTAATTGATATAAAAGAAATAATTTGCTTAAGTAAAAATGTTTAAGAATGGGGTAAAAAAAATGTTGAATTATAAACAAAAGGGGTTTCATAGGTAAAAAGATAATGATATACATGTGTTAAAAAAATTGTTAGATGATTTACTGGTATTACAGTTGACCCCCGTTTTTTGCACAGGTGGGATTTCGGCCAAAAGGTATGCAAAAAACGGGGTTCTACTTATTATTATTAAAGTGATGTTTTTAATTTTTTGTTAGGTGATTTTTGTAGTTGTGGAAGTAATAATGGGGTCTTGTTTTCTTTCCTGTAGTTTTGTACATCGGGTTCATCATCATTATCTTTACAAGCGAGATAATCATGAATCGGTTTAATAGAGGATTGTACGGTCAACTATTAAAATTAAATAGAGCAGATTGGATAAGTATCAAGTTTTTGCTATGCATACAAAACAATAAATGTATAATCTACCTTGGATTTAAGTGTTAGTTTTAGTATAGGAAAGAGACCGGATGACATATGTGAGGGATTGGTTGATATTTTATATGGAGATGTTGATCGTATTCTGCATACATATCCGTCAGGATTGTCCATAACCAAAACTTTCATGCGAAGGCCTAATTCCAAACGCAAAAGAAAAAAAAAAGAGAAAAAAAGAACATAATCAGCAAGAGATAAATGATATACATTAAATCATTCAATAACTTACTGAATTGGCTAAACCCAGCCACGCGTATAAATGGCCGGGTCACATTTTCGTTGTTGTCACATTTTGACATTGTATGCAAAAACATACTTTTCATTAGTTTGGGACAATGTAAACTTGTCTCCACAATCCCCTTCTTTCCCAATTTCTTCACAATCTCCTTTTCCACACCCTGCTACTCCGTATTCGACACCATTTTCAAACGATACAAGATCAGGCCTAATCGACGGGCACCTTTGCTGCAATAGGGCTCATTGCAGCTGATGCCCGTTCTTCGTTATCCCTAAAGTGGCTGGTACCAATCCATTGTCCCTGTGTCAATAATGTACTAAACTTTGTAAATAAAAAATGTGTTGGTTGGTAGAATATGACTCCAATTAAATGAATTTATTACCTTGTTGTTTCAATCATCCTATCATCAAAAACACTATCAAGCAAGGTCCAAATGCGATTCACAAAGTCCATCTCTGAACCATTTTTCTTGACTAAATCTTGTTACAGGCAGACGTTGGTAAAAGCGAACTCAGGGTTACTTGAGTTACACAAACCAGTTCAGCAGTATAAAAAAAAAGGGAATAGCCTCTTTTTCCACTGTGTACCATTTATTGTCCTGGTTAAAAGGTCACACTATAGACAGGACGAGTCTATAACACAATCTAGTACTCTAAACCTGTATAAATCAAGAATGTAGTTCATGGTTCTTTGTAACCAGTGTAAGTCGTAATCTTGACAGGGATTGATCATACCAAGTTCTGCAAGTCTCTTCCACAATTTACTGATCAAATCTTCTTCTTTAATAGCCAACTTAAGATATGATGACTTTCTTCCTTCTTCCTCCTTTCCGTCTCCTATGATTGTCGTTGTTGTTGTTGTTTCTACTCCTGCAGAGGATGATGATGATGAGGCTGGTGGTACCCGTTTATTGGCATCGATGATAGTTTGTGACAATGCAGAAAATATATTTTTGCACGACTCACTATATTCACATAGCGCCTTCTTGCCTGAGTCGATTTGTTCAAGTTGTGAAGGAGTAAATACGGATTCCCAACACTTGTCTCTGGTGTCAAGAATAAATGAATGAACGGGGCTAAATATAATTATTTTAAATCAGTTAGAAGCTCTCAATATCAAGAGAATAGTCTCAAATCAAAAAAAAAAAAAAAGGGGGGGGGAGATGTTTATATCCTTACTGTTCATATATACAATTAGCTCCGTATGCATACATTGCATCTTCTACTTTCCTTCCATCATCTAAAACCCATTTTTTATTATTATCTAACGCATCGAATGCTTTTTTATATTCTTCTTTCATTTCGAGCGTTAGTTCATAAGAGTCGCTTTTGGCACTCCAAAAGAAAAGAAGAAGAAAAGGTGGTCCGGATACCATGTATAAACCAAAAGAATTAATTGTTCACAATTAGGAAATGACTTCAGTAGCGAAGCGAAAGAGAGATTATTCTATTGTAAAAATGACAATTATATTTTATATATGGATTGGAACTTATAACTTTTGAAAAAAAAATATCGATAATAGCTAACTATTTGTTATACGTACCGAATATGCTCGAGATGCATTTTGTTGTCATTTTTGTTCTCTACAGTCGATTTTGCCACAAACATTATTTCACTTTGCTTTCTTGTTATTCCCTTTACATTCAATGCTGTCACATATGACACATGTTGTTAAGTAGATTATTATTGCTGCGGCTGCTGCTATTTGTAAATATTTGAAATACTGTACATAATAGAATTTGGATCTGTTAACCACTAAATTAGGTTACAACTACTACAAATAACACTTTTGAAGACATACTTATCACTTCACATAAACTTGATTCTATAGCGCTGGATTTAATGACAGTAGTTCGACTAATGGTAGATTCCTTATTAATGGTTCGGTTTGTCGACAATGTTCTTGGGCATCACAAACATCAGTAGAATTTTCATCTCCACACACGCAATCATGAACTCCCCATTAAATAATCCCTTTAGTCCATTAGAATTTTGTATATTTTATTGTATTAGAGAGTAGAAAAAAACTCGTCCGTTGCAAAGATTTATTTGAGAATTTTCTAGGAGAGAGAAAGAAAAAGAACTTTCCTTCTCTCTTATGCTTCATGGGCCAGTGTTGGGTTCCCGACTGGCGGAAAAAGCGGAAACCTATGGCGGAAACCTTTTTCACCTAATTAATATAATATGTTTAAGGAATTATAAAAATGAAAAGTTTTATTAATATAATAATAATAATAAAAAAAAAAAGAGAGAGAGAGAGAGCGAGAGAGTATATATTAATAAAAACAAAAGATATTTCAATGTCTATTTTACTTTTGCTGAGTGAGTCTCATTGTTATCTCTGAAGTCTAGATAAAAAAATCCTATCATACTGCTCTGTATAAATTTAGCTCTTATGCATTGACAGTCGATGTCGGGCTTTAACCTGTGAAACCAATATACTTGAACAACGTGCAATATTTATGTTGAAGCTATTATTTGCTTGCGCAGTATCTATATATCAATGCAAAACTAGTGTGTATTATTGTTTTCATTTCTATGCTATTATACTATTATAGTTCCATTGTTCTTGTTGTGGACCATATATTATAACGTTATAATGATAATAATAATAGTAACAGATATAATGCATAAAAAATATAAATAGACCAAGTTACTTTTATTTAATAGCATGTACCATATTATATTTTGTTTACTGATGGCAACTCTATAATGTTATATATTTTCAAAGTTTCCAACAGTGGAAACCCTATAAACCATAGTTTCCGCCAGGTCGGAAACTGCCAACACCCTGCCTCATTCACTTTAGCCGTGCCAATTTATTTGCTTGTTGGTCACGCAATTATATTTGGCCAAAAATGGACAGCTTCTTTTTCAGAAGATGTGTATTGTTTATTAAAGTTGAAATGTATTACAACAAAATTAGCTATGGTAGGTTTCTCATGATTTTCTAATAAACTTTCGCGAATAGCTTATAAAATAAGAAAAAAAAAAATAGTAGTTTAGTTTCACTATATGTTGTGCAATACATATTATTTTTCTTTTTTGTTTTCCCACCTTTTTCAACTTGTGAAGTATTCATGACAACAATCCAAAAACTATTGGAAGGACAATGACCCTGTTTCCTGTGCCAACTCACAGCATTTCGGAGAGTCTCCTTTGTTTCGTTAAAATTGCTGTCTTGAGAGGGAATTTCTGCTTGTCTACTACTTAAAAAAAATCCTCCCACAGTTCCCTTCAATCTGTCCATACTGTAGTTTTCAAGCGCCTTTTCTGCTTCATTTTTTACAATATTGGCACGAGAAAATTTGGTTTTTAAAACTCGTCCTATATTCATATAAAGTTATATTTACTAATGTGTTTCAAAACTTAAAGAAAACAACTAGCTAAAATGCACTTTTGAGAAACTTACCAATATTTTCAACCTTTTCATCTTTCAATGCATTGAATGCGCAGGTCAACGTCAATTTGCGCTTGTTAGGCCCTGAATGCTTTGTCTGTGGACTAAAAAGATCCAGTTGCTGCCCAAAGCCTCTCAAGCCACTCTGCATCTGTTAATCCAAATGGTAATAGTCGAGGATGGTAAGCTGCTTTGACAAACAGCACCATGACTATACGCATGGAATACAGGCACTGCCATTGGAACGTCCTTCAAATCTTCAAATGTCTAGACAGATGATTAGAAACAGTGAGTTTATTTTTAAGTAACCAATGGATTTTGTATGAATAATTAAAGTAACTTACTTGGATGAGGCTTGGTTTAAGTTGGCACGCTACATCATAAAAAAAAACGGCAAGGTTTGTACCATACCGTTGCTTTATTTGATTGATGTAGATGCTTAATGGATATACATAGCTTTGATAAAGCAAACTTTTAGTAAGGTAATACATAATAATGGAGTATATTTTTGAAACACTTACGATTCTCCACCGTGCATACTCATAAAGAAGAGAGGGAATCCATGGCGAGCACAGGTGGATCCAAATACACCAGTCTCGTTCAATCCTCTTGCGTTCCCTTTTCGCTGTCCGCTCAAGCCTGTGCAAAGAAAAGTTACCGTCAAGGGCGATACACAAAGATGTGATGAAGCAATCATTGAGGTTCTATGAAAGGTTCTTGAGTGAGTGAACAAGAAAAAATGGATAGAGCTATAAATAAGGATATGTACCTGATACATGCATGCAGGGCAGATGTCACTTTTGATTAAATTATATGCAATTTCTAAATGGCCTTCAATAACCATTTTCATTTTTGCATAAATTGGAAGAGTTTTCGTAAGGATGCTTTTAAAAGAGCTAGGAACCCTATATTAAGAAATATTTTTATTATACTTAGAAAATGTTCTTTGATCCCTTCTGTAGTCTTAAAAATATTACCGTCCGGGGGAAATTCCTTTGCAACCACCTTTGCAATGCTTGTAACAGATTGATGCTGCAAGGATTGCTGGCGAATGTATGATTCCATGACATTGATATGAACTGCTACTTTGAGTTTTGTAGGAGATGAAGGTAGCATATGTGATTCCATAAGGATGAGTGGCAAAGAAAAAGCCCCTCACATGTTTTGCAAGAAGAAACATGGATATCATGTTTGATACCTTTTACGAAATTTTAGTACGAAATTCTTATTGGGTTGATGTATATGTATATATAATTTTCACTAACCACGCTTAAAGACACAGGTAACTTTATTAGTATCCATGACTTCACAATTACACCTTCTTGTCTGGACAAGATCCAACTTGGTGGTATCAATAGGGTGAAGACTCAGTCCACGTAAATATGCTTTCCACAGTTGTGGAAACAAATTTGCCCATTCAATATCCTCGCGCTCAGCCCAAGTGGATAAGGATACGAGACGTGATGGTGTATTGGTAGGGTGGGGAGGGTGAAAGGTGTTCTCCATTATGTAATTATGATTGTTATTATCGCCTTCATATTGGTCTGCAGCGTAATCGTCGTCATAATCGTCATCATACCCGAAGTTAAAGTCATCTTCATTTGTCACTCGAGCAGAAGAGTTAGCTTGCTCAGTTGATACTGGAGCCGATGAAGATGATAACAATCTAGCTTCTTTATTTGCGGCTATTATGGATCGCTGCATTACAGATTTTCTAGATCGTTTTATTTTTGGAGTTTTGAATTCTTTAGATCTTCCTGTGGCGCTGACGACCCTCATTCCAGGTTCATTAATGCGTTTAATGATTGAGCGCGTTTTCTTTCCCATGGTGCGTAATAAAGAATTTCAATTATTTAAATGTTTTAAATACAATGTGTTTTTTATTTACTCTTATTTATTATTAAACTACAGCAATAAAAACTTTTTGTTCAGCAAACAGTCAGAAAAGCAAAAAGACCATATTGTCCTGCCATCTCCGGCCAATGCCGGCGGTCTCTAAGGCTCTGATTTCCCTACTTTTTAACTACTTTGGAGACCGCCACGGAGGTTGATGAAACCATCCCAAAAAGGCAAAACAAAAATGATAACAAAAATCAATGCATTGTTTTTGTTCCTGTACCCCAAACGTGACTTATGATTAGGTGTTTTATCACAACTGTATATATCTACACACGTTCATTTAAAGTGGAAGGATGTTAAAATTACCAACGACAACGAGTCAAACTGCCTGTGGACATAAAACAGCAGATAGAAGCCCTACAAATGTAATTGAAAAAGTGGGGAGTTCAAAGGAATGCAATTATCTTACAGTAGTGCAATGTATGAAGAAAAATTTGTTTGTCGAGTTTTAGCCTAGTGGGAAAACGACCTTGGATCTCCTGGTTGATTTAGCGGGGATTGCACTGATGAAGAAATTATCATTAGATTAAAAGGATCTTTTTAATAATAACAGTAATTTAGTCTAAATATTATGTTCTAATGGTGCATAACTATATCTGTCTTATATCATCCTGTTGGGTCCATAGAACCGGGTCTGGCTAACATGACAAATCCCAGGGAAAAAAATATGTTAAATAGGGGGTTTCAAAAATGAAAAATTAATTTTTTGAAATCTGCAAAATTTCGCAGATTTCGTAGACTTCAAGAAGTATAAACTGCGTCTCAAGAGACGCAGATTTCAATTTCGCAGATTTCACGAAAACTGCGAAAAAAATTCATTTTTGAAACCCCCTAATAAGAGATATTAATTATGAATAAAAAGAACTATGTCAAAGCATTTTTTTTTTCAAAACATAAAAATTTATTACGGTCAAAACAAATGCTTTACTAATAATATGAAAACTAAATCAAACATTTAATCGGTCATTTTTATACCAAATATAAAATCCACATATTAATAAATACTTTTTTATGATGACCTTGTTCTTATTATAATTATATATCGATTATTATTAGGAGTCCTGAGATTGTTAATTCTTTTTATAAGTTATTCTTTTGTTTTTTATACATTTGGTTCTGTTTATTTATATTACATTTTTTTTTGTATTTTATATCAATTTCTATGCCACTTGTACTAACTGACTCGACGATGATAAAAAAAAAAAAAAAGTCCGCCATGCACGTTCTTTTTGTTGTACTAGCCCTAATTATAAAAGAACTAAGTGTTTATAATAATACTGTACAAATGGTTCTATTTTCTTTTTTATTTTTTGTTTATTTGGGTAAAGGATGGGCGTTCTTTTTTTTTTCTTTTTAATACAAGTACGATTATCATGAAAAGATAATATGAAATGAGGGAATTTTTGTCTGTGTGTGTGAGTGAGTTATATGAATTTATACATTGTTTTCTGTGTATGTATGTGTGTGTGTGTGTGTATATGTGGAGAAAGGAAAAGGAAGGAGGGGTATGAAACGAAAAGATAATTTCTGTTTTTGGAGAATTGAAAAAAAAAGGGTTGATGATGATGCTATTTACAGGTTTCCCTTTTTTTTTTTTCCCTTACAAAATGGATATGTGTGTTTTTCTTTTATGCAAGTGCCAAACCAATAAATCT
Source organism: Circinella minor (assembly GCA_016758965.1). Classification (NCBI taxonomy): domain Eukaryota; kingdom Fungi; phylum Mucoromycota; class Mucoromycetes; order Mucorales; family Lichtheimiaceae; genus Circinella; species Circinella minor. Next base: position 191,133 of record JAEPRB010000009.1, on the reverse strand, counting down.
TGTAAAATAATGAAATTCACAAGGAGATTCTTGTTGTATAGTAGATGACATTTCAGTTTCTTTTGCTCTTCCAACTTTTAATGAGACTAAATGATCATCTAATTTTCTAACAGATAAAACGGCATCATCTGTTTTTTCTAAAATCCATGTTTTCCAATATTCTTCTACAAATTGATCCAATTCAGTAGATAATTGTTCAGCTGATCGTGTTAAACAAGATGCTTGAACCATGCCTTCTTCTTGATCGATAGGTGGACAATGTTTAGCAATAATATCACGCATAGAAGGTAATGGTTGTGCACTTGATAAAAGTTTATTTTCAACATGAGATTGAATAGCTTGAATTACTTGTGCTTCCAAAGTAGGTGGATCTTCTACATCAGGTGCAATATGAATATCGTGAAATTGTAATTGTTTTGCCAATGCATTTGAATAGTCGTTAATTAAAGGGTCAAAATGTTCATATTGATAATGAGATGTAATAAGTTGTGCTAAACGATCGATAGGGACATTGGTTTGAACAGGGATAGCGAATACATTTTGAATAAGGATGATAAATAAAAATAATAATAGAGTCGTCGTCATCGTCGATGTTGTTGTATTGATAACCATTTTGTTATTTTGTTTTGTATGGATGATACGTATATGTTTATGTTTATATATATATGCAATTGTCGATCCTCAATGACTTCCAGAAAAAGATAATTAAAACAAAAAGAAAAAAAAAAAAGAAATTGAAAATCTTTCAAGAACTTTTTATATCAATTTTTTTTTTAAAAGAGCGAGTAAAGGTAACTAATTAGTTTCGATGGGACACACATGTTTTAGGGGTTACCTAGATTACTTTTTAGTTTAAACTTGGCAAATTTCGATCCTTTTTAACCTAATTAGTAGAGATAAATAACTTAGGAATAACTGAGATAATTTTTTGCTGATATGCGATTGATTAAAGGAGCCCCCCCCCAAAAAAAAATGATTTTCTTTTTTTTAGGGAGAAAAACTAGTAAAATGATCGTCATTTTTCTTTGAAACTATTTAGTTTCATGAATGGGGCTATACACTAATTTTTTTTTTTTTTTTACTGCCTTTTATTTTTATTTTTATTTTTACATTCATTAAAATCATTTAAAAGTAATATAAAAAGGGGCGGGGGCGAAAGAGAATGTAAATTGGCGGTCCTTATTTATTTTCATTCTTTATAAAAATTTATAAATAACCAAGGTCCATTTTATATAAAAAAAAAATGGATGCTTCTTTTTTTTTTTTTTTTTTTACTGTAAAAATCACTTTATAAACACACTGGGTTCTTTTTTTTTTTTTTTTTTTTACGCCGTGTTAAATGCCAGGTTAAATCAAACTTGTCTAAACTAAAACTATTTAGGGGGGAAAGGTGGTAAAAAAAAAAAAAAGAAAACCGTACTAAAATAATATTAGCTAATTTACCCGATATGCTATAATTTAAGCACGGACACATTGTCAAAAACGTTTTTGAAAAAAGTCAATGGTTCAGAGGGGAGGAGACAGGTCCAGACAAAGAGAATTTAATCATTTCTTTGTTAACTTAATACTCTCTTTTTCATTCGTTCTCTTTTTAATAAAATAATTGGTATCAATAATGAACATTGAAAACAAATTCTTTATTTATAAAAATATATCAAATGTGCATAATAAGTTTCCAAAAAAGTAAAAGTAATCAAACATCTTTTTTTTTTTTTTTTAAGTAGAGTAACGTAAAGGGGAGGGGAGCGGGGGAAGGCGGAGAGGGAATTCCTCAATCTTTTGGACTAAATGGTGTTAAATTACATTAACGAAAACAAGTAACGTAATGATGTAAAATCTAAGAAAAAGATTAACAATTTCTTGGCTTGTTTCGATGCTAGTTTCAAATTTAATCATTATGCAACTAAAATTAAGGCAGCCACTTATATGGTTACGTTTATCTTACTAAAATACGCTTTGTATTAAGATTTTCCTTCTTGTCGATCATTTGTGGAGAATATCTTAACTATTTTGGGAAATGTTTTTATGCATCCAAAAGAAATAAAGCGTCACTTTACCACACATTTAAAAAGTATAAATTTAAAACGATATTCTAAAAGTAGGTACTATATTATTTATTATTTTGTTGTTGTTTTTTATTTATTTATTTATTTATTCTGCCATTGTTGTTGTTGTTGTTGTTGTATTCGTGGTATCTTCATTCTCTTTTTCTTTAGAAATTATATCCTTTTCTTCTTCTTCTTTGAATGTAGATTCTGTTGATGAACGTCGACGTTTATAAAATAACAAATAAGCAGCACTTGTCTATATAAATGGGTTAGAAAATAAATATGAAAAAATCCCAATTTTTTTAATAACAATCTTTTTTTTTTACCTTTACAGAATTTGGATCAGTTTCAGATACATGAGAATCATCATAATTATACCATTTATTATCATTCCAATTTTGTGCATAGGCAGTATCTAAATAATTGAAAATTATATTAGAAAAAAGAGAATTTAAAATTATTTTTTAAATTATATATATATATATATATACTTACAATGACCACCACCCATACCACCAAAATGATTATCCACACCATATAAATCATAAATCAATCTTTCTTCTTCAGGAAGATCTTTTGAATTCTCAATAGAAAGTACACGTTCAGTTAAATCTAATCCTTTCAATGGAAAATCAATCAATGTATCAATTTTATCTCTCCATGTCTTTGTATGACTAAATCGTTTAAGATGAACTACTACAATTTCAGGCATTCGCCATAAATCAAATTTCTTGGATGCCCGTTGACGTTTTTTACAACGTGGACAATACCATAAATCTTCTTTACTTAATACTTCTTCTTTTGTAAATTCATCCAAACAATCTGATAAACTAAGTAATTTTTCAGTTTTATCTTTGGGTGCTAATGGATCACCTCGTTCTTCATAATCATTCCATGCACTACTATTAATTTTAGGTTCATCACTATAGGTAGTATTTCTCATGGAAGATGAACCATTCGTTGCTAATCCAAAGATTTGTTCCGCCTTTTTATGTTTCCATTCAATAATGATACCTTCACCTTGACGAATCACTTGTTTAGGTGCGAGTGATGATAATGATAGTAAAGGTTTGGTTGTTGTTGTTGTTGTTGTAGTAGTAGTAAGAGTAGCTGGTTCTTTTCCATTCGATCTTGTTGAGGATGAATTTCCAAGTCTATAACCATTGGATTGAATTGTTGATTTAATGGGTGAAGGTGGTGAAATAATAATACTGTTAGTATCATTGAAAGAAGCTGCTGCATCTTCAACAATATCATCTTCGTCATCTTCATCCATTGTATCCTTAGCATCTGTTGTTGTATTAACATCATTAGTGACAGTAGTAGGCGTAGTTGTAACACCATTCATGTTATTTTTATTTTCTTCCTTTGTCAACTTTGTTTTCGTTTCATCTTCATCTTCATTCTTTTCTTCTTGTTCTTCTTCTTTCTCCTTTTCTTGTTGTTGACGTTCATATTCTTCACGTTCTTCTTGTTCTTTTTGTACACGTTCCTTTAAATTAGGATATTTAGTTGTTGAATAACCCATATTAAAGTTGGTTGGGAATAATCGATCGGAACTACCATAAGAATTTTGTTTTTCAACAACTTTCATAATGAAAAGATTATTCATGGGTGCCATACGTCGTCCACCTGCTGCAGTAACAGCGGCTGTTGTATGAATGGGTTGTTGTTCTTTTTCTTCTTCTTCTTTTGTTGTTGTCGTTAATGAGGATGAATTTTCTTCAATGACTTCTTCAAATAATTTAATAGATGTATAACGTTCAAGATGCTTTACAATTAAACTATAGACATTATCCGCATGGGTAGCTTCTTCTGTACGAATAGCAACAATCATTGGACCACCAAATGTTTCCGATCGACCATATTCTTTTGTAGGTGCTGTTTCACAATAAACAGGGAAAACAATCCATTCATTTTCTTCCTTCTCCTTCTCCTTTTCATCTTCTTCATCTTCATCGGATGACCAAATACGACCTCTTGCTAAAGTATAACCACCATGACGTCGACCCTTCATTTTATTATTACCATTTAAATTTTTTGGTAATTTAGGTACTGGACCAGGAAGTTGATAAACATAAATTGTATCATTACCACCAATTTGTTCAACAGATTCATTTTTTCCAAATACTTTATAAATTTTATCACTAAAGATTTCCAATACAAGTAACTAAAATTTTAGGGAGGTTAGTTGTGAAAAGGATGTATTCCTTTCACCTCCCGCTCCCTCTCCCGAAAAAAAAAAAAAAAAAAAAAAAAAAAACTTACAGTAGACGGGTCTTCAACTTGATTCAATTTAGCTACTTGATGACACAAATCAGAAATTTTGGCACCTGTTTTTGTTGTAATAATTATTTGTTGAGGACGTTGAGATGGATCATATGGAACATAAACAATTTTAGTTTTTGTTTCTTTTTGACCAGGAACAGGAAGTGATAAATACATGAATGGATCAAATGTTACAGACACCTTTTGAAAAAAAAAAAATTGGATTTTGATATATATGTTTAAATATATATTCTTTTTTTTCTCTTGAATCAACTTTATATATATATATATATATTACCTTATGACATTCATTACATTCAAGTCGACTCTTAAATTGACCTTGAAATAAATCAACAATAATTGAATCATTTCTTGCTTTATGATAAGACCAACTATGTTCAGCTACTTCTTTATCTGGCATATCATCATAATCAGGTAATTCTTTATAAGGTTTTTTCAAAATTCGATTTAAATCTTCATGTAAACCATCCAATAAAAATGCAAGTAATTCTTGTGAATCATGTTGCATATAACCAAGAAATGTTGGATTAAAACGTCCAATAGTAGACTAAAAAGAGGGAGGGAAGAGGGGATAGAGAAAGTTAGGTTTATCTTGGAGTAAAGAGAGAAAATTATTTAGGGTTGTTAAATTACCTTGAAATGTCTAGGTGGATGACTTGATTCTGTTCCACTCCATAAATGTTCAATTAATTCACCATATGCTTCTGCTATTTCTCCTTTCATACCCAATGGATTATCTCGATTTAATTCATTCTTATATTTTCCAGCTAAAAAATTGATAATATAAATCCACATGAATCCTAATGGCTCTTCTTTTATCACCCCCCTATTCCTCCTTCTCGCCATATAAATTAAGATGAACTTACATAAAAAGTATTTAGAAAGTTGAGGTGTATTACTCATACATTGTAATGCAGAATTCATAAAACAAGTATTTCCTAAATTCGTTAATCCACACACACCTTTGGCATATTTCTTGGTTTTTTTATTCATCCAAGAAGAAAAATTCATATTGGATGATGATGATAACGTTAATGAAGTATTACTTTTTTTCTTTTTAGATTCGTCATCGTCTTCTTCTATTTCCTCTTCTTTATCGTTACTTTTCAATTGTTTAACACTATTTTCATCCAATGTCATTGATACAGAAGTCAATGGAGGTGAAGACGGTGTTGTTGTAGTTGTAGTTGTAGTAGTAGTCAAATTATTCATATTTTCAAAATCACTTAAAGTAGATGACACAGATGACGAATCGGATGATGGACGTTCCATGGGATCATTAGGATTTTCTTCTTCTGTGGTGGGTGTTGTAACAGTAGATAATTCAGACACGTCATTATCATTGTTTTCTTTTTGTACTTTGACTAAAGACGATGATGGATCGAGTGCGATCGTTGTCGTTTCTGATGTTTTTTTTAAAGGTAAAGACGATGATGGTATCGGATCAGTATTTTCTTGTTCCTTCATTTCTAGGATGCGTTTCCGTTTACTCGGTGATTCCGATCCCCCGTTTTTACGTTTTAAAGAAGTGGACTCCACGTTGTCGTCTGTAATGTTGGAAAGTAAAAAAAAAAAAAAAGGTCTTTTTTTTTTCTTTTTTGGTGTGTGTAAAAAAAATAATCCTCAAAGAAGTTTTTGAAAAAAAAAATAAAACAACAAAAAGAAAAAGAAAAAGATTGCCTTTTTTTTTTATAAAAAAAAGCAAAACACAAAGAAAAGAAAGAAAGAAAGAAAGAAAAGCCTCCACGCAACCCCACTTTTTTACATATTACATATAACTCATCCTATTGATTGTAGATAGCATATAAGTCACGAATTTTTTTTTTTTATTATACTTTTCTTGATTTGTATATAGCTCAAAAAAGTGTAACACGACTGAGTTTTTTTTTTTTTTTTTCTTTGGTCTATTGTAAAGCATTAAGATAGGGAAAATGTAGAAATGGGGGGCCATTTCTCTCTCTCTCTCTTTTCTTTTCCTCTCTCTTCTCACTGTTATATGAATCGTTAAAAACCAATAATAAAGTCATTTAAATAGTTTGTAATCCATTGTCATCAATGAACAATTCATCCACTTCAACTTCTAATAATAACAGGTTTCTTTTCTTTTCTTTTTTTTTTTTTTTTTCATTGAAAAAGTTCCTGTTTTTTTTATTCATTGTGTGTAATTGAGTTTTAGTCAAAGTTATATAATATATCACACTATTTATTATTGTTATTAATAAAATATAGGGGTTTTAGTTCTTCACCTGAAAGATATAGTTTACGTAAACGTAATAGTGTACAACAACAACAGCAACAAGACAACACTATGAACGTGTCGTCACCCCAAACCATAGTAGGCGCAGCCACAACTGTAACGCTTAATAATGGTTCAAGGTATATTTTATCGCGTTTTTTTATTTTTATTTTTATTTTTTTCCATCTTGTTTGAATTTTTATTTTTATTTTTTTGATGCGACCTTTTTCGAGTTCAATACTTTATAATAATAATAATGATATTTACTTTATAATATATTATAGAAAATCTTTAAAACGTAAACAACAAACAGCTTCTTCTTCTTCTTCATCATCTATAATAGAAAATGGGATCCATCCAAATAAAAAACGTAATAAGGGAAAATCCAAAAAAGTAAATACTATTGAAAATAATAATAGTAAGAATAAAGGGAAAAAAAAAGTATCCATCCATTCAAATAAAACTATGGATAAAAATCAAGAAATCTCAAGTAAAGGAAAAGAACGAGCTAGTACAAGGTATATAAAAAAAAAAGGGGAAGTGAATATAAAGATAATCATTTCTTTTAAAAAGATTCCTGCTAACTGGTGGCATTAAATAGGTTAACTCCGATGGATGAAGATAAAACACGTTTGGAAGAACATGAAACTGAAAATGATATTAATGATATGGCCATACCTGAACAACAACAACAACAACAACAAAACACTGATAACAGTAAAGAATATAATGATGACGATGATAAAGATGAAGAGGATGAAAATGAATATTCTTTATTTACTCCGCAGCATCAACAATCCTCTCCTTTCTTGGATACTTCAATGTCACATCCTTCTACAACAGACTTTAATGATACTATGTTACGTATGGACTTTGATCTTTTTACAGGTGGAGGTTTATCTCATCGTTTTCGATCCATTCTTTCTGGTTTATCAAGCAACAATCATACACATCATACTTCCACGATAGCATCATTACAAGAATTAAATGAAATTTTGTCTATCAGTAATGAAGATACGTTGATGGGTATGTTTCCATGTGATCACTTTGTACGTGAATTAACAAGAATTCTTCATGCATCAAATGAACAAGGGCAAGATATTTCAATGATGGATGAAGAAACAATGATTGCTTTTGCATTAAATAATTCTAATGGTGCTGGAAATATTGAAGTTATGACATTGGCGTGTCAGTGTTTATCTAATTTGTTACATGCTTTACCTTCTTCGGCATCTAATATTGTGGCACATGGTGCAATTGAAATTTTGTGTCAGAAATTAGAACCAAGTGATTATATCGATTTACCTGAACAAGCTTTATCTGTAAGATGGTGTAACCTTCCACACACCCCTCCCCTTCAAAAATTTTTATAAAAAAGAGGAGGAGATGGTGACTCTATATCTTTTTTTTTTTTTATATTAATAATCCTCCATTTGTTTCTATTTAGGTTTTAGAAAAATTAGCAGTACAATTTCCTCGAGCTGTTGTTCAAGGAGGTGGATTAAATGCAGCACTCAATCATTTCCATTTCTTTACTATTCATTTACAACGTAGTGCCATTAAAACAGCAGCAAGTTGTTTTCGTAATATTGATATGACAAGTGACACATTTCCACGTATTATGGATACTCTCCCTATCTTGATAGAAACATTATCTTATCCAGATAATACTGTTGTAGAAGACACATGTTTATGTTGGGCTCGCTTGATAGAGAGTTGTCGTTCAAGTAAAGAACATATGGAACGTATTATCACTACAGATTTATTAGAAAAATTAGTCCATTTGATGCCTGTGCCTGGAAGCAGTCATTCTTCTTCACCTGTTCGTCCTGGAAGTAGTGATGGTGCATTACATCATCTTTTAAAAATATTTCGTATCATTTCAAAATATTCTCCTGAAAAAAGTTATCAACTTTTAGAATTGGATATTGTTACATGTTTTTATCAAATTATAACAGGTTTAACAAGTATACCAACAGAAGAAACAATCGAAGGTATATCAAATACAACTATTTCATTAAATAACAAATGGCGTGATTCTATGTTATCAATGATAACTATACTTGTTGATTTACTACCATCGTTGCCAACAGGTAAAATAAAAAAAAAAAAAAGAGGAGATTAGTTGAATTATTTGTTATCTAATTATTACATCAATAAAGAATTATTAAGTCCAGATCGATTCTTGGATTCTGAACCTATTTCATCTCGTACAAGATCAGCAAGAAATTCTAGTAATGAAGGAATTCCACCTCTTGTTAAACGACGCACTGCATCATCCTCATTATTCTATTCTCACACGAATGATAATAATACCGGTACCATGAGTAATCAACAACAGCAACAAACTGATATTCATATTCAGCTTTTAAAAACCAATCCAAACATTCTTAAACGAATAACTTTTATCTTAATACCATTATTAATCGAAGTCTATACCAACATGGCTAATGTATCCCTTCGTGAACTTGTTACTCATGTTCTTGTCAAATTAGTTTATTTTGCCGAGGTCGATACATTACGTGTTTTATCTAATCGTATATCTTTATCCGCATTCTTGGCAGATATTCTTGCTCAACAAGATCATGCAGCTTTGATAGTCGATGCTTTATATCAATCTGAACTTTTATTTAACAAGTTACCTGATATTTACAGCGATGCTTTTGAAATTGAGGGTGTATTGCATGAAATTAATATTATTGCCAACATGTCATCAAAAGATAATTCAACAACAATAACAAATAATAATGAACAAGAGCAACATAATATATCTATGGCACCATTTACGTCGCTTATTATGAATAATAGTCGATTACCTGGTTATAGAGGATATTCTATCAATCCTAGTATAAATGATAGTGAAGTGGGTATGGGTCAAGGAGCAACGCGTCGTTATGTTATTTTACTTGCTCAAAACTTTTTACGTATTTACAATGGTCATGTATGGCATCAACAACACTATCCTCATCATCAATTATCTCCACTTACCTCGACAACAACAAATGGACACTATCAAACTCGATTAGATAAATTACAATCGATATCACAACATCTTATGGATTGTACAGATATGAATTATGTATCAACACTTGAAGAATTTCTTGAATTTCTCAACAGTAGTCATATGGGTATCAGTGGATTCGAATTATCTCATTCCGGTATTATTGATGCCTTACTTTTTTATTTGACGGATCATCAAAAAAAACACCCCTTTTTATCATTACGACGAAATGCATTTGAAACATTCATTATGCGACGACATCCATCTGTATTAAAAATATTAATGGATCGATTACTTGAATCATTGAATCGATCTGAAAATTTTCAAATTGCAATTCCCTTTGATTCTTTTTTTCATGAATCGGATAATTCCATGACCATGCTTAATAAACGTATTCGTGTACGATTAATTGGTGAAGGATCACGGATACCCATGCGACATCGTCACTTGATGGCTTCTGTTCCCATTGCAGCTTGTCTAAAGAATTTAGAAGATTATCTCATGTCAAGAATGAGAGGAAGTTTACAAACACCTTCAAGTTCACAAGAAGAGAATGTTCATACTAAGGAGGATAATGATAGTCACGATGATGATGATGATGATGATCATTATTATGATAACGAATATGATGATGACGAGGAAGATGATGAATCTATTTGTGATCCAGAAATGGTAAATCCATTTGATGAAGAACAAGGTGTAGATACAGACAATGAAGAAGAAGAAGAAGATATGATGCGATTGAATCAGGTAAAGTCAATGGTATTATTATTTTTGGACTAGAGATAGAGCAAAAAAAAAAAAAAAGGAAAATTAATAATGGGTTATTTCCAATCTATCTATTTATGTAGAATACCATGGAAGGTAGTAGTGAAGAAATACTTGCGAGTACTTCATCTGCAACAGGTACAATAATAACGACACGGAAAAAAGTAAATCAATCTACAAAACGTGGTCATTGGAAAATACAATTCTATGTTAAAAATACACCTGTATCATCACAGTCTACCATCTATGGTATTATTCATCAACATGAACATTCTACCAATCGATCAGCATGGATACCTTATTATCGACTCTTATATAAACTTGTTTGGGTTAATGAAGAGGATAATGACCCACACGAACAACAAGAAAGTGTGCATGAAGCATTGTCATTTTCAACAAAAATAATAGAAGAACCCTCCGAACTTAATAATAATCCAACATGTCTTAAAACACTTCAATTATCTTCAGCTATCTATAATCTAATCATGTCATCGTCATCATCATCTTCAACATTAACAGAAGCAACAACACATGTCAATGTCTTTCATACAGAAAGCTTTATTAATCGTAAGCTGACTGGAAAACTTCAAAGACAATTAGAAGAACCTTTGATTGTTGCTAGTAACTGTTTACCTCAATGGACTTATTGGTTCATGCAACACTACCCGTTTTTATTCCCATTTGAAACACGATATCAATTTTTACAATCTACGTCCTATGGTTATCATCGATTAATGGCCCATTGGCAAAATTTACAAATGCGTAACAATACAAATCAACCTCGTAGTAGTCAACATCATCAGACGATGGAAGATTTCTCGAATGGAACAAGACATGAACAACAACAACAATCTTTATTTCATCGTGTAGCACGTTACAAAGCTAAAATCCCACGTACTCATTTATTACAATCTACAACAAAAATTTTGGATCAATGTATGATAGGATCTCATGCTACTTTAGAAGTTCAATTTCAAGGTGAGGAAGGTACTGGATTAGGTCCTACATTGGAATTTTATGCTACCATGTCCAAAGAATTCTGTAAAAAGTCATTCAACATGTGGCGAAACGAGGAGAAGAGTCGAGGAGAAAAAGATAAAGAAATGTATGTTTCAACACATTATGGATTATTTCCAACCCCCATGTCTACACCTAGTCCAGATACGCTCAAGTTATTTCAAACATTGGGACATTTTGTAGCCAAGTCCATGGTAGATTTTCGAATGATTGATATACCATTTAGTCCAGTGTTTTTTAAGGTGTTATTTACGACAACAGCAAAAGAAGAAGATTCTTTTGTGTTGATTAAAGAAATTGATCCAATACTTGGAAAATCATTAGATGATTTAAGAGCTTATAGTTTACAAAAGAAACGGGTGGATGCCGATAAAGCATTAGTAAGTTGCTTGAATATGTGAACGACAGGGATGATTCATCTAAATAAACCAATATTTTATAACATAAAAAAAAAAAAAAAACTTTTTAGACTACACAAGAGAAATCAGAAACTATTCAATCAATTAAAATAAATGGAGTTCAATTAGAAGATCTTTGTCTTGATTTTACTTTACCTGGTCATCCCGATATTAAGCTCAAGGTAAATAATTCATTTTTATAATCTTTTTCTATGTGTGTGTAATGGAGTGGAATGTTTATATGGAAGTTTTTTTTTACTAAATTATTTATCCTTGAATTTAATATACATGATTTTAAGAATAATGGTGATAATATACAAGTAACTATTCAAAACTTGGAAGAATATCTTGATTTAGTGGTTGATAAAATAATTGGATCTGGCATTAAAGAACAATTAAATATGTTTCGTCAAGGTTTTAATCGTGTATTCGATTTGAATAATCTTAAAGTGTTAACACCAAATGAACTTGTAGCATTATTTGGCAATTCAGTAGAAGACTGGTCTTATCAAAGTAAATATATATATATATATATCAACTTGATTAAAAAAATAAAAGAATTGACACTAACCCATTGAATACTTTTTTCCAATTATAGCCATATCCAATGCAATTCATGCAGATCATGGGTTTACATTAGAAAGTCATACGGTAAAATACTTGATAAGTATATTAGCAGATATGAAAAAAGAAGAACGACGAGACTTTTTACAATTCACAACAGGTAGTCCTCGATTACCTATTGGTGGTTGGCAAGCAATGCGACCTGTTTTTACAGTTGTAAGAAAACAATGTGAACCCCCTTTCGTTGCTGATGATTATTTACCCTCTGTCATGACATGTGCCAATTATCTTAAATTACCTGATTATTCTAGTAAACAAGTATTACAACAACGTTTATTAAAATCAATGCGAGAAGGAAAAAATTGTTTCTTGCTTTCATAAATCCTCTCTTTTTTCTATTGCTATTATACTAAATGGCTTTTTTCTTAATACTCATTTCATCCTTCTTTCATATATAAACCACATATACTATATACATTTATCATTATTTCTCTCTCATCCCCCCCCTCCACTCTTTCTTCCCCTACTTCCCGCTTTTTCATATACATTTATTCAAAGTAAAAAAAAAAATAATAATAAAAAAGAATAATTATGTACTTTAATTTTTAAATCTATAATTAATAGTAGACCCGAATCATTTTTGTTAAAATCATATAAAGAAGAAATAAATAACCACGCACCCGAACAAAAAAAAAAAAGGATTTTGGCCCCCTTCCCCCTTCCCTTCTTTAGTCCCTTTAAACCCCTTCTTTTATTTTTTTGCACGTGGAATGAAAGATTTTATTTATTTACAGAAAAAAAAAATTATTACCATGACTTTTTTTTTGTATGACTTATTTCCTTTGTAAAAAAAAAAACAATATTTCAATGTTATATATATATATAGAACAATAACTATATCGTTTTGATTGAAAGGTAGAGGTAATATCATTTAGAAATTTATTATAATGGGTTGTTTTTTTTTTAGATCAAGTCGTTCCGAGGGACCAAATTTATTCTATTGAAAGACTTTCCGAGGTATAATATTTTTTCACGTTTTTTCCCCTTCCTCCGGTGGGGGAGGTTAAAAGGTGGAGGTTGAAGAAAACCGGACCTATTTTATGTGGGGTTCTGGCTATATATACCAGCCCCCCTCCCCCCAACCTTGCACATCACTTTTTTCAAAGTCTCACGCTGATTTGTTCCGTGAGGCTCCGATAAAAGTTCCGACCCCGCATTTTTGACGTGTTGTCGTTTATTATATATATTTCGTACCATACTTTTTTTTATTTATTTATTTATCTCTCTCTCTCTTTTTTTTTTTTTTTGCTCTTTTTTCTTTTTTATCTAAAACAAAATTTACTATGGGAAACACAAAATTTGAAGAAATTACAACAGGTCGTGGTGAAGATTTAGTTACTTTAACACGTTGGGTTATTGCACAACAACAGGTATAAATTCTATCTATTTATTTATTTATTTTTTTGGATCCAATATGAGGAGATTATATATAGTTAAAAACAAAGAAACAAATAAATATTATCCATTTTTTTTCTAATCTCTAATATATATATATATATATATATATATATATATAATAGCATGCCCCTGAAGCTACTGGTGATTTAACTTTGTTATTAACTGCTATTCAATTTGGTTGTAAGTTTGTTGCTTCCAAGGTCAAACAAGCTGGTCTTATCAACTTGTAAGTAAATTTTAAATAATGGGTAATTAGGGATTATATATACATATGAATAGGATGTGTCTATATTTATTTACTGATAATGGTATATATATATTATCAAATGAAAAAAAAAAGGTTGGGTTTAACTGGTGCTGCCAATGTTCAAGGTGAAGAAGTCAAGAAACTTGATGTTTTAGCCAATGATATTTTCCGTAATGCTTTGATTGCTTCTGGTAAAGCATGTATTCTTGTTTCTGAAGAAGATGAAAATGCTATGGTGATTCAAGATAAGAATCTTCGTGGTAAATATATTGTTACTTTCGATCCTTTGGATGGTTCTTCCAATATTGATTGTGGTGTTTCTATTGGTACTATCTTTGGTATTTTTAAGGTGGTAAGTAATTCATATAGAACTTTTTATGAGGTTTTTTTTTTTTAAGGTCGTGGCGAAAATAAGATAACGTATATGCGGAAAGGCTAAACATAACTCCCCCCCCCTCTTTCTCCTTCTTTTTGCTCTTTCATTAGGATGATTCCGAAAATCCAAATGAAAAAGATATTTTACGAAGTGGTCGTCACTTGATTTCCGCAGGTTACTGCATGTACGGTATGTTATAATCCTAATTTTTTTTTTCTTTACATTCGATTCAAAAAATACAAGTTTGATTTTCTCTTGTAACACTACTAACAAACATCATTAATGATTTGGGATTATTACAGGTTCATACTGTGAAATGATTTTGGTAAGCGGCTTGTGAAAAAATTGTTTTCACATGGTCAAAGCACGCATTGACATAGAGCGGCGTATTTACCCGATATCTTTTTTTTTTCTTTTTCTAATTTTTTTTTTCTAGTCTGTTGGTAACGGTGTTAATGGTTTCACTTTGGATCCTGCAATTGGTGAATTTATCATGACCCATCCTAATGTAAGTTATTTTGTTGTTATGGTAACAGGGTTGTTATCTATGTGTGTAAAGGGGGGGGGGAGAAGGAGTCTACAGGGTGTCGTTATTTTTTTTTTATCAGAAAAGAATAAAGTAAATGATTATATATAAGAGAGAGAGCTAACGGATCAAAAAAAAAACAAAATTATAGATCAAATTACCTTCTCGTGGTAAAATTTACTCTGTAAATGAAGGCAATTATAAATATTTTGATGAACCTTGTAAGAAATATGTTGATCAAGTCAAGCAAAAATACAGTGCTCGTTATGTTGGTTCCATGGTTTCCGATATTCACCGAACTTTATTATATGGTAAAAAAAAAAAAAAAAAAAAAGGGGGCGGGGGCCGGCAAACAATAAAAAATTGTAGTGACACCAAAAAAAAAAAAAGATGGCATGATCCAAATATTAACTTTCAATATTATTATTATTATTAGGTGGTATTTTCGGTTATCCTGCTGATGCTAAATCAAAGCGTGGAAAACTTCGTATTTTATATGAAGTTTTCCCCATGGCTTTCTTGATTGAACAAGCAGGTGGTAAAGCTACTACTGGTACACAAAATGCTTTGGATTTGGTTCCTGAACATATTCATGATCGATCTGGCATTTGGTTAGGATCAAAGGAAGATGTTGAAGAATTAGAATCTTACTATAAGCAATAAATTTAAAATAAAATACCCCTTCTTCTACTCTTTTAAAAAACAACATGGAATTTCGACCTACATATATCTATATATATATGCTTTTTTTGTAACACGACCATAATAGCAAAAGATTATTATTTTTTTCTTTTTATCTTCCATTATATAAAATTCATGCAGTTCACGAAACTACTGGAACCAAAAAAAAAAAAAAAAAGAAGCTTCCTATTGAATAATCCCAATTGTTTACATTATTACTACTTTACAATATCCTTACACTTTACACGTGAATATACAATCATATTTCAAAATATTATTTTTATTTAAAGTTTATATAATAGGTTGAGGGTTCCAAGGAACCGAGTCATCACATTTTATTCTTTTTGATCCAAATTATAGAAACAAAAAGAAGATTCTTTTCACATAATTTTATTATGATGTTAATATTGGGTGAGGGGGGGAGACCATAATAGTAAGTTTATACGTATATAATAATAATAACAAGAAAAAGTTAAAATTTTAGCTACGTATTTATATCGTTGTTGTTTTATTATTATCATTGTCATGGTCACCAATCCAATTGTATCTTGATCGTCGAATCGTGGAAAACTGTATTGCTTGCCCTCCAGTTGTTCGTTCTATATAAAAAAAAAAGCCCTGATCCTTACCCTCAACCAAATACAGTTTTCCTCTTGTCTTGTCGATCGTATCTATATATTAAAAACAATAAAAGAAATTAATAAATAATAATAAATTTTGCTCACGTTGATAATTTTCGTGTTTCATAATAATAATTACATACACATTATGCCACATATATGTTAAACAATATATACATAACTATCAAAGAACACTATATAATATAAATAAAGAAGAAGTGTAGATCAATATTTTTTTTTTGTTTGTGTACGTAGGGGGATACGTAGCAACACTATTTTTATTCATATGAATGAGTAAAAATACTATTGCTACCTAGGTCAATTAGAGTCA
Organism: Circinella minor; assembly: GCA_016758965.1. Taxonomy (NCBI): domain Eukaryota; kingdom Fungi; phylum Mucoromycota; class Mucoromycetes; order Mucorales; family Lichtheimiaceae; genus Circinella; species Circinella minor. The sequence continues at coordinate 174,573 of JAEPRB010000009.1, read as the reverse complement.
TAACTCGAACTATACGGTGATAACAACACTATTTTTACCTATATAAATGAGCAAAAATACCATTGGTATCTAGGTCAGTTAGAGTCAAAACCAAGTGAATGCGGAAAAACCAAACAGCTATAGTAAAGATAAAAAGTTATCGACAAGATTAACAACATAAGAGACGGCCATTGTAATAAAAAGAAAACAATAAAGTAAGTATTCTGAAGACCTGTACATTTGAACGGTTTGTCTTAATTCTCGTTCGTTAAATGGTATTAGTCATTTGACAGAATGGCGAGATAAAAAAAAAAAAAAAGAATGATAGTTTGAGGAGGGCAGGGATATAAAAAATAATAAAAGTAAAGTACGTAAAAGAACATTTATAAAAGAAAAAAGAGTAAAGTTACAAGTACGCAAACTTTAAGTACATGTCAAAAAAAAAGAAAAAAGAAAAGTAGTACGTACTCACTGCACTTTTTTTTTTTTTTTTTTTTTTTTTTTTTTTTTTTGAATGTTGAAAGAAAAGAGAAAGTGGAAGAAGGTATATAAAAATAAAGTTACAAGTAATTTGAAGTACTTGTCAAAGAAAAAAAATGTTGGCGAGAGGAAAGGAAGAGGTTTTAAAAAAAAGGAATGTGAAGAAGAAGAGTAGTATTCACTCCACGTCTTCTTACTGTTGAGAGGAAAGAAAGGGTAAAAAAAAAGAAAGAATGTGGAAAGATAAAAAGAGTACTCATCTTTTACCTTTTTTTTATATTGTCTTCTTACATTTCTTTTTACTCTTTATTGCTTCCTTTAATAACAAAAAAAAAAGTATCAGAATAAAAGAAGAGTAGTTCTCACTGCACTTCTTTTCTTTTCTTTTTTGATTATTGATAGGAAAGAATAAAGGTAAAAAGGAATGTAAGAAAAAAAAATATAAAAAAAAAAAGAAGAAGAGTAGTACTCACCGCACATTTTTTTCGAATTGTTGGGAAGAAAGAAAGAAAGAAAGAAAGAATGCAGAAAATAAAAAATAAAAATTCAACAATGGTAATAACAATAGTGATAGATCCAATGCAATGGATGATCCGCATAAGGTAAAACCATGTGATACTAAAAGGCACGGGGTCAAAAAAAAAAGAATCAAGATCTGTAAAAACTATACATTCTAACATTCCGTGTTAAAAAGTAAGATTAGAATGTGAGATTCCATTACCATGACAAGTTGTTGCTTAACAACAATTTTCTTTTATTTTATTAACAAACACGCTTTTTTTTTACGTAGCTATAGTAGTATGTCGCGAAAAGAGCAAAAAAAAAAAAAAAGAAGAGGCCTAAAAGCAATGGATCATGTCCAAAATTGGAAACGGGTCGGTTTTTTTAACCCAGACTCGGAACACTTTCCGGATTTGTTTTTAATAAAATAATTAGTAGTTTGATGAAAAAAAAAAGACTATCAAAAGTTCAAATTATTATTAAAGATAAACAGCATTCCTATTTTTGTTACGAGAACAAGCCGGTGATTGTGATAAAAAAAAAGGAAGGGAGTAAAGGGTTCAGGTTATGTGAATAAAATAAAAAGTGAAGGGATCATAAAAATTGTTTATGGAGTCATTTTTAAAATTCTGTGATCACTTATTAATGATTGGTGGTTTAAACCAGATGACGGGTGTAATTTTAAATATTGACTGAATTCGTAATTCTTCGATGGCCTTACGTGAATTGTTACTTTGACATTTTCATTTCCAAAATGGGATAACAATATTGTAATTTACACTAATATTAATAAATGCTTGTTGTTTCGCTTTTAGATAGGGAAGAACTGAAGAGAGACTCGAAGCAAATGGGCAACATTGCTGCTCGCAAGGCTGCCGTCTGGAATGACTTCTACAGGACTGAAAAAGGAGAGTATGAGAGAAAAGCACAGGCTTATAATGTGATGGAGGGTAAAGTTGCATCTTCGAGACCAGGAACAAATGGCCCACTCTCCTTTCAAATCGCCTTGTTCAAAACCTTCACATGCTTCGTGAAGAATGCGGTGTGGGAAGCATTTGCTTTGTTGCACCAGGTAATACCCGACCAGATATGGCACAGGTAATAGATTTTATGATTGTTAGAACATTGTATATGAATAAATATGAAAGTGAATGGATGTAGACTGCTTCGACTTGTATTAGTCAGTACAAGTTAATTTTAATATATGGCATTTTTATTAAGAATGTGGGTAAAATGTTTAATTATTTTGATAGCAATTGAAAGGAAAACAGTAAACGGACAAAGTAAATCCTTTATATTTTAATAATAAAAATGTAGATTTGAATAAAGTTAATCTCCTTTACAAAGGTCGTTTACCAATCAAGAAGACTTCATTTTTACTTTGTCTCGTTGCTCATATAATAAGATTATTTTATGGTAAATGTCGCCTGTTGAAGCGTACATGTAAATTCAGTAGCACTCAAACGGTCTGAATAAACTAAAGAATATTGTTTCATCAACGTAAATTTGCACGACAAACTAGATAGTTCTGAGCAATATCTATTGGTTATTGAGCATTATTTTTATATTAATTCGTCAAGACCCTGTAAGTAATACATCGTGTTATGTTGATGCGGTTACGCTATTAGTTTCTTTGAACAATATCATGCTTTTAAATTATTAATTGCCACTCTGCATTTATTATTACGATAGTAAAAAGGAAGTAAAAAGAGAAAACTGTGGGAGAAATATCAATTTTATTTATTATTTTGACCTGAGGCTTTACTGATTACATATACGACTCTTGTTGGTTTTAGCTGAATATTGCTGCTGCATATCAGCTTCGTGTCGTGTGATACCGATAGTGTTCTTGGTCAACGATTGAAAAAAAAAACCATCACATATTCAGTTCATCACAAACAGTAAGAAAATCATTGATATCTTTCTTGTGTTCTTGTCGGTTTGTGCAGAGACTATCATCCAGATGTCGATTAATTTAGTGCCTAAATTTATAGCTCCTATATTACTTATAAAACAAATTGGCAAAATCACCAAATTCAGCATGTCTATTAGTATAGTCAAGCACATCACAAGCTGTCGCCATTAACGATAATAGTAACAATAATAACAATAATAATAATAATAATAATAACAAAGAGTCGCAAACGCAGGGAGGGAAAATAAACGCTGCAGTTGTCAACGCCTACTGTACACCTGCACTTACTTGGACAGGCTCCGGCCTATTAGACCAAGAACACCACCCTCAAAGAGTCGCAAACGCAGGGAGGGAAAATAAACGCTGCAGTTGTCAACGCCTACTGTACACCTGCACTTACTTGGACAGGCTCCGGCCTATTAGACCAAGAACACCATCCTCAAAGAGTCGCAAACGCAGGGAGGGAAAATAAACGCTGCAGTTGTCAACGTCTACTGTGCACCTGCATTTACTTGGACAGGCTCCGGCCTATTAGACCAAGAACACCACCCTCAAAGAGTCGCAAATGCAGGGAGGGAAAATAAACGCTGCAGTTGTCAACGCCTACTGTACACCTGCACTTACTTGGGCAGGCTCCAGCCTATTAGACCAAGAACACCATCCTCAAATAACAAAAAGTCATAACACCGGGGGAAGGTAAACATCTTTAATAAAAAAAGTTTTCAAAACATTACCTTAAAAATTGAACATAATCAGTTTTATACCTTGAATCCAAAAACACGAGACTGATCCAACACTTATTATGAATTCACTATAGTAATATTTTGTGTAAAAGTCAATAACTTTGTAAGTTGCTTTCTTCAACGGACACAAAAAAACTACTTTACCTTATGGGCAAAAGTAAACGTTTCTTATAAAAAAAACGATTACCCCTTTAATAGAATTATACATGTTGTGCTCTCGATTTATTTGGTTACCAGAAATCCTGGTTATATCCTCTATTTGCTTGGTTATGTTTAAATCTGTTTTCGATAAGAATTCTTGGTTAGTAGTTTTCTGAAAAGGGTCATAAACGTAGATAAAAAAAATTTAATCAACGGAATAAAACGATTTTATTAATAGAATATGGATCAAATGATCATATTTCATACCAATGGGGAGGCTCATGTGTTGACCTGCATTCGTGTACAGATGTAAGCTTAGTTGTCTTGTGTTGATGAATACAAAAATGGGAAGCGCAGTTGTTCACTAATTATTTAAAAACTCAGTCACTTAGCAACTGTTCTCCTGGCAAATGGCAACTGTTCTCATACCAACAATTTTTTCTATATGTCCTTCGAAACCAAAGGTATGCCATTAAGTGAAAAATCAAGTCAAGAGCATCAAGTGCTAGAATATATAACTAATGTAACTCCATAGAAATCATAAAGTACTTGGTCTACCTCAAAAATAATAACATTCCAATAACATTCCAACAGTTTGTACTCGACAAGGAGGATTATATTGTTGAACATACAACTATTCATGACTCTGAAGATATCATTAGCATATGGGGCGGTAGATTCGGCTATGCTGCTCGAGAAGCAAACATTAAACTAGTAATTGCTTTACTTTTTTAATTTTCTATTTTACAAAAAATAGTTCATTAATATGGTCACGTCGTTGGCTTTTTTTTTAGAAACAATAAAAAAAAAGATCGATTGGTCCCCAATTCTGTTAAAGGTTCTTCAAAAACTTAGTGGGTGCGCAGCAACCACCACCAACAATAATGGTTCACCTAGCGGCGCCTGCATTAATAACAGTTATAATAATAATATGAGTGGTAGCAATGATAATAGTACGAGTGGTGATGATATTATTAATAATAATAGTAGTAGTGGAGGTAAATACAATTTATGATCATATTAATTTTTGGGTGTTTGGGCTTTTCATTGAAGTTATATTCATCAAAAACTAATACTTTATATCAATATTAATAGCATCTGGCAGCGTAGCAACAACAACAAACAGTCCACGACCTTCTGCTAGTTCAGGTTCAAGTGGTTCGAATGAAGCATCGCCATCTTCGTCGTCATCAGTAAGAGTCACTGTATTTTATTTTTGCGCAAGGGTAAAATAAAAAAAAGTCTAGCTTATCAAACAGCATTAGCAATGACTTTACTTATAGGCTGCAAGTAAAAACGATTCTCACTTTCTTGATCATTCTGCGAAAACCCTCTTTGTATCAAAATCAGAATCGTTCCATTCAGATAAAAAATGGAAATTATTAAGTGGTAGATGTGTGGAAGACGTTGTATTGGAATTTGGTGAAAAACGGACCCATGAACAGTAAGTGGCTTTTGTCAATTCGAATTACTATTATCCATAATATAACTATCATAATATAACTATCATAATATACCTGAAAAATTAACTTAATCTTAAATTGTTGTATTTTCTAGTGCTGTCCACTCATATATTATTTGTTTGGATGATTCGTGCTGGAAAGATGTATTCACTGCTGCTGAACTACAAGAAATCATTAATGAAGGTTTTCATCCGTTACCACCGATCAATCAACAGGTGCAAGAGATTATTGATCGATTTAAACAAGCAGCTGAGCTTGTTTGTGAGAAGAATAAAAATGAAAAGGATGATCAAAAATTGAATGAATTGATGCTGGATGCTGGATGCCATGGTGAAAGAAGCTCTCAAGACTGGTCCATTCGACCCCCGAACTAATTATGATGAATTCTGGTTTATTTCAACACTTAACCAATTCTTGGCTTATTATTCAAATGACTTAATAAATGTTATGGGCAACGACGTCAGTGAACTCGACTTGGTTGCAAAATTTTGGTGTTATTTTGATCGATGTTTTGACAATTTGAAGATCAACACTACAAGGTACATTAATTTGGTATCATTTTGTATGCATGTATTTACAATCGTCATGCTAATAATGAGGTATCTGACTTTAACGGGATATATGATCTTTAGAGATCGAACATGCATTGCAACAGCTTTACGAACTAACGAAGGAAGAAAGGTTACCGGTACCAATGAAATTGCAAACAAAAAGAAGAGTAGCCGTCCTGATTTATTATTATTGAAAAACGACATCGAATTTGGTTGCTCAGAACTTGGTAAAAGTGAAGATGTGGTGTCGACAAGAAAGGAAATTATTGAAAATGAACTTCATTGTCCAAAAACATTGAAGAATATTTTAAATCGAGTTGCCGGTCTTGTAGATTATAATGAAGAAATTATTAGGAAACTTCGATTTGTCTGCTTTCATCAAACTAGTAAGTGTTATTAAGTGAAAGTGGGTTATGTGGATCTTGATCTAGGTTTGGGTTATAAACTGATATTCTGTGGTGTTATCATAGATCGTCGCATGAAATTGTCATTTATCGATTGTCCGCGTGGTTATATTTGTCGTATAATGGAAACAAATGAATATGAAGTTCCGTCTCAAGCAAAATTCTTTTCAGCACAAATTCTTCCATTAACTAAGCTAGTATTACAAGCAAAGGCAAGTATCAACCTCATTGATAAAATATATGGACAAACGTGGATACAATTCTTATAGTGGCTTTGTACGTATATTATAGGATGTCGTCGCTGAAACTATGCAAGTGTTAATGAAGTACCAAATGAACAAGAAAGATGATGGAGGCTTGAAATGTCAAAATCAAAACAAACCAGATACCATCGTTCTCCCTACATCGTTGAACTTTACAAGTAATCCAAAAAAACGAAAGCGATCCGACCAAGAGTAAATTGCTTTCTCAGTCAGAAATATATCTCTTTCTCTTTTCTTCTCTTAACACCAGAATGCTGTGCATTATTACGCATAATCAATCATCACTACTTCTCTCTTCATAAATTTTTTTATTACCATTTTATTTTCTATTTCTAAACTCCTTTCTGTGTTCTGTATATTCATGCATATTGCATTTGCCAAATTAAAAGTTGCTCATGAATAATATAATGATAGTATTTGATATATTATCAAATCATACAAAACTGCTTTTGTGCGGTACTACCAATGCGAATAAATTCAAAATGATGTGATTCGATTATAGCACCATGGCTGGAAGGGTACCAACAAATCTACAATAACCACCGTGAAAAAAGTTTGAATCAACGGATACTTTTTAAACTGAGCATGGTATTGCTTGGAAAGTACTTTTCAAAACCTATGACCTTTGTACAGAGTCTTCGCCGAAACCGGACTTCGCAAAAAACAATAGCTATAAAGATCTTGTGTATTGGTAACAATGATGATGGTAATATTTCTGAGCAAACAGGATCGGATAAATGAAGCATTTTTGAATAAACATGAGTAGAAATTTGAACTTGTAACTTATAATATTAGTCTCTAGCGAGTTGGGATGCTCCATTTTTGTGCATTTTATTGAGATTATACAACTAAAAAAAATATCTTAGCTCGAAGAAAAAGTATGCCAAGTAGGAAGGTGGTAAAAAAGTGATGTCGCCATGGAAAGAAAAAATGAAAATGTCAAAAGTAAAATTCACATCGCCCATCAAAGAATTACAAATTCTGTCAATATTTAAAATTACGCCTGTCATCTGGTTTAAACCCCTGAGGCCAATTTCCAAAGTATCCCGCGCCAATGTGAAAAAATTAGCCCCGTCAATCATTAATAAAAATCCTGTATTGTCACGATATTTTGAAGGAGACAATGTCTTTTTGTACATGTATACTCATATTCACAATATTGATCTTTTAGATGATGGAAGATAGGTGAAAGACAATGTCTATAAGATCAAGACCAGATTAAGACGTTTTATTTAGGTTGTTTTGGTGTTTTACAAAATGAAAAAAAAAGAATGTCGTCGTCGTGTTCTACCATAAAAGTCTCTTTGTATCTTTGGATAATAGAAAGAGGTTGATAATTCATCTAAACACCGTTGGGGGGTCATGTCCATGTAGCTTCTTTTTTTCTTTTGAAAAAAAAAAAAGATGCGGTCAAGAACATTGCTGTTTTTATTTATGCTTAATATTTTATTAAGATGATACTGTGATATCTCTGTATATCATATTTATCTTTATTTAATTTTCATAAATATAATCAACTTATTTACAGTAATCAATCAAAAATAAATTGTCAAGTCATCCAATCTTTAGTAGCTTTTGGGGTTCTCGGCTTCTCTTTTATCGTACAAAAAAAAATAATGTTTTATAATATCTATATATGTAACAGCAAAAGTTCATGTAATCTAAAACAAAAACTCTTCTATTAATAGTTTTCATATCACCATCTATTTTGACAGTATAATGTGATAAAATATTAAAAGGATAAATACGTGTTATTTCACATACCCAATGACGTCTATGATATACAAGAAATGAAAAACAACAAAAGATGAATTGCCTCAAATTCTTTCTTTTCTTTCTGGACCCTGTTTTTTTTTATTATTCTTAATACTTCTAGCTCATTATATTTTCTATACTACATAATAGTAAACAGATCAAAATACTGGTAGACCAAATTCACAATAATAAGAGTTCTTGTTTTTCTTATTGTCGATATCAACAAAATAAATCTACCTCCAATTCAAATTATTGTATCGCAGTGGATGCTGTTGGAAATGCAAGTCTGTCAGTATTTTACAAACGACAGATTAAATATGGTTGTAAAAAGTTATCACTGTCAGTTTTTGTGATTTAGGTAGGGGTCTTGAAAGTAATGTTTGAAAGTCTTCTCAAATATATGGTATATATTGTCTAGTGGTTACCGAATGAGTCAACCTTTCATACCTGAGTAGATGCGGTAACTTGTTAATATATAAAAATCAGATAAAGGAACAAGTGAATCAATAATAGGGTTCAACTTTATTTACAACGAGTGTCATCCCGTCCTGGTGGTTGTATTTTGATTTCCCCTGATTTTTCTTCCTACAAACTGGACCTGGTAGTTTTATCATCACACATTTTATATTTCTCACATATGTAGAGTTTTGTTATAGTAATCTTTTTTTTTTATCGATTGTTACAAGTAGCATCGAAAAGTAATCAAATAAAATCACTGTAGCTTTACAAATTTATAATCAAATCTTTTGATACGTTCCATCATACATTCATCCATTATTATATTTTTTTATACATCGACATGGTTTTGAAATGACGATCCATTTGAGAATCAAAAGGAATTCGACAGTTCTTATGTAGATCTAAGGATTTGTAAAGAAAATAAGTAATTCATTGAATATCAACCCTAGGAAGGCATTTCACCAGCAATATGGGACAATGAAGTACAGGGTTTAATGTAGTTTTGTCCACCAATTTAGGTTGCTACATAGATAGATCAAAATATTATTTTAAGTTTTTCTATTTATCTACGATGTGCTTTTTCATTAAGTATTTTACTATGAATGAATATTAAAAAAAAAGAGGTGGGGGGCAAAAAAAATAGTTCCCTGTTAAAAAAGCTTTGAGTTAAAACACTTTTTATACTTCTATATACTGTTGTTAAGTAATTAATTATTAATTTTGAGCTATAGCATTAATATACGACTGTGTATAATAAACATTAATGAGCCAATTATTCTCATCGATTTTCTTTTTACTGTATATATATTAACAAAAGTACTAGCAACAACAGCTAATACTGTACGACTATATTGTATGGTTTTCTTATCATTTATTTCAAATACGTACGTACTACTTTTCGATACGTATCCTGTTTCAATAACATAATAAGGCCGCCATTGATATCATTATCAAATATAAAAAATCTCAAGGATCTGACTATGAAGGCACCCCCCCAAAAAAAAGGACTCACTTATCAGGTTTGCTAAAAATAGAATGATGTTAATTTTCAACTTATTATTGCTGTTGTAGATTATCAGACATAAATAAATACATTCATGTATACATAACGAGCAAACAATGGAATTGGCCTAAGCAAATAAACAAATATAGTAGCTGAGTATTAGATTGCTGCTTCAGGAGATAAACAAGAAACAAATAAGTAACCAATGAAGGTAGAATAACTTTTTTGTGTTAAATTTATTATTGTTATTAAAAGAAAAATAGAGAAAAATTATCATATAATGGCGTACATATAAAATTAACTACTTCCCTGGGTGAATATATATATTACAGCAGGAGCCAAAAGAATTTATGTGTACAATATTTATTACGAAAAAAAGAAGTCAACTTTTTTCTATTGGTTACATTTCTTGTATGTTTGTATATGGCGCCGTCTATATTTCATGCACGTCGAGCTTATGCTTAACTATATTTTAAGACCATTTTGTTAGAAATTTATTTCAGTTTAAGGTTAAAAAAAATCATACAAACACTTATACATATATGGGCTAGCTCCCCGACGAGTTGGTTAACGCGCCCTCCTTTCCACTGCGAAAGGACTGGCTTAAATTCTAATTCTCACCAAAAACACCATCAAGAGTTTTGATGCCACTGATACCTGGTTTTGTCATATGTTCGTCTACTGTCTTATTTTTGCGCCAAATCCATTATGTAGATCCTCTATCTACTATCAAGAGTGATACGGGGGCGTTTATACGAATTTTTTTTTAACAGCTTAAAATTCTCGCTGAATATTCATCATTTGTATCCTTATCTTCTCCAGTATGGTTCCTCTTGTATATAATCTACGAATCACAACTATAGTTGGCCAATTTCTCCTAGAGGAACAAACTGGCATTTAGTACTAGATAAATAGAAAGTCATTGATTACCTATACTTACGTATATATATTTATGGAGAAACAACTATTATATATAGATCTTGGCAATGTATAATAGATAATTGTATCAACTAAATTTATAAACTTACTTTAAACCTTCCTTTTTTATTTTATTTTTGGTACGATATAGTGTCTAGTTACCTTTTGAAAAACGTTGTTTTGTAGCTAATTGGTGCATATGTAATGCTTCATATCTCTATTCCGTCCGAATTCGATGTGAAGGTTTATCCGGATAGAATGCTACCTATATTTATATTCAAATACTCTCAAGTTTCAGGGGCAACATTTATATTAGAAATTACGATATGAAAAACAGTGTATAAATTATATATGTATATACGTAATCATTAAAAAAAATAAGCATTTATGATCGACGATAACTATTATTGCATGTATATATGGATAATCTACTAACAAACGATACTTGTTTTATTATTTATTTTCCAAAAGGTTGGAAAAGGTGAAAAAAAATGAAATTGTTTATCTAACAGTGCGTGGATCATTTACGTACTTTTTACTTTTTGTATCTATTTCCTCTTTTTATCACCATCATAAAACCCTATTAAAAAAACATCTATAATGAGTTGTGAACAAGTTCAATTAACCTGAAGTTGTTCATTTCAAAAAAAAAAAAAAAAAAAAAAAAAGTATATTATTATTGTTACTAACTAAGCACTAAAGTTGATGAATGCAAAAATGGTTAATCACCATAGCTACTGGGGGGTTTTTTTTTTATTTTACCTCACAATATTCCTTAAATGGTCTATGAGTTGGAGAAAAACAACAAGCAGAATTTCGAATCTGTTTTTTTTATCCATCCAATTGACAAGTGAAAAGGAGTTTTTCCATCGAATAACATTTAACATTTAACATATATATCTAGATATCAATGATTATTTACTATCTAGATAATTCATTTTCCTATTTCTCTGTGTCCCTCATCTATGATATCTTCTGTTATTAAGTATCTTCATAAATGCATACATTTACTGATCAAGAATCCCGAACTATTAATATTAATAAAAAGGATATGAGTCAAATGTACTAATGAATACTTGTAGCTTGTTCTGAATGACATCATACGTAGTAAAGTTTCTTTATATTCCATTTTACTAGAGATGCTTTTTTTTAATATGGGTGTATATATATTGTTTTATAATTCTTCTTTTTAACTTGTTTCAAGAGTATTATGGAAGGCCACTGTGAATAATAAAGAAACAGATAATCACAAATCGGTAAAAAAAAAAAAAGGTTGCATAAATCGTTCAAGTTTTTTTTTTTTATAACCTAGCAACAAATAAAGAAAGAGTCTATTTAACTCCGACCTCAAAATATTATATTTATTTTTTTATTGCGCGTGTACAATAACACGAGCTTTTGGTTTTATTCTTCTCTTCCCGCCCAATCCTTCCTCCCCCCCCTTTTTTTTCCCTTCAAAACTATGCGTATAAACAATACTATCTACCTAATAGGTATCTTTTTATTTAGCCTTGTAGGTTTATGTCATGGTTCCAAAGGCAATGTACAACCCAATTTTTTAGGTTGTGTTGACCATTGTGTACGTACCGAATGTCCAACCATGGAATTACCTCTTTCCTTACGTCTCACTCTATGGGATTGTCCTGAAAACTGTCAATATACATGTATGCAAAAGATTACTGATCGTGCACTTATTGAAAATACACCTGTTTATCAATATTATGGCAAATGGCCTTTTTATCGTTTATGGGGTATTCAAGAACCTGCTTCTGTCTTATTCTCCATTGGTAATGGATATGTCCATTATTATTATTTTGGCATATTACGACGCGACATTCCCAATGCTTATTATTTAAAACCATTCATGTTAATGTTTTCTCTTGTTGGTATCAATGCGTGGATTTGGAGTACGGTATTTCATTCAAGAGATTTCCCTTTGACAGAAAAATTGGATTATTTCTCGGCTGGATTATTTATTTTATATTCGTTATATTATGGTGTTATTCGATTGTTTCATATTCAAAACAAGGTTATTATTCGATTATTGACCGTGGTGGTGACAATGGCATTTTTAGCCCATATTTCCTATCTATCCTTTTATACATTTGATTATGGATATAATATGATGGCATCTGTTATTGTTGGTAGTATGCTTCTTTTATTATGGGTTGGATGGGCTATTTTACAGTATATTAAACCAGAAAATAAGCATAGACGTTCTTATGCTTATTTGGTCATTTTATCTGTTGCTGGAACATCGGCTGCTATGGCATTAGAATTATTTGATTTCCCACCTTTTTTACGTGTTTTTGATGCTCATAGTTTATGGCATTTTTCAACGATACCATTAATGGTTCTTTGGTATCGTTTTGTATTATTGGATACACCTAATGAAATGCGTTTAGGAAAATATTAGATCCCCCCCCCCTTCTTCCCTCCTTTTCTTCCTCCCTCTCCTTTTTATTATTAATATTAATTCTTTCCATATATATATACAATGTAATTTATCAAACAACTTATCTTTTAAATATTCCAATCCATATATATATATATATATATATGAAATTCGTTTCAAATACAAATTCTATCTAGACCCTCATTCACCTACCACCATACCACAATTTTTTTTTCTTTTTGCTTTAATTATAAATATAAATAATAAAACATAATGGAGTTTTTTAATTTTACTTTTTTCTTAAACAATAAATAAAAGAGTATGCTATTCATAATTATAAATAGTAATATGGATGGATTAAAAAAGAGAGATTTTTGTGTAATTAATTAATTACAGCGCAAATATATCATAAAAATATAAAATGCATAGTACTTATTATCCTTTTTTTTTACGTATTTGACTATGGACAAATAATAAACCATAGTGATGTACTTAGATTTAACGAAGAAGGGGAGGGTGGAATAAAACACGTGAACTGTTTAAGAAATTATGATGTCAGTGGATTATTATTATATATAAGGGTAATGGTTATATACATCCATATGAATAAGTTTTTCTTTTTAATCTTTATAAAATTATTTATAGTTATTATTAAGTATTATAATTCTTTTTTTTTCTGTATAGTATTACCATTAGTGACTAATGTGAATCATGTTCTACCTAAAAAAAAAAAAGGAACCTGTGATATAGTATAATTTTCTTATTTGTGGTAAAATCCCGGGCTGAAAAAAAAAAAGTTTCCTTGAGTTTAAAAAAAAAGAGCGGGATGAATTATGCATTATCCTCTTTCCCATTATTAAATAAAAAAGTTTATTTTTAATTAATAAGAATTGTTGTCCTTTATTATGAAATGAAGACCATGTACTCTTATGATTTTATAATGAATTTGATTTAAAAATGATCATCGTGAAAAGAATCGGTAAAAAGTTCACCGAGAAAAAAAAAAAAAACAAATTCGCACCTGATCTCCAACAACAATAACTGAACAATAAAAGAAAATGCTACAATAATAATGTTACACACTTTCTGGGTCCTTGTTGTCTTTTTCATTATTAAAAAAAAAAAAAAAAGAGGCTAAAGATTTCTTAATCCGTTACACTATGTACAACTTTGGGATAAAGTAGCACATTGGGCCGCAATCTGCACAACAAATTGCTATTTTTTTTTTTTTTTTTTTAGATTTTTTTTTTTTTTTTCTTCTTTTTCATCCCAAAAAAAAAAAAAAAAAAAAAAAACTTTTCTGCTTTTTTTTTATTATTATTATTTTTTTATTATTTTATGACAGCATCAATAACAACACCAACACTTGTTAAAAAAAGATCTTTTGGTAGTTGGCTTCGAAGAGTTGCTTCAGGAGGAACAGGAAATACACGTAGAGTAGGTCCTGTAGATTCAAATAATAAAAATTCAAAAGGTAAATTATAGAATGAGTCATTTACTGTTATTTAAGTTTTTAAATAATGAGAGTTTGTTCCCCTGAGATGAAGGGAGAGAGTGAAATTTTTTTTTTAAAAAAAAAAAAATTATTAATATATATATATAAAGGTGTTTATGGAGTTCCTTTATGTGAATCAATTTGTTATGCTCGATCTACTGTTGGATATGTTGATGAAGAAGCAATTAAACATAGAAGAGCGGGTATTATTCCACTTGTTGTAGCCAAATGTGGTTCCTTTTTAAAAGCACATGGTAAAATAGAAAACTAGCTCATTTCATTTTATATACGTATCTATTATACATGTTCAAAAATAATGAATAAATAAAAAAATTAAATAGGTTTACAGACAGAAGGTATATTTCGAATATCCGGGAATACAAGACGTGTTAATATCCTTCAAACATTATTTGATAATCCAAAAGAATCTTATGGTTTAAACTTGAACTGGCTTGGTTATACTATTCATGATGCAAGTACTGCACTTCGACGTTATTTAAATAAACTTCCTGAACCTGTTATTCCTCATGCATTTTATAAAGATTTTCGTAATGTCATGAGTAAGTATTATATTTTCTCGGTAAACCTTTTTTTTTTTTTTTTTTTTTTTTTTTTTAATACGTTGTATCGTAGCAACCTCCCCCTCCCCCGGGGGAAACAAAAGTTATATCTTTTTTTTTTTTTGATTATGTGAATAGTCTAACATTGTTGGGGGATGGTGAATGTCAATTTATTTAGGTGACAAACATTACCATTCCAATGAAGAACGTATTGAAGCATTTCAACATCTTATTCAACAACTACCTATATCACATCAACATTTATTATTATACCTTTTGGATATGCTGAGTTTATTTGCATCCAATGCAACTGATACAAAAATGGATGCAGCTAATTTAGCCATGGTATTTTCTCCAGGCATTCTCAGTCATCCACAACATCGTTCACCTGTTCAATATCGTATTTCTCAACGTGTATTGGAATTTTTAATTGAATTTCAAGAATTATTTACTATGCAACTTTTATCAGCTCAAATCATAGCCGGATCTTCTCTTCACATGAGTAGAAAGAAATCGAACATGGATCTTCATGGAGGGGCTGATGATGTAGTAGTCGTACCTCCTGTGCCACCTTTACCGAAAAATACGTTTGTAGATCCACGAGCCACAAAAAGTGATCCACTTTTACCATTATCGCCTCAGCCAATTCGTCCCATACCAAGACAACTTTTTGCAGATATACCAATGGATGAAAAAACACAAGAAAAGGATGATACAAAAAATGTAGAAACTTTACAGCGAACTATTCAACACCAAAAACAACACCAATCTACATTCTCATCCTTAGTACGACCAAGATCTACTGGTGAAGAATTATATTATAATAATTCAGATACTACTAAACGACCTATGGAAATAGATCAACAACAACAAGATGAATATGATGATGATGATGATATATCAACACCACGTGCCATGTCCCCTAATATACGATCTTCATCACCCCATTTGACAGAACAATTGCCACCCAAAGATCTACTTGAAGAATTAAAATCAATAAGGGATACTATCCTACATATATTACCAGGTAACAAAAAAAAAGGAGGGGTGCGAGTGGGGGGGGGTTATTTATTTATTTATTTTGTTTCAATAAATAATAATGTTAAAACTCTAAACTTTTTTTTTTGTGTGTGTTTATCTTTTATATAATACTATATTTAGATAAACCTATAGGATATGTGGCATGGATCAGCGTGATAAGCATTGTTTTATTAGTATTAATATATGAATTTTATCAGGCAATATGGGGAATGTGCTGTTTTGAACCTTACATTTTCTTTACTCTATTCATCATTTACTGGGGACTTTTATCACATGGAATTCAATGGAATGGACACGTTGAACCAAAATATGAACAATATCGTGGTGGATGGTTTCTTGGTGGTGATAATGATGATCAACAAGAAGATAACTATAGTAACGATGACGAGGATGGATTATCTTTATTTGACGATATTTCAATTGTACAACAAGATGAAGAAGAAGCCATGTTACGTGATACAATGTGTGAATGGCATAGTTTACTTTGTAGATCTTGGCGAACGAATGAAGAGAATCATACGAATGAACAACAACAAAAAGATTCAGATATGATATCTATTATGAGTAGCTGTAGTAGATTTAATGAAGAAGATTATGGAACAAGTAGTAAAAATGATAATAATAATAATGATGATGATGATGATGATGATACTGAATCATCTTCTCTATCAGATATTGATTTTCAAACACTTTGGGAACGTCATCAACAAATACTTCAAGATGAACAATTAGCAACAAAAATACAAGAAAATGAAAAAATGCAATATCGTCGTAGATCACAAAATAATAATAATAGTAATGGAAATAGAGAAGAATGGAAAATACGTCGTTATCCTTAAGTCAAGTGATTAATTAAGGAAGGGATCATGTATTTATCATTTCTACCTTTTTTTTTTAAAAAAAAAACGTTCTAGCCATCTTACTCCTTTTATTTTTTGGGATTATGCATAAACTTTTTTTTTTGTTTTGTCTTGATCCAATTCCCATTCTCTCTCTTTCTTTTTATATATACCTCCTTGCTTTCCTAACTCAAATGTCTTCCTTCACGTCTGCCCCCCCTCCTCCCCTTTTTTCATTATACATAATCCATCTTCAATTAATTCTATAAGATTTTTTTAAGGGGTCTGTATTAAAAAAATAATAATAATAATCCCGCCATATGTTTAATTTGTACAAATTTTGACAAAAAAAAAAAAAAACTCTCCATTCAGATCATCCTCTCCCCTTTATAACATTAACACATTTGTATTTTATTATATATCTTTTTTAATATAAAAAGGGTTTAAATAATTGGAAAAAAAAAAAAAAAAAGAAAAAAGATATCATTATTATTATTATCGATCTTTTCTCTCCCCTTTATTAAATTTAATTTTTTTTTTTGTTTTACATTATGAAAATTTCATCTTCTGCTGTTTTAATTTTGGCATTATTATCTACTACTGCTGTATTTGCTCAAAAAGAAGCCACGGATGAATCATCAGCAGCAGTAGCTTCTCCAGCTGGTGCTACACCTAGTGCTTCAGAAGATCCCATGTCTTCTGGTGCTGCTGCTTCAGATGCAGCATCAGGAACAGGAGCAGCAGAAACCAATGCTACTGCTGCTCAACCAGCTGATATTAATTCAGCAGCACCTGGTGTACCTACTCCAGGTCCTGCAGCCGCTCCATCTGCTTCTGGTTCTGATTCTTCTTCTTCTTCTACTTCTGCAGGTAACAATGGTAAGTTTAATATTTTATTTTTATTTTACAATAAATAAATAATAATAAAAAAAGACCTTGATGTTTTTATGGTTTTACAATTTATAACTCTATAATTATATTATTTTTATATATTATAGTACTTAATGCAAGTGTTTCTGCTTCAGATCATAAAAGTCATAGTTCAAGTTCTTCTTCTGGTAGTAGTAGTAGTGCTACTCATCATGTCAACAATAGTTCGAATCGATCTGAAGGTGTTTCTTCTTTGGGATCTTCTGGAAATGCACTTGTTCTTACTGGTGCCGTTGCTGCTGTTGGATTATGGACCCAATTCTTTTAGAAACCAATTTAACAATATATAAAATAATAATGAAATATCTTTTTATTATTTTCTTTATTCCAAGTTATTATTCGTATTATTATTCTTTATTATTTTTATTCTACGTAAAAATATTATTATACCTTTCACATTTTCATCATTTCATCATTTTTCATAATAATAAATCTCATATTTCTATCTCATATTTCTATATATATATTTTATTTGAAGAATATATATTTTTATCTTAACAAAAAGAAACCTAAAAAAAAAAGGGTATTAAAACTTATAGTTTTTGTTTTTTGAATGATAAGGAATTATTTAAATGGGCGCAGCAACACTATATAATGAAATGTCTAAAGGTGACCACATATATAAAATGATTCTTTTTTTTTTGTATATACAAATGATTGAATCATTTTTGTTTTACTTTATATATAAATGAAATTGAAAAAAAAAGTCTTCATTTTCATAAGTTTAAATTGGGGGGGGGATTCTTATATATATATATATATATCATAGTACCTGATCAAAAACGTATTTCTTAAATGTGATACAAGAAAAAGAAGATCACAGCCAATAAAAATTTAAGAATCCCATCAAAAAGATTTTGGGGGTAAAAAAAAGCATAAAGAAGGTTCTCTCTTTCTTTCTCTCAACTTACTTGCTCTTTTTTTTTTTTTCAGCCTTCTATTACACGCACGTATACAAACACATACAATATATATATTATATATACCTTATACGCACACTCACACTTGTAATTATTATCTATTATTATTATTATTATTATCAATTATACATTACAATTAATAATAATTTATAATTAGAGTTGTAAATTTTATTACTCCATTCTTCTTCTTCTCCTCGTTCTCTCTCCCCCTTCCCTCACCTCTTCCTCTTTTTTTTTTTTTTTTCTTTCTCTCTCTCTTTCTTTTTTTACTATCTTGTCTTTAAAACACATACATAAATGGCACGAGTTTATTCATTCGCTTCGTCTTCTTCGGATAAACGTCGAAGGTTATCACCTATAGTGAAACAAGAAGAACCTCCTGTACCTACACCTGTACCTAAACCAGAACAAGTCGATGTTACATTAAATACTCAACAACAACAACAACAACAGACTACGAGTCATGAATTATCAATGATGAATGCTGCAGTAACAGCAGCCATGAATGATGTCAAAGGGAAAAAACCTGTTGAAATGTCAACTCTTACTACTACTACTACTACTACTAGTAGTAGTAGTAGTAATAATAATAATAGTACCACAACGAATACCCATGAACTTATGGAACCAGCATTACAATTATTAGGATTAGCTACTGCTCAACAACAACAACAAGAGCAACAACAACAAATAATTTCAACAACGACAACGTCAATGATAACTCCATCACCACCACCACCTCAACAACAACAAGATAATTTAAAAGAACAATATAATCATAATAGTAGTTGTAGTCATAGTTCACCTTCCGCAGCTAATAATAATAATAATAATAATAATAATACAACGACAATGATAATAAAACCAGAAAGTGTAGGAATAGATTCAAATCATATTCATAATGGAGATAGTGGTGATGAATATTATAAAAGAGGAAGTTGGACAACAGAAGAAGATGAATTATTAGTTCAGGGCATACGACAATTTGGATATGGTCGATGGAAAGAGATTGCCACCATTATACCTGGTCGACGAGGGAAACAATTAAAACAACGATGGGATAATAGTTTGGCATCTAAATATGTGGATACAGAATGGTTACAAAATAAAATACAAGAACAACAACAACAAGAACAAGAGCAAGAAGAACCTGCTGAAAAACTTTTTCGATTATTTGAAACTTCTGACTGGGCCGAAATTGCTCAAAGAATTACAGAACGTGCACGTGAAGGAAATGGAGCTGAAGTGATTGAAGCTTTATTATCTCATGCTTTAATGAATCAAACATATTTATTTCAACAACAACAACAACAACCAACTCAACAACAGCAACCAGATCAACATGTGGATCATCATCAACCACAACAACCAGAACAACAACAACCTATTCAACCTTCAGAACATGAAGATGAAAAACAACCACAACAACAACAACAACAACAACAACAACGGTTATCACAACCTCGACCTTCTTCTGCACCACGTAAACGACGAAGATCAGATCCAGCTTTAGCAGAAACTCAATCTGCTGCCATGTCAATATATGCTTCTGCTACTCCTATTACAACAACTGTGGATAACCAAGTGCAAACAGTCTATCCATGTTTATTCCCTAATTGTGGAAAAAGTTTTGCACGTTTATATAATCTCAAAAGTCATTCAAGAACACATACAGATGATCGACCTTATATTTGTCAATATTGTCAAGCAGCTTTTAGTCGAAATCATGATTTAAAACGACATTCTAAAATTCATGGTCAAGAAAAACCATATAAATGTCTTGGATGTAATAAGGATTTTTCGAGGTAAAAGGAAGGGGAAAAAGGGATAGAAAACAAAAATAGGTTTATTATTATTATTATTATTATTATTATTAATCAATCATAAATTAGATTGGATGCTTTGAAACGACATAAAAATAATAAACGTAATAAACCAGCATGTATGGCACCAGAACCACCATTACCATCATCACACCATTTATCACAATCACAAACGACATTAACAGCATTACAACAAACACTTCCATCACAACCTTCAACAACACCTTCTTCTTCTTCGTCATCACATCAGTAAAATTCTTGTTATTTTTTTTTTCAAATATATATAAATATATGATTCCCCCCCCTCCCTATCTACGTCTGTGTGTGTGTGTGTGTATGTGTATGTGTGTGTGTGTGTGTGTGTGTTTTTATAGCCAAACAATATTCCAATTTTTTTTTTTTGTATAATAAAGTTCGTTTCTCTTTTTTTTTCTTATTATTATTGTAATGAAGGATATCGATCTGGATTAAATTGATATGTAGTTAATTTACCCTATAAAATAAAATAAAATAAAATGAGGGGTTAATATGTGTGGGAGGAGAGTTAATAAAAAGTTACAACTACCATAGATATTTACCCTATGAGGTCGTTTTAATACATGTTTACTATGTACAAGTTCTTTTAAACATTCTGTTACTTTATGTTGAGGAATTTCAGCTACTTTAGCTAATCCAGCTAATGTATATCCTTGTGGTTCTTTAGAAAGTCCTTTAAGTACTTTTTTCATAAATTTTGTATATTCCTAAAATATAATATATTAGAGTTTTTAAAAAAAAAAATGTATGTCCTTTTCCTTCCCTCCCCACAAGGATTATATAATAATAATTTTTACACTTTGTTCTCGAAATTGACGTGGAAGAACATCAAGAATTTTTGAAATATCAATCTAAAAAGTATATATAAATAATTAATGAAAATTTGGAGGGGAGGTAACTTATTTTTACCTTTGAAGAAAATCGTCGTCTTGAACCTTTATTTATTTTCTTTTCAATTCGACCTTGTTGAATATTACGATTGGATGATTTGATATCGGGTATCTATTAGTTATTGGATTTTTGTTTTTATAAGTAAAGAGAATAATTGTTTGGGTGTAAGTATATTTTATAAAATAAAAATAAATAGTCAAGTTTTATTATTATTATTTACATGATTATATTGTAAAGCAGAACCATGAGCTGTCATTGCAAATAAAAAAGCACCAAATGATCGATTCAGTCGTTGAAGTGATTTATTAGCTTGATTCAAGTTATTCATTTGTTGATTCATTGTAGCAAAACAATCACCCACAGTAACTAAAGCATCTGTTAAAGAATCTAAACCAATGTATTCTTCTTCTAGTGGTATTGTTGTTGTTGTTGTTGTTACTTGATTATTATTATTATTATTATTTACATTCATTATAATATTATAATATTTGAAAAAAAAAGGAGAGTGATGTTTTTTATTTTATTATATATATAAAAAAAAAAGTTTTTAAGAAGATGCTTTAAAAAAGTTTACACCAACAAGAGTAAGTTGATTGTCTTTTGCAAATTGCTGAAAATCAAATTTGGCACGTGATTCTGGGATACTTGTATTATTTATATCAAGTTTACCACCTTTTTGTTTATAAAGAAAGAAAATATATCGATGAAATCCAGTACCTTTGGGTGGTGATGGTTTATAATAAGATGAAAGTTGATTGGATGTATTTCCATTAATTTGTGATGATGATCCTATTTATATATATATATATACTCTCACTTGTTAATATATATATATATATATATGTTATTTGTGGTCCCCTCCCAAAATTAATAATATAAACCTGGAATATCAGTAACAATCCAATGACGAAATGGACTATAATGATTATCTTGAGCTGAAGGTGCATCTGGATCAATCTAAATAAAATCATTTAGTCTTTTTTAATAAAAATAATAATAATAATAAAAATACGTAGTTGATATAATTAATTACCAGCATTAAAGTATAAAATTCCGATTCATCTGCAGGTAAAAAAAATATATCAGGTGGATTAATAGTATCTTGTAAGTTTAATTCATTACCAAGTGCAACATCTTGATCATTTGCATATTTTATTTCAAGTAATGTTGTTGAACTAAAGTTTTCTGGGATGACTAGTAAAAAAAAAAAAAAAACTATTTTAATTATAACAGTATCATATAATTATAACCCCATATAAAATTATTTATACAAACATTTTGGAATAATATGTGCCTTTTTCAAGGCTAATTCTATATTCATTTCACTAGTTAAAAGTGGCATCGTTTTCAACTTTTTTTTTTCTTTTTTTTAGATTAAAATTATGAAAGAAAGTTGATATATTATTTTAAGAGAATGATGTCTTTTTTTTTTATCTCAAAAAAGGAAAGAACCCGATGAGTTTAAACTATGAAAACATTTCGGAAAAAACAATGGATTAAAAGGAGAGTACGCAAGGGTTTCTTTTCTTTTTATTTGGATTATCCGAGTTAAAAGATCTCCGTTAGAAACAAATAGAATAGATATAAATGATCTTTCTTTATAAGAATAAACAAATAAGAAAAAAGAAATAGACAGGAGAAGAATAATGTTTTATATACGTATGGGAGATCATTTAATTATGAAAATAACTAATATACGTAGAGAATAGTATTTGATTATACTATGCATTTACATAATTACGTATAAATGTTACATATTATACATAAAAAATACGTATTATTATATATTGTTAATGCATTTAAGAGATATATTATATTATAAATGTAAAAAAGAAGGAATAGAATGTCACTCTTTTTTAATAATCAAGTATAATAGCTCATTCTGGAATTTGAGAATAATTTTTAATAATAGTTATATATATTAATTAATTATTAATAATAACAATTTTTTTTGCATTGTTGCATGAATTTTGTGAAACAATTGATGTCATTTTCTATTCCAAAAATTGTCTTTATTATTTTAAAGCCGTTGTTATCGCCGGTAATAACTATATATATATATATATATTCTCATAAAAGAAAATCTAATAGTAGTATATTAATAGTACGTTTTCATATCTATAAATTATTAACTATAAACCAATCTCCTTTCTTTTTTTTTTGCTTTAAAGAATAATTGGATAGACAGAAAACAAAAAAAAAAAAAAAAAACAAAAAAAAGGGGGGTGAGAGAATAGAGTGAATTAGACGGAAAGGAGAAAGGAAAAAATTTCAAGGGGAGGAATGGATTAGAAGAAAAAGAAAAAGGGGTTGAAATAGTTATTATGACAGGGTTCAAAAGGGACAACTTATATAATGCTTGAAAAGAATCAAAAAAGAATTGCTATTTTTTTTTTTTTGCATAACCGTACTATAATCATACACATATATTATATATATATTTTGAATTATTATTATTAAAAAAAGAGGTTTAGTTTTATATGTACGTAAATAGAATAATTTGTATTATTTGTATGGATATAATTAATTTTTAAGCTCGATAATTTCTGGGGTTGTTTGTCATTCAAATCAAGGCGGGTTGATTCTCTTCTCCTCCTTCTCTCTAAAAAGAAAAATCATAATAGTATAGTAGTAGTCTAATAGTATCAGTAGTATAATTTTGTTACAGAGTACTATAATTCTATATAAAAATAGTTATTTAGTTTGTAAACAAAACCTGCAGTAATTCGATCTAAAATTACTTTTTTTTTTTTTTTTTTTTTTTTGCTCTCTCTCTTTTTCTTTTCTTTTCTTTTCTTCTCTTTTCTTTTAAATATTCTTTATTTGCCCTTCAATTTTATTTTATTTTATTTTTTTGACAACACCTTTTTTTTTTTATATATATATAACCATGCCAACCAATAATAATAAAAATAATATGACACAGTCATCCTCTACAACAACAACAACAACAACAACAAGAGCAGCGGCAGCAGCAGCAGCTGCAGTAGCAAGTAATAAAAGTCATCAAGGAAATAATAAATCGACTAGTAATAATAGTAACAATAATACTCAACAACAAACGATGACACGGATGCACCCCTCAATGAAAAGACCAAGGGCACCAATCGCTTGCTTTCGTTGCCATCATAAAAAGGTAATATATGCAGAACTGTCGGGTTTGTCTGTGCGTTCTTTTTTTTTTTTAAGGGACTCATTCACACCTATATTAATCCCTATTATTATTATAACTCAATCTGTCAGGTCCGATGTGATGGTATTCATCCTAATTGTACTCGTTGTTTAACGACAGGTGTTTTATGTGCTTATCCAAGTTCTCGTCGTTCAAGAAATACTCAACCTACTAATGTAGATCCTTTTATTGATAATTTATCTCATCTTGAAGCAAGGATACGACGTATTGAAGCAGATTTAGAATTACAAAGAACCATGATGCATTCATTATGTAAAAATAATAATACTACTTGTTCTACTATTACAAATGCAGGCACAAGTAGTCCTCCTTTAACTCCTTCTTCTTCTTCTTCTTCTGCTGCTGCTGCTACTACTACTACTACTACTAATACTACTACTCATAGACGTGGTAATAGTGCGAATGTAGCAACAACCAATGTAACGTGTTCAAATGATACTCAAACACAAGAATTAGCTGCTCATATGCGTAAAACAGAACAAGAAGTTCAAGAATCTCGTTCTATTTTGGCACAATTAAGATTACGAGGTGAGCAAAGAATTGCTCGTGGTAAAAGAAATAGTATGTCTGCATCCTCCTCTTCAACAATAAATAATAATAATAATAATAATAATAATAATTCTACAACAACAAAACGTAAAAGACAACGTACAACAGATGATGGGATGAGTGAACAAATTTCAAGTAAACAAAATTTAGCCAGTGGAATTGTTACTTCTGGTGATGCTGCGGCAAATAGTACTAGAAGTACTAATACTATGATTGGCAATAATAATAGTAATAGTAATAGTAATACCATAGCTCATACTGCACCTCCTGCACCTCCTCCTGCACCTCCTTCGTTCTATTATCCTTCACAAGATGACCTTATCACTCCGCCACCTACAGATCCATCTATTTTTTTCCCTACAGGACCAACATCTCATTCACCTTTTGCAGACTCTCTCATGATGGGAGATTGGTCTTTGTTTAATCATTTACCTTATGATGGTACAAAACAACACCATGATCAACAACAACAACAACAACAACATGGTTCTTCTACACCTGTAGAAATATCTCATTCTCAACATCATTATTCACATCATCCTCATCCACATGAACAACAACAACAACATTCTGGTATTGCTCCACCTTTATTATCTGTAAATCCACCATCTACTTCAGATACATCTAATAGTCGTACACCAGAAGAACATTATTTTTTAATGGATGGGTCTTCAACTGCTAGTAAGTTTCTATTATTATTATTTTTCTGTGGTATTTAATATATATATATATATATAAAAGTTCTTTATGTAATAACTTATTTATAATGTAAAAATATTAGATCTTCAAACTTCATCTATATTTGATACTACATCCACAGGCTGGTACTGTTAAGATAATAACAAAACTTATATATAATTATTAACAATAATCCATCATAATAATAATATTTGTAGTATTCTTCTTCTTTTTTTTTTTTTTGTTTACTTATAAACAGTGAAATTAAATAATATAATTATAAATGTAGTAGTAACCTTATTACATATTCCTCTCTCTCTTTTTTTTTTTTTTTTTTTTTTTTTTTTTTTTTTTTTTTTTGGCTATATTGTTTGTTTATGTAATAATAATGATTCAACAGAAAAAATAAATAAAAAACTATTAAATCTTCATAATAACAATACTTTTTTTTCCTGTGTATTAATAAAATGTGTTAAATGTGTAGATTGTATTGATATTATTGAATATATATATGCGTGAGTGTGATATGTAAATGTGTTGATAACAATGTATAGTGTTTTTCTTTGAAAGGGATAAAAAAAAAGAACAATTATTTTTGCTGTTGATAATAAGAATAAAAAAAATAAAAAAGAAATAATGCTAATAACAAATAATGACAAAGATAGATGATTTTACGATATAGATAGATATATGTAAAAGAAGAAAAGGAGATTGGATGAGGAAATTAAAGGGTGGAAAAGGGGGAGGGGGGCGGTGAAAGGAAACGACAAGAGAAAATAGATGGATGGAAGAAATTACTTTTAATGCTCAATACCTTCCATTCGACAAAAAATATGCCAATGCATATCTTTATTTTTCCAATATGAAAAATGAGCTTGTAATCCCAAAATATATTCATTTGAAATCATACCCATAAAATTTTCAGGTGTCAATTCATAATCATATCGACGACCTAAGGGTAATGCTGGTAATAATGATTTTTCTGGAGATTCTACTTTTTCAAAATCCATATTCATCATCATTAGATTATTATTATATTCTTTTTTGGATAATAAGGGTGATTCATAATCTTCTGCTGTAGGTGTTTGTGGTGCTGTGGTAGAACATGATGATGTAGGTGTGGTTGAAAATGAGGGCGTTAATAGAATATTCTCTTGTTTTGATTTATTAGAAGAATGGATAGCAAGCGAAGGCATTGTTTGTGCTCGATGACGTTGCTGTTGTTGTTGTTGTGATGATAGTGTCGTTGTTTTTGGGTTTTTTAATCTTAAAATATCACCTTCACTTGCACGTCGTTGATGTATTTCTTCTTCTTCTTCTTCTTCTTCTAGATCATCCGATATAGATGTTGGATAAAAATAGCCAAACAATGACGAAAGAATACCTCCTCCTCCTTCTTGATCTTCTTTTGTAGCCACCGTTACTTGATTTTTATCACTTGGAGTATTTGATGTTCTTAAAAATAGGGAAAAGAACATGGAAGTAAAGGAGGTAGATTGTTGAACATGGACTTTTTTCAAAGAGACGGCAGGTGCTTCAAAGTCTGGATTTAAAAGGGGTTCTAAACGAAAAGCCAAGGGGTCCATTGGATGATAAATATTCTCAAATACAGTATTATAATCTGGATGATAATATCGAGGATCTTGATTTCGTGCAATTAATAATCCTGCTAAAGGACAACCCATGCCAAATAAATAATCTACTTTAAAATCAAGTTTTGGAACATGGATATCAAATTTTGTAAATTGTTCTACTTCTTGTGTAGTTAAATCTTGTCGTTGATGGGATAAAATATCCCATGTAATTAAACCGCCAAGTCTATTTTTTTTTTTTTTTCAAAAAAAGAAAAAAATTATAATTAGAGAGAGAGAGAGAGAGAAAACAGATTACTGCTTTTTTTTTTACTTAGGAGAGAAAAAAAGGGAGAGTTTTTTTTTCTTTTGGCATATAAATATATATTATCCAAAATGGTGATATAAAAAATATACTTTTTTTTTTTTTTTTAAAAAAAAAAAGGAGAGGGAAAGAAGATTCTAACTTTGGAGAAGAAGGACATAGTAATAATAACTTACGAATAACCAAGAATTGATATTTTCCCATTAAAATTAGGTTGTTGTTCCATAAAATGATGATAAGAATCATTAAATTGTTTTGTAACATGATTAATGATACTTTGTCCTCGTTCTTTAGTAAAATAATACATGACATCAGATAAATAATCACTTTGAATTAATCGAACAGTAGGTATTGTTTTTGGCATGACACGATCTATCCAATGATCTGTTTGAGCATGAACATGTCGATGCCATTCAATAGGAATCATTTTAATACGAATATCTTCTTGTGGTAATTTTGTGGCTAATACTTCTTTCATGCTATCTCTTAATGATTGCACTATAATTAACATTTTTGGGTAGATTCATTGTTAAATATATATATATATATAATTGTTACACATTAATTTTTCTAATAATAAACTTACTATGTGTATGAAACATGCCATATTGTTCAGTTTGCTATATAATATAAAAAGAATTAATTGAACGTTGTATATATCTGAAAAGAGAGAAAAAAAAATAGCATCGTAAAAAAGAGAAATAGGAGTCAAAAAAAAAAAAAAGGTTGGCGATAAAATTTTATATGATGAGTATATTTAACATACTTGACCGATTCCCTATATTTACAGTAAAATATTTTATAGAAATGTTTAAATGATATAATTATTAGATAATCATGTTTGTATATTGAGTTTATTGATTGATATTTATTCTTTATAATGATATATATATATATATATACATATACGTTACATGGATAACAAATACGACATGATCTGCATTGGCATAATAAGATAAGTCATCTTCGAAAAGTCGAGTTACTTTTTCATTCTCTTTGTCTTCGAGGATTGATTGATTATTTAAATCTTCTGGATCTTCCATTGCTAATAATAATAATATAAAACGAAAAATAAAATGAATAAAATGAATAAAGAGGATAATATATTCTTATGACTTAATGTATATATGTATATATATATATATATACCTGTATAAAAACTAGGTGAAAGTTCAGGTGTATTAAGTCCAGTTGCTTCAAAATACATGGTTTTTTATGTTGTTAAAAAAAGAGAGAGAGAGAGAGAAAGAAAGAAAAAGAAAGAGAGATAATAAAAGTTAAAAGAGGAATAAAAATATGACACTTGTACTTACATCACTAATATTAGTGTTAATGAAAACATCAAAGGGGGCTTTGGTGTGTAAAGAATAAAATGGCAAAGGGGGCTTATATATATATATATATATATATAAATGTTATTTCAAAACGTACACTAAAAAAATTAGTATACGGTGCACAAAAAAAGTGATTTATAATTTCAAAGGTGGTCCTATAACTCTATCCCTCCCTTTCAAAATCTCGTTTTTCTCCCGCCTCCCTTCTGTTACTCATTTTATGACCTTTATATACATCGATCCCCTTTGTGGCCAAAAATCCTTTTAGTCTTCTCCCAACCTTGTCACAAAAGAAACTCCTTGTTTTTTTTTCTTTTTAAAAAAAAACATGATAGTATACACAAGAAATATGTTTTATTTTTATTTTTTTTAAGTTGACAACCAACATGACAACAGGTTGTTATGAGAAATAGTAGTCATTTTTTTCCCTGATATAATACTTTATTAACATCCATATAAAGTTGGACCTTTATGTATTTATCTACATAACATGTATGAATTGTTGAGTAATTAAGAAAAGAATAATTTTATACATATGCATACATGATATGTATTACACATCTCCTCTTCAAAAATAAAGGTCTTCTTTATTAACTTTTATAGTTTTTTTCTCTCCCCCCCCCTGCCTTTCTCCATCCTTCCCCTCTTCCTGCTAACTAGTAGTATTAAAATATACCATATAAAAAAATATAAAGTATATATCAATCCAATGTTATATATAATATTATTTTTTATTATTATTATTAATTGTTAAAAAATAGGTACGACGATGATATTTAAATTATATGTGTAAAAAAAAAAAATAGAATTTTAATCGTCGAAAACTATATATTTTTACATAATGAGTATATATATAAATTTATATATGTGTGTGTATGTTTGTTTATGTATTTATACACATATATGTATACAATGAAAATATGCTTTTTTTTTTTTTTTTACTCTCCAAGGCATTAAAAAAAAAACACGAAATTATTACATATATTACAAAGAAAAAGAAAAGGGAAAGCTCATGTAGAAAAATATGGATGGTTTTTCTTTGAGAATCAACATAAAAAATAAAAGTAAAAAAAAGTAATCAAGTTAGTATATAAACATAGAATATTCAATTAGATGAATAATTAACTCTCTCCCCTCAAAAGAACAAAGCATGAATAGAAATTTATTTAACTTTACCATCCAATAATTTGCACTTCCACGCTTAATTGGGTCACGACTTAATAATGACTTGATAAGATTACGTGAATTAGGGTCTGGAACATGTTGTTCAAAATCGGGTATCTCTAATTCAACTTGTTCATTCCACCGAAGTCCATTGTTTAGTGCAGGTGTCAATGGAGATGGATGTGATACAAAGTGAAGAACAGTTTCATCCGTAATAGTTTGTGGGAACAAAGGTTCATGATGATGTTGATTTTCTAGTTCCTATATATATGTATATATATACACATGATAGTATCATATGGTTAGATTAAATAAAAGATAAAAGAAGTCTAATTGCTAAAAAAAAATTATAGAATGAAAGAATATATATATATATATGATAACTTACATAAATAACACAACCAAGTGACCATAGATCTACACTAGCAGTAGCAACAACTCCTTTTGCACCTTCATGTCCATAAGTGGTCGCGCGCGCGACTTCAGGGGGACAATAACGAGGTGTTATCAGATTTATTCTTTCTTGACCAATACTGCGACTTGCTTCAAAATCAATTAACTTCCAATCACCTTGTGCGGATCGCATAATATTACTTGGTTTCAAATCACAGAATGCCACATCTAAAAAAAAAATTGTATGTTTAAAAAAAAATTATTAACTGTCAACGTTTTACACTTACTCCCCCCCCCCAAAAAAAAAAAGAACTATTAAGCATTATCATCATACTTGTGATAATTTATAATTGTCATTTATTTTAATTGCTTTTTTTTTTCTTTTACCTTTTGAATGTGTCCATGCTAAACAGGATATAATACTTTTTGCAATCATTTTACGTACATTTGAGTCCTTTAATTGATTACTATCATCCCGATAATTCTGTTGTTTTATGATAAACTGTAATGACTCTTCCAAAAATTCAAGAACAGCCAAATGAGTAATATTATTATTCAACATTTGTAATACTTCAACAACATGATTCGATTTCAATTTATCAAGTGCTCGACATTCACGTTCCCATGCTTCACGTCGACCAAATGATTTGATAACCACTGGTTTTGTATTATCGTCCATCATGGCAAAATAAATACTATTGGCATGACCCACAATGGGTTTTCTTGGTAATAATGTATATTTTGATGGTAATAATTGTTGCCATTGATTTGATATCTCTTTTTCTTCTTCTACTACTACTTCTTCTTCTAATGGCTGGATGTTATCATTTTGTTGTGAATAATAATTTTGTTCTTCATCAAGTCGACCCAATGTTGCAAGCATTTCTAATGGACTAACAGTTTCATAAATATCAATGGGTGTAGTTGATGTAGGTGATTGTTGTTGTGGAGGTGATGCAAGTTGTGCTAAAGGTACACTACTAGAAACAGATGATCTAAATGTTGTGGGAAATGTATATTGATCACTTGGTGATGTCGGTGAAAGCCCTGTCGATGCAAGCATACTACTATTGATACTACGTTGTGGTAAAGGTCGTGTAAATTCATTTGGTTTTTGGGTATGGATTTCATTAGGCGTTTGAACAAAAAAACTTTGTTGTCTCGGAGAGAATGATTCTGTGGAAGAACCTCCTGTAGTTGCACCAAGTTCACTCAACATTAATGATGGTACACCTGCTACAGCAGCAGTGGAATAGCTGCCTCTATTACTACTATTATTTGAGTCTGTTGCAGAATCGGTTGTTACTGTTCTTAATGGTAATTTATTATTATGATGTTGTGTTTTAGACTCAACATCATCTTCGTCGTTACTACTATTATTATTATTATTATTATTATACTCGACATGACTGTTTCCATTGGATATATTACGAAGTGTTTTCTCATCCTTTTTTCCTCCTTCTTCTTGTTGTTCTTTTTCTTGATATTGGTGTCGTCTGCGTCGTCGTCGAATACAACAAAAAAGTATTATTGCTGCTGCGCCAAGAGCTATGGCTGCTGCACCACCTACGGCCGAGCCGACAATAATAGCAGTTTTGTTACCATTCGTATCACCATTATTTGTAGTACCACTATTACCATTGTTATTATCGGATGGTACAGGCTCAGCACCATTTTCTCCATTTGTAAATCCTGCTGCAGTCACACGATTCCAAGCCCAATTTTGATAATCTAATACATATACGTTCGTATCTCCAGCATTTGAACCACTCCATCCACCAAAGATATATATTTTATGTTTATCCTGATCCAATACTGATGTATGACCCATTCGAACATTTGGACCTTGATCTAAATTTTTCATAGGAGCCTTTTGCCATTGTAAAGTAGGATATTGACTTGCATCCAAAATCCAAACATCAGAATCAAATGGACGATCCGTACCACCACCATAAATAATCATTCGGTCTTCTAAACAATTTGCTGTATGAAGTCGACGTGCACCAGGAACTGCATTATTGACACTTTGAACAGGGACACGAAGACTCCAGACCCGTTGACCTAAATCGAAAACAAGTACATCCTACATATAATATATAATATATATGATATATATATATATATATATAAATTATGTTAACAACAAGTCCTCCCTAAAAAAAAAACTTGCTACGAATAGAAATTGATGCATGGTAATAAGAAAAAATAGGAAATAATTATGTTATAAATATGTACTTGAATTGGATTTGCACGAGACCCTGTTGTGGTACCACCAAAACTTATCAAAGCATTCGCCTTTGGAATATAACACATGGCATGATCAAGGACTCCAAGACCATTAGAAGCAGAATTCCAAATATAGGCATTTGCATCCAATGTATATAAATTATTCATGACAGAGTTCACGATAGGCATACCCTTTGAGTCCACTGTAATACCACCATACATGAATAATGTGTTGTTGGCTAAACTTAATGCATAGCCAGCTGCATTATCCGTAGGTTCGACGGAGCTAGCGGCGGATGGAAAAGACCAGCTCCAATTATTTGTATCCAATTTTTGTAATCTTCCCGTCGTCGATGTGTTACTTAGAACGGCTAACATTTGTCCTGGACTTGGAATAGGTGTTGCGCTAAAATGAATTTGTGGACTGGCTGCATCATCTAATTGAGAAGGATGATACCAAAATCCACTCGTTGAATCCCATACCCATAAACTTGTAGAACCTGTAATGGTGTCACTATTAGAATTGGCATTGATATCTTCTGTACCTCCATATACAATGACATATGGGTCAATATAAGCTAAATGTATATAAGATTATAATGTGAATATATGTTCGATAACAAGTTTAGATTATTCATATTATTATTATTTTATAAAAGAAAAAGATAATAATTCCTATGTACCTGCGGCATGACCGGCACGCCATGCTACATTTTCTTGTCGATCACCTAGTTGTTCTTGTTGCCCAGTTACAACAACAGTGATTAATAATAGTGTTATTGATAACAATAACATATTATTTATAGTTATTAATAATAGAAGATATATATATATATATAATAAAATAATATAAAGTAAAAGATAAAAACGCGGGAAAAAAAAGAGAGAACAAGAAAGAAAGAAGCAAAAAAAAAAAAAAAATTAGAAAGGAAGAAAAAGAAGATTAAGATTAAAGACTAAAAAAAAAAAAAGCAAAAGTTTTTTGGCCAACTCAATTTTATCCGAACATTTTTTTTTTTGTTTATACTGTTTAGTTATATCGCATCATCACTCTAACTTTTTTTTTTACCGTTAATATTAAATTTTAAACATCTTCATTCAACCCCCCCCCCAACCCCTTTTTTTTCGTCTTAAATGGTTACGCCAAAATCATCCAACTGTTTTTTTTTGGCTGATTTACAATATAAATATCAAATACTAACAAATTCCTCTTTTCACTTATTAACAATATATGCATCAATTTTTTAAAGTTTTTCAAAAACAAAAATAGAAAGTCGTACAAGAGTAAAAAAAAAAAAAAAAGAAGTGTTGTAAAAGGCTCAGCTATTTTTATGCTTTTCTCTCTCTCTCTCTCTCCCTCTTTTTTTTTTTTTTTTGCCGACTAAACATTTTATAAAGAACGAAGAACGGGGTTTCTTTTAAAGAAGTTTATTTCTTTTCTTTTTTATATTATTTTTGACAGTTTTTATAATAAGAAAAAAAAAAGTTCATGTTCTATTTATTTTTATTTTTGCTATATAGATGAATAAATCGTATGATATTGAATTTTTGATGATTTAAACAATTATAAAGAATAACTAAAATGTTCCTTTTGGATAATAGTTTGATCAAGAAAATATCTTTCTCACACATTTTACGGAATATATTTGTTTTTGTTTTTTGCCCTTTTTCTCTGTTACATAAACATAATATTACTTTATTATGAATGAATACAATAGACTAATATTTATCATGTTCTTCAATAGTATATCAAATGTATATATATAATGAATGTATTCTGTTGTTGTCGATTGGGGTAGTAATTATTATTATTATTTTTAAAAAAAAGCATTCCAGCTTATCTTTATCAAACAAAAAGATAGTTGGACGTGTTGTGTTGTGTTGTGTTTTTTTTTTTTTTGTGTCCTTTTGTTTTTAAAAATGTATAAATATGTAAATTATGAAACGAGGTTATTTATCATGTGTTTATATGACATCAGCCCAATGACAATGATATAAAAAAAAACAATGCCTTTTATATTTATAACTGTATAGTGACAATATCAAACTAAGATGCAATCCGCGTTACACTGAAAAAAGTTTCTCCGAATGGACGCATAATTTTTTTTAACCACCGATCTATCATCATCTGTCAACCATATATAACAATATATAATTTATAATAGCATCAAAAAGATTAAAGTTGTGCAGATGTTTTTATTCTTGTTTAAATCAATAATAATATTTTTTACTCTCTATTAGTATTTGATGACTCAGTTTGGAAGAATAGTTTAGAGATAACGGGTTTATTAAATGGTTTCTCTATTATTGTCTATAATTAAAGTATAGTACGTACGTAGTATGTCTAGAGCTCCATAAAAAAGGGCATTCATTCTATAATTGTTGTTTACTTGGCTCCCCCCCCCTTTTTTTTTAATATTTATAGATTTGGAAACCAGAAGAATTAACGCGAAATAGGAACCAAATAATGATAGTTATCGTTATTCCAAGAATACTTGAACTCATACCCGCCAATTTTCCGGTGACTAGGCAAGTGGTAATTTATCAAAAAACAAATAAGACATTAATTCAGTGTTCCATATAAATATAAGATCTATCCACACCACCTTCTTTTTTTTTTTCATTTATAATGGTCACTAGAAATCATTAAAAATTTACTCAAATAGAAACTACTTTATGCATATAATAAAAAAGCGTACCAAAATTCGGCGAATCGGTTACCACCCAAAATTTGACGTTTAGTATATTAGGTATGACCATACCCATAGTATTAATAAACGCCATAGCTATAGCTCTTGAATTATGGTCTTCCTTGTATATTTCACTCACCCAAACAAGACAAAGAGATAATGTTGATGCATTTCCACTGATTGCGTACGCAGCTGCAATTACGACATGACCAGAATTGATTTGTTCGTCACTGTTTATCATAACTAGTGC
This sequence comes from Circinella minor, assembly GCA_016758965.1. NCBI lineage: Eukaryota > Fungi > Mucoromycota > Mucoromycetes > Mucorales > Lichtheimiaceae > Circinella > Circinella minor. The sequence continues at coordinate 138,695 of JAEPRB010000009.1, read as the reverse complement.
AGAATACCATACGCCTACCCAAAGTAAAATGCCTGCAATGTGAAATGCTCTATCTTGCCTTTTATCTGATGACCATCCTAAGAAAATAGTAACCATTGCACCGAAAATATGTAAGGGTGTCAGCATCAGGTTGGAAAATGCTACAGGGTAACCAAGATCACGAAGAATAATGACAAGATTATCTACTATTCCATGACAAAGGGTACTACATGTCCATAATACAATGAAAAGCCAAGGATATGGGCTTATCAAAACGTTGGTGATTCTTGGTTATATATGTATATATACAAGTATACAAAGTCATGATTAAATAGGAACGTCAGTATGTAATATTAGATTAAAATAAAAAGTAAATTAATTAATACATACATTTGCCAGTTATATTTATTTGAAATGACATGGATTCCATGGTTATGCATTCGTGCCATGGCTACTTGACGTTCCTCAGAAGTGAGCCAAGATGTATTATGAGGATAGTTTGGAAGTAAGTAATAACCGGAAACACCTACTAAAACACCTATTAAGCCTTCAATAATAAATAGCCATTGCCAAGAAAATAATCCACCCGCTCCATCCATTACTTGGGTAATACCCGCCGCTACAAAACCTCCAACAGCTCCTGCTACAGGAATTCCACTTGCAATAACCATATTTCTTTTTCCTAATTCGTCCTTTGTGTACCAGCTTCCAAGCAAAAGTGCCATCCCAGGATAAAATGGCTAATAATATGTATAAATTAATTATTATAAGTATAAATATCTGTCTCATTCATATTATTTCTTTATATGTGAAAAAAAAATAGAATTATCATTATAAAGCTAATGTTAAGCCTTTGTTGTTGTTGTTTTTTTCTTTACGTACCGCTTGGGCTAGACCTAGTATAAAACGGAGCGACCATAAGGCATTGTATGATTTAACGACTGGCATGAAACACACGATAGTACTCCAAATAATCGCAAAAGATGGAATAACCCACCGAGGTAGAGATTTGGCGATAAGGATGTTACCAGGTATCTGTAATCTTTTTTCTTTATTAATTAATAAGATTGTATAAATAATCATATATATCGTCAAATGCCCCTTATTTACTGCATAAAAAAAATACAAACATTGTATATCCGATAAAAAACATGGTAACAGACCAGTTGTAAACATTTGAGTCAAGATTAAGTTCTTTATCCATACCCATCGTAAAGGCATTTTCTGTGTAATATGACATGCATAAAAAAAATAATGATCTTGAGTTATTTCATATTTCACATGACAATTTGTTTTATTGTCTTGTAATTATATTTACACATCTACTATTCAACTTGACTGTTCTTTTCTTTTTTAATCTACAACACTTACGCATATTATTTCGATTCAAAAAACAAGAAAGAGAACCAAAAAATCCCCACATTGTCATTCGAACATCAAGTTTTCGTAAGAGACGTTCTTGTACAATAGGGTTGATAGGTACAAGTTGAAAAGATATATCATCTAGTTCCTTAATAGTACCATAGGATGGATTCATTTTTGATCCTCCTTTATATGATTCGGATAAAATTTGTTCATTGATACTATTGTTGCTACTGGAAGCACTATCAGAGATAATACTCATTGTTTCTTATGTCTATTATGTATACAAACAAGCAGTTTGTCAATATTTTTTTTTAAAAAAACAAAAAAGAAGAAAAGGAAAAAAAAGTTGGATGGTTCTCTTAAAGCTTTTTTTTTTCAGGGGACCTTTTCTTTTTAATCGTGTGATCCTTATTTTCTCCTTCCAACAGTGATATTCAGGAGCTCACTTTGCCATAAAACAGAGTTAAATAAATTACAAGATTTCTTGAAAATACTAGATAGTTGAAGGGATATCAAGTCGATATTCTTTTCAACTTCCTATAACGAAATTATACGCAGCAAAAAAATTAATTCTCTTTATTATATTAATGGTCTACACGTCATATGACATTCAATTTCTTAGTCGATCTATTTTTAAGTTTCATGCACTTTATATATTTAAAGTAGTAAAAGAATGGGGGCAGTTCTATTCCAGTAATAAGCAAGCTGTTTGTTTTCTTCCTATACTCTAAATGCTACAGTTGAACCCCGTTTTTTTGGACAGGCGGGATTTGGCTTGAAATTGGTGAAAAACCGCGGGGGGGATGCAAAAAGTGGGGTCGAAAAAATAGTGGGATTTTGGCCAAAGGTGTACAAAAAGAGGGGGGGGTGTAAAAAACGGGCGTGTAAAAAATGGGATTTTATTGTTACAATGATAAATAAATGTATGTGTATGGATAGAGAAATGGGGTCTGTAAGACACTTCATGTGATTTGCTTGTACGTATCATTTTTTTAAAAAAGAAAATTTTAGTATGGATTCGCATGACTTGTTATGTAGTACTTATGATAACGTTTTCTCAACAGTATTTTATGTTCTCTAAAAAAATAAATGTGATAATACATTTACTGGTGTTATATTATATATATATAATACAACATAAAAAAAATGTAGTACGCTATTGTAATTATGATAAATGGCTTGATGTACAGGATTTTGCATTCATTTCCGGACGCAACCCCCAATTTTTTCGCTTATAAGAGTGATATTGTTCGCTTATAATGTCAGTTTTTTTCGCTTATGATATGATATATTTTTCGCTTATGATATACTATATTTTTCGCTTATGATGGCGGCATTTTTCGCTTATGATAACATTAATTTTCGCTTATGATATGCAATATTTTTCGCTTATAATACTTATATAATTTTCTTACTTATGAGGTCTAAGAGATTCACTTGTGAAGATTAGAGAATTATACAAATGATAGGAGGGTTTCTCGCAACTAATATCATTTTTTTTTGTATTTGCTACACCTGCTTTTATGGGATTAACCAAATATCACCTATTATAAGCGAAAAATATTGCATAGGGTGTATTCCAGGATTTTACCCCAAATTTAGAGAGCTTCAGAAACATACAAACTAAATATTTTGCCTTTTTAATCGATAACATATATTTTTATGCATATTTAAAACATTTATTATGGATTAGCTTCCCAAAAAAAAAAGTTGTGACGAAGCTGAAGGTTGTCAAAGTTGATCGGTAAAGCTCAATTTTAGCAGAGGGAGGAGAAAATTGAAACAGTTTATTAATGTATCTCCGAAATGTTACACAAAATCTTCGAAGCAGAAACATATAAATCCAATGTGCAACTTCAAGTACTGTGTGGGTTAGTATATCCATCTAACAAAGGTGAAATGATTGAATGGGGCATATATATCCAATATACTGAAAATGTGAAGAAAAGAAAAAGGGGCATTATAATTGTAACAGCAGATAAGCATTATATCTGCTATTTTGAAAATATACATAAAACTAATTTTGAAAGGATCTAGGCTTTAGTTCGATCACCATGCTCCAGTCCTAGAAAGAAACCGAATATGAAGTGACATGCAGATACAAGGATAATAATAATTGTTGTGTAAAACATCTACTACATAGCCTTATAATAGCCTGATCTCTAACAGCGCTTTATGAAACTGCAGAAGATGCAAGTCATATATTTGAATCCGATCAAAAATACTACTGCAAAACGAACAGTATAAGTTAACAGTGGTTATTCATTTCAAGCTTTCAGACAATACTTGGCTGGTTTTTTTTATTAGACTTTCCCCTATCAATTAAATCCAACTGTAGTTCGATGCTTTTTTTATAGAGCATAATCTTTTGAATTGCATATATACAAAGCATTTCAATCAATGAAGCAGCTGATTTAGTTAAAAAATTCTCTTCCAGGAAATATACTTCATATTCGTGTTTCTCACTTCATATCCCCATATTATCATCACTGATCAGAGATTTTTTCCCTACTTTCGTTACACAATAAACATAATATTTACTATATATAGTAGCGGTGTTCTAAATGACAAAATTGAAACAATTTCTTGATTTTGGCGGTTATAAGTGAAATACACCCTATCATAAGCGAAAGTTAATGCTATCATAAGCGAAAAATACCGCCATCATAAGCGAAAAATATATCATATCATAAGCGAAAAAATTGGGGGTTGCGTCCGGAAATGAATGCAAAATCCTGTACTCTGAAAATTCTTGTCTTAAATTAGCAAAAAATTATTCATAAATTATCATATTCATCATCTTTGTGCAAAAATATTGTACGACTATTTCTTTAAACTAATAAATAATTACATCAAACACAAATTCGGTAGTTACATATTAAAATATAAATAAATACAAAATGTCTCTTTTTTTTTGGGTGGGTAGAAGGTAAAGATTATGTTATGTATACATGATTTTTTTATGTCTGTTTCTTACTAAAATATAAAGTCTTCATAGGTGGCCTTTGACATAATCGTGTTAAGCATGAAGGTCTACACCACTTTCATCATCTCTTTTATCAGTAGCCTCTGGTAACATAATATTCTTACGAAGCAAGAACCAAATAGCAATAGTTGCCAATACGGATGCGAAACCACAACCCATACTTGTTAATTTTCCAGCCCCTTAAGAGATATTAATACAGTGAAATACGTTAATTTAAAACTGTTTCTTTTTGTTTTGAATAAATATATTAAATCTATTAAAAAAACAAAAAAGATCGAAAAAAGAAAGAGACTTACAAAAATTCGGTGAATCTGTCACTAACCAAGCCTTGAGATTTATAAAATTTGGAATAACAACACTCATTGTATTAATAAATGCAATTGCAATAGCTCTTGTATTATGATCAACTTTGTAAAATTCATTCAACCATGTTAAACATAAGGTTAGCATTGCCATGTTTAAACTTGCAACATAAACACCAATAAACACTAAAACAGAAGAATTATCTCCTTTATTCACTGCACCAAGAATCATATACCATATCGCCGCTGCAAATTGGGATACTCCAATATGACATGCTCTGTCACCTAATTTGTCACTAGACCATCCAATAGCAATAGAAGCAAAAGTGCCAAAAATATATAAAGGTGTGAGCATATAATTTGCCATATCAACAGGATATGAGAGATCACGAAGGATAATAGCAAAATAGTCAATCATGGTGAGACACAAACCGATTCCGATACCTTGAATAATCATAAGCCATGGATAGGGTCGCAATAAGACATTACTGACTCTAATAATGTAAAATGTTTGGATAAATATATATATGTAATGCGCAAAATAAAATGCTGATAACAATAGGAATATGAGAAACTATAAAATATAGGCATACGTTTTCCAGCTATAGGTATTCGATACTACATGCATGTCTTGATTTTGTACTCGTGCAATTGCAATTTGTCGTTCCTCAGGTGTAAGCCAAGGTGTGTTGTGAGGGAAATTGGGTAATAATATATAACCAAAAGCACCCACTAAAACGCCTAGTACACCTTCAATAATAAATAGCCATCGCCATGAAGATAATCCTGCAGATCCATCCATTGTCTTGCTTATAGCTCCAGAAATCAAACCATTTACAGCACCTGAAAGAGGAACACCTGCAGCTACCAGCATAGATCGTTTCGCCAATTCGTTTTTTTTATACCAACTTCCAAATAAAAATACAACTCCTGGATAATACGGCGCTTGTGCTAATCCAAGAACAAATCTTAATCCCCATAATGTTTGATAGTCTTTCACGGCTGGCATTACGCTCACTATGGTACCCCAAAGAACTGCACAAGTAGGTAGAACCCATCGTGGTGGAACCTTCGTTATAAGAATATTACCAGGGATTTGAAGTCTTTAATAAATTTTAAAATAATATATATATATATATATGACATTTCACGTTAAAAACGATTATTATTTTTCAAAAATAAATACCATAATATTTAGTAATATCTTTATGTAATGCTACATACATAAGATAACCAATAAAAAACATAGTCACTGTCCAGTTATACACAGATGAATCAAGGTTTAAATCTTTATCCATGCCCATTGTAAAAGCATTTTCTATAAAAATGAATTCAATTTTATGTTACATAATACTTCAATACATGAACTCTCTCTCTCATTTTTTTTTAATTTACTTACGCATATTGTTTCTATTTAAAAAATTGGAAATAGATGCAATAAAAGACCATATAACCATACGTAAATCAAGTTTTCTTAAAAATCGTTTTTCCAAAACTGGATCAATATATTGCATTTTTTTCTCCTCCAAATTCCATTTTTCTTCTTCTATTGTAGTCATAGCAACTTTAGAAACATCTTCTTGTTGAATTTTTGTAGTGCTGCCATTTTTTTGTAATGAGTCGTCAATTGTCATTGTTTTTATTATTTTTTCTGCAAAATCAGTACTACAACCAAGAAAAGAAAAAAGATAGGGAAAAAGAAAAAAAGGTGCATAAAATCGAATCAAGTATGAGATGTATCATTCGTTTTGTTGTTTCGCGCATGATAAATCGGATCAGCGTAGTCGTGTGATCCCAATAAAGGTTTTGTAAAGTGTAACAATCTTTAACAACCATACAATAAAAAAATCTCTTTTTATTTTATTTTATTTAGCATTGAGTACGACTCTTACAATGATAGCAATAAATCAAAATTGTAACGGAAAAAAAATATTATGTATTATCGTATCTAACATATACATTCAAATGAAATTATACCATGTCTTTTTATTATTGTAATATTATTTCATCCTGTTTTTTTTAGAAAGTAAATTATAATTTTGATATGCGTAGCATATTATTGTATTTTATAGCCAAGTTAAAAAATGTGTTACACAGAAATAATCAATGATCTTCAACAGCCAATGTAAGAATATACAAGAACTTTTTTTCAGCCTATCATGAAAAAAACATACAAATAAATAAATAAATTCTTCCATCCCTTTATTTTATTATTTTATTTCTTCATCAACATATGTATATCTTATTTCAACACTGTTAGAGTGGTAGAACATAAAGTTATACTTTAAACTGTGAGTAACCGAAGAAAACTACTGTAACCTTTTTTTTTTAGTCTGTGTAAAATCTTATTTTACTGTACAACTGAAGTGCGAACCAACTTTGTAAGTTTTTATTTTGTTATTTTAAATTTTGTGTTTTTTCTCTCTCTGTCTAACATTAAAGTTAATGGCGTATAAATAAATGGGGTAAGTAAGTAAAACAAAGATTAATCGTTTTCATATATATTACTGAACATAAAAAAAATATAGTAGCACAGTATATTTTATTTTCTGGATCAGTTCCCATAAACTTTATAGATGCACAATTTTGGTCATCATTTTTTTTTAGTTCTATTTTTTTAAGGAGAAAATGTGTACGAGTATTGGAAAATTATGAATACACTCTACGTAACTCATCCTCACATCTTCATCAACGTTTTTCTTATTTATTTCTACGTACGTAGTACTCATATTAATATTATTACCAAGATATCAATTTTTATCTAGGATAGAGACCTAATTAGTGCTTCTTTTTAATGGTAGAAAATAAATTTAAATCATGTATTATGTTAGTTATAATGCGATGTAGAATGTTTTATTGTAAAAACTATTTATTACCACATCAAATATGTGAGCCATTCTACATTGCTATTTTACAGTAATAATAATAAAGATTTTTTTTCCCTCTTTCTATGATAATAGTTTAAATATTCAGAAAAAAAAAGGTGTGGAGAATCTTGTGTAACGTTTCTCCAAAAATCTGAATTAACACCCACCCGCATATCATTTTTATAGCACTGGGCTTGGGTTTTTCATCTGAGAGTTGGATCATGTGTTTTTTGTAAGCATGGCTTTCGAAAATCACTTTTTTTCTAGATCTTCTGTAAATGTATGAAGCGCATTATTATTATGAATAACCAGACGACTATGTTAAATAAAAATAGGAGTAGTTATGTTGATACGAACCATAATTTCCTTGGTGTCGATTCCACCAATAGGAGATGCTTAATGCAATCAAAGAATAGGAAAGTTAGTAAATAAACTACATATTATTCATTTGACATCATAAAACAGACATTGATTATTTAAACTGCTGGAAGATCTTAACAGACATATTTATTAGTTTATACAGAAAGAGGTACTATTTTGTGACTATAAACAACGAATCCAAACTGGATAGTAACATCATTACTTTCAAGAAACTTCAATACACCTATTTCCAGAGATTTAGAATACGACTAGCAACATCGACAATCTATTGACACCTCATAATATACAAAATATCGAATGACAATCAAGCTTCCATGCCCATATTCAGAATGCCAAACTGACAATGATACAAAAAGCTTACGAGCACAGCTCACCAAGAATTAAAATTTCAGATTATACCAACATATCGGGTGTACCATATATGCGACCCAGCCATACATGTTCTTTAGCTGGAACATTAGCTCTTGTTAAAGTACGTACCATAATGTGTGTCCGTCCTGGGCCAATACTTGGAGCAATACCATATACTGGTATTCTTGAAGTCTACCTGAAGATCAAGTAGTCCAGTGTAGAATGGTCATTTCCTTCATTAAATCGGTCGCAAACAAAACCTATTATTATTTAACTTTTCGTTTTTATCTTTTATCCTTTTCACTTTACTTTTTTAACTAAACGAAATATTTATCATCTTTAAACATAATGCTAAATAGGGCATTATTGCCATAAACATGAAACAAAATGGACCGTATTTCTTTCAACATCGTACTTCAATATATCGATATTATAATGGATTCATATTTCTCTCGGTATAAAAAAATCCATTGGTACGTACGTAGTAATGTAATATGATATAATGAGTTTTGTTTGTGATGTAAGATTTATTAGAATAAAAATATTGTCGTTGTTCTTCTTTATATTATTATGCATTACTTATCACTTGTAAAAAAAATCTTTGTCTTGATATATTTACAGCATAAGAGCACTCGTAACGGTCCTTGTAAAAGAAGCTTGTAACTCGGTTTATCAACATTTTTACAAATTTATGCTCGCAACCGTCTTTGTAAAAAAGCCTGTAAAATGCAAGGCTTGTAAATTTTTAAGAAAATTTGTAAAACTATAAGGAACGTTTGGTAAACAATTTCCAACAATCATTCCTATGGTATTGGCTGACCTCCCCTCTATGCAATCAAGAAGTCGCACCTTACAGCTTAAATTCCTAGTTCGACTCCAATCGCTACCAGTAACAACCGTGGCACGAGCCGTCGAGCTATCGTTTTTATGGAACAAGCAACAACACGATCACTGGAAAAAACTCTCTATAAATAATCCTTACCTCAAGCTATATAAATAACTAAAAAACCAACCAGAATCACCACAATGTTCAATCAAGGATAAGTACAGTCAAACAAAAACGAGACAAATAATATACTGACCGAGGCAAAAACAGGAAAACAACACAATGTCTTCGAACTGACTGCCGCATTGACCCAATTCTTTATTTACCAGTTACCTCAAGAAATCGACATCGTTTAATTAAATAGCGTATGCACTGGCTTCCTTCATACCCATTACAAAACTGTCGTTGTGGTGCACCAGCAGCTACCAGAGAACATTATACCACCTGCTCACTTCTGCAACATCATTTAAAAAAACTACTCGAAGTGTTTGGCCTTATTTCAAACTTGGTTTCACCGTAACAACCTATCGATCATATTCTCAATAGGTTACCACGTTCCGAAGTTGGCCTTACCCTTGGTAAATGGCAATCTTCATGTACTCCGGGAAATAGACAGGCTTCTGACACATATAAGTATGTTGAAGAACCAGCCCCTGAAGAAGCCCTTCAGGCAGCCACCTCAATTACATCCCCTCCCAACATATCTATTTGTAACCCTTCCTTTACCACGTACGTACATTGCCTTCTTATTTAATACCTTAGTTAAACATCTTCTCATTACTCCCCGACTACCTTACTCCTCCACCAAACTTTTTTCCCATTAAGGTTTTTTTTTTAGTTATGGTAGTAACGCTCTTAAAACTCATTTTTATATATATTCTTATCCCTTTGCGCCGCAAGGAACCGACTGTATGTCTATAGACGAATGTCACTTAGTCTTCCATAATAAATAAACAAAAACATTTTCAACTATAAGGAACGTTTGAATGTTTGTAAAATAAAGTTCTCGCTTTCCACGTTTGATAAAAATGAACAACAAAAGCATTACTGCTAATACTACTTCCACTTTGGCTTCTGTCAATGAACTAACCATCGCTACTACTACTGTCACCGTTATAACTTGTTGAGCGATTTGATTAAAGGCATTAATGATAGTAAGAATTTTTTTTTTGAAATTGATTGAAGAGAGATTATTAAAAAAAAATTAACTCAAAATAATACTCAACCCGGTGCCTTTTTTTTTTTACTTCTCTTCACTGGGATATGATCTTCATGTTACACTTCCAACTTACAAGCTAATTTTATAAGGACCATTATGAGTATTTGCCTTGTAGTGTTACAAGTCTCAATTTACAAGCTTTTTTATTACCAAGACCGGTGCGAGTGCTCTAATTAAAGAAATACATAATCAAATACCTATGATAGAGTATTAATTTTAAACCATTCTTTGTTTAGCTTTGGAATGCCTATATTACCTTTGAAGTCCAGTTTCATGCTAGTAAAATCGAATTAGCTTTTAAAAACCACAGGAATTCAGTTGCTGTTAAATTGTTTCACATACATCTAGTTCAAGACACGTCGGATAAGGTAGACCTCTTTGGACTGTTGATTTGAAAAAGAACAGTTTAGAACGATATTGGTCCACTTCATCTACGCTCGTGCACCTTGCCAAAAAAGAGCTATCGCTTCCCTTTCAACTCCAAGCTAACGAGGTTTTGCTATATCGGTATTCAGAACATTCAAACTCCAGGACGGATACCCTTCAAATGTTCTTGTTACTGAAGTTATGCAGACAATGTCAAAAGAGACAAAGCCCCAAATTCTAGGACGGATACATCATTAAAGACAAACCGACAGTAAAAAGGCCAAATCCCTGGCACGATATTCGTGATATTTCGACTTGACAAAATGACTAATGAGCCAACAGCTATTCATTTCCATCTTGTTTCTGCTTCGATATTTGCTAAATACTTCTGATACGTTTGATCCATATGCTCACAGTAGATTTGATCAAATGACTATACTTCCTCTTGATCTTGTCTTCTTTTTTTCTGTAGAAATAGCTCGAAGTTAGTTTTCCAGCGAAGATGAGGAACTTGCTGTAGAGGAAACGGTATCAAATACCTGGAAAAGGATATTGCTTTTATATGCTTTTAAATCAGTCTTCACGCAACTTTATTTTTTGCCGATGCTTCAACTTTCGCCAACCAGCAATCCTTAACATGCCCCATTCGACCACAGAGAAATCTAAAATATGAGAGCTTCATTATATGAGTAAGACTTGTCAACGCATTAAAGATTGTTTTGATGTAATTCTTAAGAAAAATGAATAAATATATTTTAAAAGCTGCTCAGTGAATGAAGAGTACTTAAAAAAAAGGACCTATGAAGAAGAGTGACCTTGTCAGAGACCGCATCTTAATTGGCCCTCTACAAATACCATAGGAATACAAGAATACATGGATCACAGAGTGAGATATGTCTTTAATTTTTTTTAAGAATGTATGAAAAATAAAATAATTAAGTGGTACCGGAATCAATGATTGGAAATAGTTAATTTCGTTATGCAGATTATAATAGTTTTAGCTCAATTCAGCTCAGCTTCAAATCTGCATGATATTAACTTTTTTTTTGCCCTACGTATCACATTTACATATCCACTCTTTGATTTTTTTCATACTTGACTCTTATTTTACACGCATGTAGATTTTGCCATTAGATCTATTAGAAGTAAATAATGTTATCATAAGGCGTTGAATTATATTATAAAAAGGATGCATGAGTTCATTTTTTTCCCAGTAGTATAATATATTATTATGTAATGCATACTTTTTGATAACCCATTTTAGACTAAGATGTAATCCCCACACCATTTTTAAAATATTTTTAATGATAATAGTAGTTTTTTTTTTATTATATAAGATGACATGTGTATATGAATTGAGTTAATGTGAGTGTATAAGAATATTTAAATTTTATAATTTGTAGTTTGGTAGTATTATATATATTTTATTGCAAGCGTACAGGTAAAAAGTTTCCAACAATGACAGTCTAAAAATAAAAAATAAAATTTAATCAGTTCGTTACATGTATAATATATATATTACACTTTATTTTAAGTAAAACTTACTGGGATATTATATTTATCTCTCCTTATAGTAAATGAAAAGCAGCAAGAAATGACATTTGTATTATCAGGATCAGGATTTTTTAATAAACATGATGTTAATACAGCCTTCTGTCCAGGATCAAATGCAATATTACCATATTTCTATTAATATTGTTATTATTTATATTAGTTAAGCACGTCATTTTTCTCCATTATCTGATTTCATATTTATGTGTAACAAAAATTATTATTATTATTTACCTCCCAGTAATTCACTGCTGATTCCTCTGCCATCAATTCATATATGCACAATCGTCCCTATAATAATAATAATAATGATTAATAACAATTTTCTTCAGATAATTTTTTTGAAAAAACATACTTCTCGTAGATTTTCAATGGGAACATTTACAAGCGAAGCAAATTCTTTATTGCCTTTGTAAATTTCACCTGTACGACGCCATAAACATGCTGGAATTCCCATGGAACTAAATACACGATCATAATCCTAACAGTTTTTTTTTTTTGGGAGTTTTAGTCAGCCGATCCTATCCTATCTGATCTCTCCCAATTTGTCTCATCTTAAAAAAAATAACTTTTTCTCTCGTAAATAATCCCATTTAACTTACCAATAACAATCGTTCAAATGCTTCTTCTACCAAGATCAAATCTATATCTGTCAATGATTGGGCAACAGATCGGAATGCTGGTCGGAAAGTACCCATGACATTCAAAATACGTTGTCGACTTGATGCAGACATACTTGTAAAAAGAAAGAAAGTTGATATATCAATATACTTGAATAAAAATAAATAAATAATGTTTGTTGCTTTTTCAACTCTTCTCCCCATCCATCAAATCCCTCTTTATATATATATATATATGTATGTATGTATATAATGATGAAACTCACTTATTATCCATATATTTTTGTAATCGTGCATAACCATTTACATAATTATATGGTTTTAAAAATCCAGCTTCATATTTGGCATTAATAACTTCAGTTAATCGATCTTCCAATTTACCATCAGAAGGATCTGCAGCAGTCAAAAAGAATTTTTCTGTTGTGTTGACAGTAGGTGCTGTAACAGCATTTTGTTGATTATTTGTATTATTACTATTATTTCCATACATTGCTTGAACATCACCATCCAATGAGTCAAGAAAATTACTAATGATTTATTATTATTATTTTCCACATTTTCATTGAACAAATATTTAATTGATAAATAATTAAACTATTAACTAACCTGATAACTGAAATTTCATTACCCATATGTTCACTTGCAAATGTAAGTTGACCAGTACCCATTTGACCAAAGAATTGGATCGGTAACCCTCCTAAATTACTATTTCCACTTAATCCTAAAAGAATCAATATTATTATCAATAAATCAAATGATGATAAAAATAGATAAATATAAAACGAATTGGATGAACAAATAAGAAAAAAACATACCACTACTGCTACCACTGTTACCACCATTAGGCATATTATTTAATGACATATAAGGTGCTCCACTACTATTATTGTTAGTATTAGTTGTTGTAGCACGATTTTTACTGGCATTATTATTATTCTGTGAGTTATTGGAATGTTTTGGTTCGTCATGACATAAATGACCAATACTCCGTTTTATACATCGTTGACACGGTCGACCTGAAAGAAGAGAAATAAGTAGGGCGTTATTTATTTATATAAATATACTGTTATTTATTTATATAAATATACTGTTATTTATTTAATTGAATGTCTTTTATATATTTACCTTCATCACAGGTCATATGTGAACGTCTACAATATACACATGCTGTATAATAATAGTTAATTAAATAATTTTTTATCAATTATTTAAAGATTATATAATTACCATGAGTTACTTTCCGCCGTTTTGGTCCTGTTCGTTTCTTTTTTGTATCTTGTTGAGTTTGTTGAGTTTGTGATTGTGATTGTTGTTGTGGGGTACTGGAATTCGATTCCGTTGTGGCGGACTCCATGGTAGTAGGCGTAGATGACCCCTGATTATTACTTGTATTTATTGATGTATTATTAATATTATTATCGTTTTCTTGTGGTTTCACTTCCATAAAGATAATAATAAAAAGGAAAGAAAAAAAGAACAGAAGTTTAGCTTATTTTTTTAAAAAAAAGAAAAAGAAAAAAAAATGTGGAGATAAAAGAAGAAAAAAGAAGAAGAGGTCTAATTTTGTTTTTTATTATTATTATTATTTTACGATGCCGAAAAAAAAAAGGGTTGAGTGTGAGTAAAAGTTGTGCCTTTTGCCTACTAGAAATTTGGGTTGGCGGGGTTTCTCTTTTTTTTTTCTTTTTTAACTCTAAGCTTCCATTTTGTTATTTTATTTTTATTCCTGATAAGACATCTTAATCTCTTTTTTTTTTCGTGGGCATCAACCTCTTTATAAAAATTGATGTGTTTTATTATTGTTAATTACGATAATCAATAATAATGCATGGTGGATAATAATAAAAACAACAAAAAATAATAGATTGAATTTTTGACATCATTTATTATTTATATATATATTTATATATATATAATCCATTATAATAAATTTTATGTATAATAATAATAGTCCAAAGTAACCGGATCATGTGTTTTCTTTTGAAAAAAAAAAAAAGAAGCATAACACTTTTTTGTAGCGGAGACTGGAGACATACTTAGTTTACATGGCAACAAAAAAAAAGTGTTTCTCACCTGTGTGTATGTGTTGTTGTAACAACGAAAAAAAAAACCCAGACTTCTTTTTTTATTTTATTTTTTTGGTTTACCGTTTTCCTTCTTCTTTTACCTTTTTTTTATCTCCTCAACTT
This sequence comes from Circinella minor, assembly GCA_016758965.1. NCBI lineage: Eukaryota > Fungi > Mucoromycota > Mucoromycetes > Mucorales > Lichtheimiaceae > Circinella > Circinella minor. The sequence goes on along the minus strand of JAEPRB010000009.1, from coordinate 123,693 downwards.
TTTTTTTCTGTTTTTTACACGGTAAAAAAGAAAGAAATCTTTCAATACTTTTTCTCTTTCTTTCATCAATACATGGAAGTTTACGATGCTCTGCGAGAACAAGCAGAGGAAGATGCACATATGACACTTAAATCGATGGCGACACAGTTGGTTATAAATGTTGTTATATCCATCGTCGTTATATTATGTGTTAGTTACCTACGACCTCGACATTTTTTGGCATATCCTACGAATATACGTTCTTCATCGGCATCTAGAACTACAGCATTATCATCACCAACAATAGTAACTCGGTAAATAATAGTAAAAGAATATCTTATTATAAAATAAAGCATTTTTTTTCATTTTCGTTAGTAAAAAACACGTCCTTTAAATAAATATATATATATATGTTCAAATACCCAAAACGCACCTTCACACTCGAGCCAAAAAAAAAAAAAAAAGAATAAAGAGACTCAACAAAAAAAAAAAATTATTACACGTATATAGAACCGAGAATAGTAATAATCATCATACCCGTTATAATAACCATAATAGTAACAATAATAATAATCATAATAATAATAATTCACCCGCCACTACTACAACCAACAGTAACAACAGTAACACCAAACATGCTGAGCTCGGATGGAGTGATTGGTTAAAACAACTCGCAAAAGTTTCGGATGAGTTTCTTATCGACGGTATTGGTTATGATGCTGTACTTTATTTGAGGTTTATGCGAACTTTACGCAACATTTTAATTGTATTAACAATTATTGCAATAACTATTCTCATGCCAATTAACGTTGCTGCTACAAAAATTACTGGGTAAGCCTTTTTTTTTCTTACTTACAAAAAAAATATGATGGTAACCGATTCTTTTTTTTTCGGGTCTCTTGGTTACACCAAAACACACATAAATATACTTAGCGACTGGCCACCTGTTTCATTTGATATTGGATTTCTTTCAATTTCGGGTATAAACTTTCGTGGAGGTCAAGAAGTTCAAGATCCTGATCAATCATGGTATTGGTCTCCTGTTCTTTCTACTTGGCTTTTTACTCTAGTGGTCGTTTTTTATTTACATCGGGCAACGAATGATTACATTGAAATGCGTAAGAAGTTTTATCGTTCTCCCGCTTATAATTTATCATCACGATCATTATTGATATCCAGTATTCCTCCACATGCATCACGCTCAGACATTGATTTTAAATCGTGGCTGGAATCTCATCACGGTATTCGATATCCGATGGAGCAAGTTTGGTTGGGTCGGCAAAATTCAAAGCTTCTTGACTTGGTACAACATTATCGTGATGCGGTGTATCACCTAGAAGAAGCTTTAGCTGCTTATGCAAAAGGTAAAAAAAAAAAGTACATAAATTCTGAGCTTTTTTGTTGTTTTCAAAATAGCGTAAGAGGAGCGAACCTTATGATTGATATGTATATATGTGTATATGTGGTTGGGGATGTGTACCCAAAAAAAAAAAAGGACCAGCCACTCTAATGTGGCGGGAATTGTAAGATGGAACACAAACAAACACACACATGTATATATACATACAAAGTCAGCGGGTTGGAAGATAAATAAAGTACATTGCTAAATAACAAAAATTATTTCAATAGGTGAACCGGGTCACAAAAAAAGACCAGTTATCCGTAATTGGAAGGATCGATTCCCGTTTTGCCTATTTTTTCATCAAGAAAGACTTGCCGAGAACAATAAGGATGCTATAGAATATTATACAAAACAAGTCAGTGACTTGAATCGAATGATACGTTTAAATTCAACTACAGAAAAAGAATCACGTATGGATTATGGTTGGGTGACATTTCGTAATATACATAGTGCAAACAATGCATTAAAAGAATTTAAACGTAAACAATCATTTTTGTCTGCCACAAGAGTATGTATTTCTCCACCTGCGAAAGATATCGTTTGGCCAAATATGTCCATTCCTCAAGCATTGCGTAACCTTAAAATATGGTTTGGTCGAGGCGTATTTTATTCTTTTATGTTTGCTTGGTTAATTCCAAGTAAGTATTTCTTCTAGTTTCTATATGGCCAATCAGAACAAGTAGTATGGAATATGATATTATTAATAGTTTTTTTGGCTCGAGATTGACAATGTATCATTTTTTATTTCTATTATTTAGTTGCCATTCTATCAGCTTTATCCAATATAGTCAATATGATTCGTATGTATCCAGAGTCCCGAGTTATGATTGAACAACATTCTTTCGTTATTGGTCTTGTTCAAGCTTACATTACTCCCTTGACTATGGGATTTTTATTTTACATTCTCCCTCACTTCTTTCGATATATTGCCATGAAACAAGGCTACTTGACACGAACCACACGGGATGGAAGAACTTTATCCATGTTATACATTTTCTTTTTAATTAATCACTTGTTAATTTTCACTATTTCCTCCATGTTTATCAGCTTATACGGTCAATTGCGCCAATTAGTCTTGGACGGGATCTTGGGTGACGAATATATTACGGAATATGTGGCTCAATTAGCCAAAAACATGTCAGACGTTTCTTCTTTTTGGATCAATTTATACTGTATCCGTGCCTTTGGTGTTTCATTGGAATTAGTTCAAGTCATGCCTGTTTTAGCTGTTACGTTACGAAAATATTTTATGCGATTGACACCTCGACGATTCAAAAAATTGGCTATGCCTCCCAATTTCGACTTTGCGTTGAACTATAATATTGTCTTGTTTTTCTTTACAATTGCTTTGGTATATTCTTCAACAGCTCCCTTGGTCTTGCCTTTTGCATTGGTCTATTTTGTCACGTCGTCCTTTGTTTATAAATATATGTTGATGTATATTTATATTACCAAGGTTGAAAGTGGTGGACGCATTTGGCCAACTGTGTTGCATTCTACATTGACTTCGACTGTGGTGTTCCAATTGGTAAGCTTCTTGTTGCTTTTGCTCAAGGGTGGTTATGAACAAGGTCTTGGTATTATACCTTTACCCATATTTACCTTGATTTTTATGTGGTGGTACGGTCGTCGTTTAAAACGTTTGACTTCTCGTGAAGTATTGGCACCCTCTCAAGATGAAGAAGAGGATCAAGAAGGAGAACAAGGCGAAAAACCAACGTGCACAGCTTTATTACAAGATCAGTATCGAAATCCACTTCTTAACCACACTTATTTAATGCCAGTGATTCATGATGATATGCGTTCACTATTGACACAGATATATCCTAATTATCAAGAGCAACAACATCAACAACAATCAGCACCCTCATTCTCGAATGATGACAATAGTAATAGCAGCAGTGACAACAACAGTAGTTGTAGCAGCAATAATAATAGTAGCCATAGCGAGAACGATAGTAACAGTGACATCAACAATAACAACAATAACCAGCAACAACCTTTCGGTTTATATCCCACCAATCCAAACTTTCATGTTGTCTTGCACGATCCAGTGGAAAATCGATCTGTCACATTCCATACAGTAACCGACGATTATTACACATATGATCAATACCAAGAAAATGAATATTGTCCTTGTTGCCATGGTCCACGACTACAACAACGTCCTTCTGAACTTGGTTTTATTGACAATATTAATGATAGTATTATTATACCAGCTTCATCGATACATAATGAAAAAATGATGATTCAACAACATCAAGATCAACAGGAACAAGAAGATCAAGGTCCACCACCTTCTGCACCTTCACTGTCATTAATTTTAAATCCATCAGAATCATTTGAAGCACGACGGAAGTCTGGGATAGTAGAAGAATGGAGACAAAGAAGGGATGCACAACGCTATTTACAGCCTGCTCCATTATTGACACCAACCACACCTCTATCTCCCGAATTACCGACTTATTCAGATGCAATACGCTCTCCGCCCATTCGTCCTCTTGTTCAACAACGCCGTCATTCTGATCCAAGTGTTTATAATACTAGTACCACTACTCGTATTACAACAGTAACAAATAATGAAATTACGACAATTGATGATACAATAATAAGAAACTCACCATAAAAAAAACAAAAACATCAACCGACTCAATTTTTTTTTATTCCAACTCATATACATAATCATTCATAAACAAGCGGTACAAATTATCATATCAACATCAAACCAACAAAAAAAAAGGTGATATACTTGTATAAAATATATAGCTCTTTTCTCTTTCTTTCCCAAGTGACGACGTTGTCTTTTCCCCTTTTGCCGTCGCTTCCACTTGTATATATAAATCATTGTGCATCCTTCTAAATAAATAAAAAAAATTGCATCTCTCTCACTCTTTTCTTCGCTATTTTTTTTTCCTGTTGAGTAATGTATATAATAGACAGTGCAATTTTTTTTTCTGTTTGTGATTTCATATGTAATATATATAGCTGTTGTTTATTGCCAAGATTTCAAAAAGGTTTTTGATACATTATAAAAAAAGTTTATTCGGGTTTCTTTTGCTCCCCCCCCCCAATCCAAACCCTGCATTGCAGAACTCGGTTTATTCGGAACAGAAATTTCAAAAAGCCAAGCAATAACAAAAAGTTTTAAATGTTGAGTTTTAGTGTCACAATATATTATAATAATAAAACAGTACCATGATGAACAATTATCTTGACGGTAAATAGGATATTGTTTTTAACTTGTTTATTTTGTATATACAACAAAGAAAAACATATAAAAAGGATAAATTGTTTTGTACGGAATGAACATCAAAATTATATTCTTTTACTTCTTTTTTGTTTATTCTTATTAAAAATCTTTTGCATATACGTACCTCTTTATATAAAAATATACGAAAAACCTTTCTCATCACCACTTAACCAAAAAAAAGAAATGTCATCATATTATCCTCCTCCACAAGATGGCTATGGTCAAGATGGTCAACCATTATATTCACAACCTCCTCCTGAAGGCTATTATCAACCACAACCTCCACCACAAACGATTGTTATTCAACAAGAAGCACCCCAACAAGAAGATAGTTCTTGTTGCGATTGCTCATGTTGTTGGGCATGGTAAGAGAAATATATATAATATAGGTTCATCATTCAAAAGAAAGTGTTTTTTATTTTTTGGTTCACTAAACAATTATATTTATACTATATTTATAGTTTGGCAGCTATATGTTTCTGTTTTGCTATTGACCAAATGTGCTAAAAATATTTTTTGTTTTCCTATATATTTATACACTTGTTCAAATTATTTATATATATATATATATACACCCTGTGGTTATTACCACTGTTATATATTCCCGATTTACCTTTTGATTTCCACTACGTATTCTGTCCCTTTTTTTATATCCCCTCTTCTCCTTGTTTGCGTCATAGATGGTGTACATCATAGCCTAAGATAGTGAACACATGGTCAATGGTTATTTTTCTCTTTAAATCATTGATACAAGTACCTGACCCTGATTCTCAAAAAATAAAGTTTATTTTGCTGTTATATACACGAAACAGTTTTCTTTTACATATAATAATTACAGATACATCTACAATTTTATTTTATTTTATATTTGTTTACTTACGCACATAAAAAATTAATTATCATGATTATTATAATTTTTTTTTTTTTACATTCAGTATATCTTTCTATTGGATGTTGTGAGTTGACTTATGTAACTTGTAAATGAAAGGGATTAATATACATGATTTTTAATATATAATGGTTTTTAATACAACAAACAGCATACAAAAAAAAAATGGAGAACTTGATTTATTACTATTTATTATTTCAATAATGATTTTTCATACAATTGTGTTCTTTTTCTAAATTACTGAATTTGATATACATATTTATTAAATTATACGTATCTATAGTATTATTACGTACTCATGTTCTTTTGATTTACTTGATTTTGTAGTACTATAGATCGATAGCAGTACCCAATGACAAAATTTTTGCTGTTATTACGTATTATTGAAATGATTTTTTTCTTCTTACACTTGCAATATTATTAATACAATTAACGGCTTGTTTACGAAGACTAAGAAATAACTTTTCTTTCGAACGCTCCTTATTATTAACTTGTTTATCATGATTCTTTTCCATTTTTTCATCATTATGATCTTCTTTAGTATGATGTAAATTTATTTTTTCTTGAGCTTGTGCTTGAACCTTTTCCAATAATTTTAATTCTTTACGTAATTCCAAAAGTTCCTTTTCTTTGGTCAAAATTTCTTTCTGAGAATGTTCAATATATTGATGTAAGGTAGTAAGCCATGGGGTCGTTCTATTATATAATTATCAAAAAAAAAAAAAAAGATACAGTATGAGAAACAAAGGTGGATATATATATCTAATAGTGAAAAAATGATCTATCACTGCTTTTACTTCACATCTATTATAAAAAAATATATAATACACTTACTCTTGAACATCGTTTTTAGAAAATTCAGATTCACTATGTGCGGTAAAAAATTGATCTTTCACCCATTTTCCTTTTTCCAAAGTTGTTCGTGGTATAGCTTGATAAAATAATATATTTTGATCTACCGATACCTTTTCTGTACCTACGTATAAATTGTAATAATGTTAATATACACTATCCCCTCGTTCTTCTACCAACAAAAAGAGAATACTATATATATATACACGCACTTGATGGTAAATCAGTTGATAGTATGATGTCCTCTATTTTAAATCAAAAAAAAAATATAAATTAATATAAATTTTCACTTTGCATACTATCACTATTAGAGTTTTACTAATACTGTAGTTATTAACTGTATTTTGAAATAAATAATAATATCAAAAGAAAAAAAATACTTTGTACATTGTAATAACATACCATTTGGTTTTTCACACAAAATATTTGACATAGTTGTTGGTATGGTTGATTCAGTCCCATATGAACGTAATGTTTCATTTGTTCTGATAGTTGTAGTTGATACTCTTCTGTCTAATGAAGATATAGATGATGAAAAATGTGGTAAAGATTCTGTATTTAATAATTCTATATTATCTATTAAAAATAAAATTACCAGTAGGTAAGCACTTGTTTTTTTTATCTTGTACATAGTATAGATAGTAATATTTATTTACCTTTATAAGTCTCCGTTTCTTCTTCATTATAATTATCCACTTCAGTTTCAGGGATAGTCTGATGTTGTGGTATTGCAGAAGCTGGCTGTTGACATCGATTGTAGAAGTTTGTTGTGGATCTACGTAGCCGTGGCTTCTGTTGGTTATTTGATGATGCAGCCATAGAAGAGGCTCTTGATGGTAAAGTAGAGGAAAACTTCGGTATATTCAAAGAAGAATGATAGGGGGTCGCTTTTGATTCAATAGGTGATCGAGATAAAGCTTCCGTTTTTTCTTGTTGGGAAAATCTTGAAGTAGTAGTTTTAGTAGTAGCTGTGTCTTGTTGCTCTATGTTGGTTCGTCTTCGAAACATATTAAGAGTAGTTTCACGCGTTGGATGCGATGAAATACGATCCATATGTTCTATGTCTTCTTCATCATAACGGTCATGAGGTAGAGAGTTTAAATACGTATCGGAATTTGATAAAGTAGCCATTATAGATAATAAGAAAAATATGAAAAAAATAAACGATAAATTAAAAACTATTGGAAAGAATGCGAAAATAAAGAAAAGAGGCAACTAAATGAAAATATAAATATTTATATGCTTCTATGGTCAAATCAAGTATATTTTTCAATGATAAACAGGAAGGTATTAGCTCACTTCACGCATAAAGCAACACAGTACACTTTCATTATTGATCATTCTTGACAGTAGTGTAATAAGCTCGGAAATTCACTATTTTTAGAAATGTAATCCCACTTTTTTTATTTTATTAATACTACTACTAGTGATGGTTATCATTGTTTAATTATCCTTTTTCTAAAATTGTTGAAGTAAAAAAAAATATCATTATAATTATAATTACTACATAACAATCAACTCTTCTCTTTATTACTATTTCAGGTAGGATTTTATATTTTAGTATAGGTAGTAATTTTCTACGTAGTTTGGAAAAAACAACTAGTTTGTATTTGATGAATCCACAAAGAGACACACCAAGGCACCAATCATAGACCATAATGTTTTTTAATATTCATTCACTCATTTAATTTTTTAATTAATGTTACGTATCAATATAGTTGCATGTATATGACAACTGTTACTATGATGTTATTATTCAAGCAATATAAAGTTATTATTAATACCATTCGAGCATCAATTGTTTTAAACATCCTTTTTACTGATATTATTTTAAGAATAGAGAATATAATGTATATATATATATATATATATATGTAATCAAATTCTCTTTTATTTTACTGAAGGGAAGCCTTTTATTTTCTTTGCTAAACACTGGTTGTTATTTTTATTTTTAATTTCATTGTTCCAGTGTATGCATTATATTAGAACCACGTGAATAGAAAATATGAGGAACTGTGGGTCACCAATGCACATACAGTCATACAAAATGATTTACTACTAGACAGGATAGTTTGTTATTTAACCATTTTTAAACACTTGATCAATGTTCAATGGATTATATTAGTCGGACACAAGAAGTAGAAGGACAATGAAATTTTCTAATTTGAATAAAAAAAAGCTTGACTTGTGTAATTTATATTGCTTGTTAATAGCCTATTCTAGTAGCATAAAATGTCAATGCTCTAGGCATCATGAAGAGATAAAAACTACAAAACAAAAATCAATATACAATTTAATTAGCTTTTTATTTTTCCTCCCCCCAACCCCCCCCCCCTCGGATTCTTTTTAAACATAAAGTAGAGCAGTATTTTGTAATCAATTACACTCGTATAAAGTTCAAAAGGGTCTATGTGCGCAGCAGACGCCCGTTCTTTTTTTTTTCCTTTTCTTCTATACTCAATGACAAGGAATGGGGATTTGTACTTTTTCTTTTGTTTTACTGAAATATCATAGAAACAGTGACTTTTCATTATGAAAGGTGGTTTTTTCAAAGCTTACATGTTGGCATTATACATTTCTAAAAAAACGAAAGGCAAAACTCAACTTGTGACGAAAATATCTTTACAGCACCGTTTAGGCCAAAAGTTTGTAGCTCATGGGTTGCAAATGATTTGGAGAGCAACAACAAAGAACATCATGTAGGGAGCCAAAGAATATAAAAAATACAAAGAAAAACGTAGCACTTGTTGATTCGTCAATGAATTCACTAATAACATTACTCTGGCTTCGACTATATATATTTCTAGTACTGTGTTAGAATAAGAGGTTCCACGATTATCCTATTACGTAATTGCTACATATTTATTATGAATCGTAATGAAACTAATTTCACAAAGTTAATATATCGGTCTAAGACAATTTCATATATATATATAATTTAATAAATTTATTCATGATGTAAAGCAAGATTGAAAATGATACTCTAAAATTATATATAACTATAATATTATTGTGTGTGTGTTCGTGTGTTATGAGTATCTGTTTTTGAAAAGCCTTAGATAAAATGCGCACGGTTGATCTTTTTTAGTGTTAATTTGATGGATTCAGTACGACGTAAAAGTACGTTTTTTGCGTAACGTGGCACCGCAATTTCTTTCTTTTCTTTGTTGCCAACAACAGACACCGTGTTTTGCTGATAGGCTTTCTAATTTAATGAGATTGATAGGCTAAGTATATATCGTCATAGGAGCATATCACTTTAATCAATATATGAATAAATATTATATATAAATTTTCAAATCACACTAATTCTATTTAGATATTATAATACAAATTCAAATAGAAAAGATAAGCGTTATCTTCACTTCTATTATGTTACAAGTAAAAAAAGAATATCTTTGATTAGTCATTCCCAGATTATATAATATATATATATATATATATATATATAAGGTTTTCTAGAATGATGGATGAGGGCGGGACATATTTAGTGTAATGTGACCTCTTATTTATTTTATATGGTAAGATCATTAAAAGGAAATAATCATTTAGCAAAAAAAATAAAAAACACTTCTTTTTCAAGTACATCATATCATTATTTGCCATTTATGGGAATCTGCGGGCCTTCTCGATATAAAACTTCCGTGTCGGTTATTGAAGTTTAGGAGTTGAACAATTACACTAAATACAGTACAAGGTTGACTTGCTTCTTTCTTTCGAGGGCCTCGTGCCCCGGCGTAATGGAAGAGTGCACCACGACAAAGAAGAAAGCCAATGCCAACAAGTCCCCGTTCGAATTCCGTCCAAGTCCTAGCAAATTCCATTTCAAGTCCTTAAAATTAGTCACTATATATAGTTATATGTCTGTTTGTAAAAAATCTGTTTTTTTTTGTGTGTTCACGAAAACCACTGATTTTATATACGTAGATTATAACATGACAAAACCACCTTTTTATAATAAAAATAAACACATATACTACTATTTATATATTATTACATTTTTGATTATAATATGAAGAACAGGATAGATAAGTTTTTTGTTACATTCATATGTGTATAATTGGGGGTTTCAAAAATCGATTTTTTCATTTTTGAAACCCCCTATTACAACCAAATATTGAGGTATAATCGAAAAAATAAGTTTGATGCATTTGAATAAGATCGATGTTGATGTTCATCAATTTAAAGGAGTCAAATTTATAAGACGCTTTGTTATTGAAGGTTGTAATGGATGAATATGTGTATGCACTTGAGATTGATGATTATTGTAGACCAATTATTGTGCTGTATGGGTATAATGATTATTATTTGGTGAGTCTTTGCTTTTTATTACTAGAAGTATCGGCCGAGGTTTCTGTTATTGTTGTTGTCGATGATGATTTTGTTGCTGGTGATGGAACAGAAGCTTTAGGTTTCCTGGTTCGGTTTAACTTGTAATATTTGAATTGTAGCTTAGAAGGATAATGGAGGGGAATAAGTAGGTCGATCCGCTGTAGATTTTTGTGCTGTTTGACTCATTATCTTTGCTGCAGTCTTGCGTAGTATATTCTATAGTTGTCATGGAGTTTTTGTTAAGTATATGTCACATAAGAGTGATTCAACACCTTCCATTGTCTCTGCGCTTTCGAAAACTTCCATTTCTTCATCTGATCGGCTCATACCCCCAAATCTTTCTTGATTGGATCCTGGAGTAACTAACTGGTGGTTGTACATCTATAAATATTTTGAGGAAAAGAACGGTGAGTGATTTGGCATAGTATAATACAATCATTCCAAACAAATATAAACCTGAGCATATCTCTAAAATAGTGCGTGAAAAACAATATCAATGTAGGTTCATAGACATCGTCGTCGTCGTCGTCGTCGTCGTCGTCGTCGTCTTCTTCTTCTCCTTCTACACAAGCAGCTGGACCTTCATCATATCATATACCCGCATATTGATCATGACTTGGTTCTTCTGTTTCTGTTTGATGTTGCTGATGTGTCATACAATCGTAAATTACTGGAACTGATGCAAGACCGGTGGATGCTGCTGCGCTTTGTTGGGATTGGCCTTGCGGTTGTTGTTGTTCGATATAATCATAAGCTGGTTATACTGGTGCTGAGCTTGATGAAGCACTTTGTTCAGGTAAAGGGGAAGGTGGGGGATTGAGGCTGTTGTTGTTGATTCTGTGATAAACTAGTCTTGTTCTCTTTATTTTGTTGACAAAAACTAAAGATTAATTAAGACGAGTTCAAAAAAAAAGAGAAACCATTCAAGCGTGAGAAGGTTTGTAAATTAATATATTTGTATACTTACTTAACATTCTCCTGACTTCTTGCTGTCTTTTCTCTATTAACTCTATATTAGCGGTGATTGTGTCTTCTGTTGCTTCACTGATGGCAGTAGTACGTCAAAACGCCTTGTATACATCTGTTTTGAAAATCTAATTTGTAAAATAAGCATATGAGACATAAAAAATGTTAGCCATCAATGTTCTTTTTTGATACAAGCCAATACTATCGTTTCAAGCAACTTACTGGAAACTTTTCCACAACTTGATCGAAACACCATTCTTGTAACTTGCTAGACTTTCGGGCTGCGATCTTTTGTACTGCATTCGTAAATTTTCTTTCTGAAACTTCTTGACTTACAAAGCCAGCATTTTCAAAACAGGTATGACACGTGGTGGAGATTCCCTTGTTGAAAAGTCTGTCAAAATAAAAGAAAAGAAAAAGGTAAAAGTAAAAGTGAAAGAGATAGAAAAGATGATCATTTATTAATTCGCGGCTGGACCGCCCATATTTATACATACTTGAGGGGTCATATGACCACCCAAGGATCAAATTCTAATTCACAAATCACGTGAACCTTATCTTTGGTCTGACCAAACAAAACTACCACACAACGTGTCAGGTAACAATATCCTTTGATGTTATTAAACTGTTACTTCTTAACTTTTTCAATTCCAAGATAAATTCGATCATTTTTGAATAGAGTTTGCAAAAGAAAGAAAAAAGTTTTGAGTTTTTAATCAAAATAGTCAGCATAGTTTTGAAAGGTTCACATGATAACGCCGGCAAAACTAATGCATACTTAATATGCACCATTCATCCGTTTCCTTGTTTTTAACCATACTAATGACATATACAAATGTTTATATAGAATACTATATAAATTTTAAGAACGATTGTGTAAACATTTCTTTCTTCACTATATTGATACATTGTTGATTGCGTATTATTTTAAGTATATCATCCAGAAATCTTGTTGATAAAAAGGTAAATATATATAGTCACTTTCTTTTTTTCTTTTACTTAATCATCATCACTATTTTATTTTTTTGTGAGAATTATCATATGTTTGACAATAAATCAATTTGCTGGTTTGTTTTTTCTTGTTCCTCTTCAGTTTGTTCTTCACGTTAATCCCTCGTCTTCTTGTTCTATTGCTCGTTCACTTCTAATAATTCAAGCTTTCCTTCTAGTCGGCATGCTGCAAGATTTTTCCTCTGTTAAACAAGATTATTATTATCCAAGTAACAAAGTAACTTTTTTAGACTTGGTCAAACATATTTATCATTTATGCTATTGATTGAAGCCCATTCATCTCTTTTTATTTAAATTGTTGATACCCTAGAAGAGAATCTGGGCAAATTAATCATTTTATTTTCGTTTTTTTTATGCGCATGAAAATCACCCATCAGTTTTTTTGGTAATAATTAAATTAATATAGATTTTAAGTGAGAGAGCAATATCAACCAAAATACCCTACTTGACTGGCTGCATCGATGACATTGAAAGATTACACCATCATGATGGGAGAAAAGGCCCCGCCAATCATTAGGAAAATCCTGTAATACTTTTTTTTTATTTTGGTTAGAGTGAATTGAGTTTCTATCTATCATTCGAAGAGAGGAAAAGATGGAATTTAGTAGGTTTACATTGAAATATATATGGAGAGTATTCTTTTTGATCCTTTTTTCTACGTTTTCCCAAAATGATTTCCCCCTCTCCCTTCATCCCTACTACTTGTCCAGTTGAATACTATAACATAATTTGTTAAAAAAACAAATATTCTTCTATTGTTTTGAAATACTTTTATAAGTTCTACTAATATTTCTTACCTGTAGTTACAAACAAGCACATGGCACAAATACGAGTTAGGGACTACAGTCAACTTCCGCTTTTGCACCTCTCGCTTGTGCAAATCTCCCGGTTCTGCACCATTGGTTTTTGGAAATGTTAAAAATACTTAATGAACCGCAACTTGCAACTTGCATCAAGGTTTTTGGGCGAGTTGCGCTAATCGGGAGTAAACTATACTATAATTTAATAATTGTGTATAGTATTCTTACCAGAAGCACCACAATGTCCAATCAAGGATACAGTCAAACAAAAACGAGACAAAGAATATACTGACCGAGGCAAAAACAGGAAAACAGTACAATGTCTTCGAATCGACCGCCGCATTGACCCAATTCTTTATTTACCAGTTACCTCAAGAGATCGACATCGTTTAATTAAATGGCGTATGCACTGGCTTCCTTCATACTCACTACAAGACTGTCGTTGTGGTGCAACAGCAGCTACCAGAGAACATTATACCACCTGCTCACTTCTGCAACATCTTTTAAAAAACCTACTCGGAGCGTTTGGCCCTATTCCAAACTTGGTTTCACCTCAACAACCTAATGATCATATTCTCAATAGGTTACCACGTTCCGAAGTTGGCCTTACCCTTGGTAAATGGCGATCCACTTGGCCCGCCTTACTTTATGTACTCGGGGAAATAGACAGGCTCAGTCATCCTGCTGACACATATAATTATGTTGAAGAACCAGCCCTTGAAGAAGCCCTTCAGGCAGCCACCTCAATTACATCCCCTTTCAACATATAAGCTTATATTTGTAACTCTTCCTTTACCATGTACATTGTCTTTTTATTTAATACCTTAGTTAAACATCTTCTCATTACTCCCCGACTACTCCTCCACCAAACTTTTTTCCCATTAAGGGTTTTTTTTGGTTATGATAGCAACGCTCTTAATATTCATTTTTATATATATTCTTATCCCTTTGTACCGCAAGAAAGCGACTGTATGTCTATAGACGAATGTCACAGTCTTCCATAATAAATAAATAAAAAAATTCCAACTATAGTATTCTTACGAATCATTATCCAAATATGGAAATACCCAAAATGCTACCAAAGGTGGAATAATTGACTAGATGCTGTATTTAAATATATGTCAAGTCTCAAGTCAGGAAATCTCAGGTGTGCAAAAACCGGGGGTTGACTGTATTTTATAAAAGCAAAAATTCACTCAATTTCTATATTTTTAAACGCGAAACACTGTAGACGTGGTAAATTATTTCTGGATTCCTACCTTTTTCTTTTAAATATCTAATTGGATGAAAAAAAATCTCGGAGAAGGCAACTGGGTTCATGGCTAAAACGTGTTCGTTAAATTGAACAATCATTTGGTAGTTTAAATACTACTGGTATTTTTATCATTTACCCAGCCATAATAATATCGATATATCATATACAAATCACATTGTTATTAACCTTTCCTGGTTATTTCTTCCATCCTTTCCCATTGATATCTTTTTTTTCTCTTCTTCCCCTGCCAAAAAAAAAGTCAAGCCTAATTAAAGGGTTCATAAATTGATGAATTGTTTATATTGCTGGAAAAAAGATAAAGAAACAAATGACAAAAAAAAAGACAAAAACTTGTACAACAAAATAAAAAAGATTTGTTTCTTTTTTTTAATTCTTTTTTTAACTAGTAAAGAAAAAAAGGTAACATGGTAAACAAAAAAGTTTATATGGGTGGAAAAGTTTATGTTTCTGTTATGATTTAAAACAACAACAGGTAATAGAGAGAAAGATGAAGGATTTAAATAAAGAAATTTCTGTACAAGAAAGACACATGATGATTGAGGGGGGGGATTGAGAGGGGATGGGATAAAACGTGAAGAAAAATAAAAGTGAAAATATGCAAAAATGTAAAATAACTTATGCAGTACCAGCAAGTTCATTCTTGCCGATAACATTGACCTTGAAACCAATTTGACGCAACTTGGCAGCGTTAATCAACAAACGACCATCGAACAAGAAAGCAGGCTTGTTCATACCTTGGTAGATCTTTTCATAGTCCAAGTTTTCATCCTTGAATTCGTCCCATTCAGTAACAATGACAACGGCATCAGCACCTTCAGCAGCTTCATAGGGAGAAGCACAGATTTGGATATGCTTTTCAACTTCCTTACGAGTATCAACGACACCAGGTTCAGACAAATCCATATAGATTTGTTCATGTTCGACCTTGGGATCATAGATAGCAACACGAGCGTGTTCTTGAATGAAGTCCTTGATCAAAGTAATAGCAGCGGATTCACGAGTATCACCAGTATCCTTCTTGAATGCAAAACCAAGGACAGCAATCTTCTTGTTGGTAATGGTGTTGAACAAAGTGGAGATGATCTTGCGGACAAAGCGCTTCTTTTGGTATTCGTTCATGATAACGACTTGCTTCCAGTAAGCAGCAACTTCGGGCAAGTTCAATTGTTCAGACAAGTAGACCAAGTTGAGGATATCCTTTTGGAAACAAGAACCACCGAAACCAACGGAAGCCTTCAAGAACTTGGAGCCAAGACGGGTGTCACGACCACAAGCACGGGAAACTTCATCAACATCAGCACCAGTGGCTTCACAGATAGCAGACAAGGCGTTGACGGAAGAGATACGTTGAGCCAACATAGCATTAGCGGCCTAAAGAAATAATAATAATTAATAAATAAAACAAATTAGTCGATTTTCATTAAATTAACTAAAACATTTATTTCCCTTATCGTTTGAAAAAACACAAGGCCCTTTCTTTCCTTTCTTTTTTTCAAACCCTATTCTTTTCAATTGCACTAAACCTTTTCATCTATTCATTATCTAAGCCCCAACCAATCCCCACCCTTTTTTTTTTGCTCCCCAAAATAATTTCTAGATATCATAGATATCAACTATACATAAAATGTACAATATATATATATCTTTAAAAAAAAAGATGAGACACTTACCAACTTGGACAATTCAGAAGACCACAAGTTAGTGGTGATACAACGTTCACGAGGAACCCAGTGAGTGTAAACTTCAACCAAAGCATTTTGGGCAGCAATACCTTCTTCAGTTTGCAAAGCACCAATCAAGACACGGTCAGGATTGAACAAGTCATCGATGGCAGTACCTTCAGCCAAAAATTCAGGGTTAGAAAGGATTTGGAAAGAAACTTCGGGAGTAGAGTTGGCTTCCAAGATAGTACGCATGCTTTGAGCAGTACGGCAAGGAACAGTAGATTTTTCAACAACAATCTTGGAGGTCTTAGAAACTTCAGCAATACGGCGAGTGGCACTTTCAACATAACTATATAATAAATAAATTAAATAAAAATATGTCAAAAAAAAAGAATATTCATATGCTCTGAAACTCACAATATATTATGTTTTTCTATTTTTCTCTCCTTTTTTTTTAAAGAATAAAATAAAGTGTTACTTACGCTAAATCAGCAGCCATACCAGCACCCATACCAGACTTCTTAGTAGGGGTGTTGACGGAAACAAAGATGAGGTCAGCTTCGCTGATGGCGCCATCAACATCTGTGGTGAAGAACAAGTTCTTACCACGACGGTCAAAGACAACTTCTTCGAGACCAGGTTCGTAGATGGGGAGCTTGTCAGAGTTCCAAGCATCAATACGAGCTTGGTTCAAATCAACAATGGTAACCTTAATGTCATGGCACTTGTAAGCGATGACAGCACAGGTAGGTCCACCTGTTAATTTTTTATTAATATTATGTTTATTTTTAGTACTACCGTCCTCAATTTATTATTTTTTCCCGAGTACATCAATCACTATGACAACCCAACCTGACTTCCACCCAAACACCTATAGAAAATTATATAGTTTAATTTGTATGTATACTAACCGACATAACCAGCACCGATACAGCAAATGTTCTTGACGCTCATGATGATTTATGATAAAGTTGTGAAAAAGGGATGTAAGAAGTAAAGAAGAAGAAGAGAAGAAAAGAGGAAAAAAAGAACCAAAAAAAAAAATATAAATTGGGTTTTTTATTCGAAATGTGTGGTTTAAATATATAAGCTTTATATTCATTGGCAAGTGGATGGCAGGATAATCAGTCTCCGACTCAAACCAATGCTAAAAAGGAATCTAGGATCGCCGGTTTATGTGATACTTTAGATTGCTTTTTTCTTCGTTTCCTCAAAAAGGTCTCACATCTTTTTTTTTTCTGTTCGCAGGGAAACAAAACATAGAAAATATAAAATTCACCGAGCTTGAGTTTTTTTTTCTCTTACATATGCAAAACAACAGTGCAGATGCTTTACTATTATTATGCATGTAAACTTGTATCAAATATGATTTCAACAAGTCGATAAGAATAAATTCAACACGTGTATTTAGCCACAAAGAAGATTAGCCTCCAATCGAAGTGAATAAGTCCTTATTCGTGTATCTCTATCTTTTTCTTTTCTTTTTTATTGATGTCCTTCCTTAATTTTTTTTTTTTAGCAAACCTCATTGACCCTACATTTTTAACCAAAATAATGGGTTGAACTCAGAAAAAAAGTTCCAGACAGCGGTTTTGGTTTTGATTTTCTTGGGGGGATGAATAAGGGGTTGATAAAAGAGAAGGTCAAATTTGGGGGGGAGGAATATACAGCTGCATCTATCTAAAATGTGTGATAAACTGAATAATAAAATTGGCTCTTTCTATCTTGATTTAGAAGAGTTAATCTACGCAATCCCCTTTTTGATTTCGGTGATTCCATTATTGATTACTGTAAAAAAAAAAAAAAAAAGGGACATGAATTAAAAATAGATGGATAACGCCACTCAAAAATTTCTCTTTTTAAAAACCATTCCGTTTTGCTATTTTCGTTTTAAGCTCTCAAATAACTTAAACTATATTAGAAAATCAAATACAATCCCCGCCCTGCAAGAGTCGGCGATAAATTAAAATAAAAAGCCCCTTGATGTTTGTTACTTCTCTAATAAAATGTATAAAGTATATATATCATTTCGTTTTTGTAACCAGCTTATATATAAATTGCCTTTTAAGCTTAAAGACATTATTTTTGGCTGATTTTCTTTTTATACAGCAAAGTAATAATAATAATGTTATATTTATGTTATATTTATAATTTTTCTTTATTACTATTTACTTAACTCCCCTTTTTTCTCTCTTTCTTTCTCTCTATTATTACATGTAACTTGAAAAGTACTACTGTTCCGATTTATAATTTTGTATGTCTTCCGATATTTGTACCACAGGCTGGACAATAATGGACCACATCTGAATAATAATAATAAAAAAAGATTCTTTTAGGTGAATACAATTATTTTGTTTCTCTTTTCTTTTTATTTTTCACTTATTACCTTTAAAATACTTTACATAAAAAGGCACCCAAAATAAAATAATTGTACATAAAAATCTAAAATAAATATAAATGTTTGATTAAAAGTTAATTTTTTTTTTTACAATTATAAAGTAATAAAAAAAATTGGATAAATTATCATATAATAAATGTGCCTCATATAATTTATTATATTGTGAACTAACAAAAAACTTACAAAGTAAATGCTACGAGCCAGGTCAGTGCACCTAATCGATACCGAATACGAGATTGAACCCATTTTTCACATGTAGCACAAAATACCTGAGTTTCAAAATCTGGCAATGGTTGATCTTCTTCAATCGATGCACGCGCTCGTCGAATGCGCCATGAATTCGCTATACTTGGATTACTTGAATCTTGTCTTATTCTTGGTCTTCTGCGTCTGAAAAAAGATGAACGTCGCTCTTCTCGTCTTTGTTGTTGGTGCTGTTGATTTGTTTCATTGATATTACTATTACTACGATGAGGAAAAGATGATAATGTTGATGAAGAATTTGGAAGAGGTCGTGGAGGTCGTGATGATGATAAAAAAAGGGGTTCTGATGGTGCTAGTGATGAAGAGGATGTGGAAGATAAACTCTCGTTATCATTGTTAACATTGAGCGCGTACGAAACAGGTGTACCCACTTGATAATGTTGTAACCGTACAGACATTCCGGATTCCGCAGCTAAAGATGCAGTTGGTCGCGGGGTCATGCCGGAACAAGCGGATCGTAAAGAAGCGTTATCATCATTATTCTCTCCGTCATCTGACGACGATGATGTAGTTAGTGATGATCGTCGACTGGATTGTACATTGCTATTATTGTTGCTATAATATGATTCATTATTATTATTATTACTTCTCCTACTACTGGCATTACTAGTGTTATTGTTTTGATAGCTAAAAACATTATTTTTATGACTATTATTTCGTTCCTGCTGTTCATAATAATAACGCCTTGGATCATCAATATCATCATTGGTCATATTAGTATGATGCCCACTGTCTGCGCGTTTTCTCTGTCTTCGTCGGTATTTGTGAACAATCGAAGATACAAATCGATCTGGTAATAATAAATATGTTCTTCGTGGTTTTGATTCGTTCATTTTATTTATTATTATAATTGTTATTGATATTTATATCTAATTATTATAATGGATGTCTATATATCGAAAGCTTTCTTAAAATGATATAGAGTATGAAAAAATAAAGAGTAAAATATGAAAAAAGAAGAATATTATATTGATAAAGTTGTGGAAAAAAAAGACGGAAAGAAAAAGAAGTGAAAAAAGGGGGACAACAACAACAACAACAACTTGACTAAATAAACTAAAAATTCTGTGTTCGCCAGAACGGAAATCACAAGTTTGTTTGTATGTGCCCTTTACTTTCTTAACACGATATGTAATAGAAAATATATTATAGATTTATACATTATTCATTCCGGTTCACCTTGTGATCCTCATTTTTCATATATATATATATTTTATAAAAGAAAAAAAGCGTGACTTCACGAGCGTCTATAAATCAATCTTTTTTTTAATAAAATAATCTTTTTCTTTCTTCTCCCCACACAATCCATTTTCGGTCGCCATGCCAATTTTATCACCATCATCGATTTTATATATATCAGCACCCCTTCCACACATCTTTTTCTTCGTACCCCCGCTCTCAAACCCAATATGATATAGTCATTTTTTTTACTAGTTTTAAAAAATCTTACCCATTATCTTTTTAATTCTGCATGAATATTATTATTAGAGGGTTGAAGTGGATTTTATTGAAAAAAAAATGACTAAAAAAGGTTATTGTTATTGTTATTATCACTGATACTACAAATAAGTAGATATATACAAATAAACAATAACAACAACAAAATAACAACTATTTGGTCATGTTTTTATTAATTAGCAATCTTTTAGATTATTGTTAATAATGAAAAAAAAAATAACAGACTCAATACTGTCCATGGTTCTTTTTTTTAAGTGACAGTTTCTTGAGTCTATATGAGTTTCCTTTTTAACGACGTTATAGAAAGAGAAACCATTTTGTAATACGTACATAATATAAAGAGATATACAAGTACAATTAATTCTATGTGTCTACGTATGTCGATACTACTTCTAGAGTTAAGGAAAATAAGATGCTACAATTATCTATATATAAGGAGCTGTTGGTTTATGTACCTGTTTATGCAGATCATGTTATTTAATTCCTATTATGGCAACACGTCAAAATACTAATCCTTTGGCATTATCTATTTAGATAATCTTCTATATTAAATGTTTTCATAGACTTGGAACAACTGTATTTTTTTTCGGAGAAAAAAGAAAAACAGAGATAGTAGAAGAAATTATATCCCATGGCTACAAAGAACATTATTGACAATACATTATCCATTTTCATAGTCATTGAGTAAGAAGTATTTTACGAGTAAGGACAGTGATAAAATAAATAAGCGTAGTGCGTATGCAACGTAAAAAAAAACGCGGTTAAAAATGATTCTTAGTGATGAATAAACAGATGTTAATAATTCGGACCTATATTATACCATGAATGTATGTGATGGGAGCTGTTCCCATGTTAATAATATAAACGAACTTCAATGGGAGCAATGTAAGAGTTTAATTCGAATAGTATATTAGTAATCAATCGCTAATACAGAAGCCCCTGAAAATACTTCAGTTATTTTCAGAGCCAAAGCATTCAAAAATAGCTTGGGACAACTTCAACAAACATGATGTATCATCACTGATGTTGTCACCATGACTCTCGTATGATACTTTTTTTCTATATACGGTAAGCAGTATTGGATATATAGCTAGGTTAGATTCCACGTCTCTAACAAGAGTAATGGTTTGTTTGAATTTATATATTTTATAACCTATGCATTATATACTTTTTTTTTGCTGTCAATCGATATATACATACTGTATTGTTATTTTTATTGTACTAAAAAAGCTTTGAGAACAAGATGTAAACATACATCCCGAATCAAACAATTTTAATAAAAGATTTTCACACATGAAAAATGAAACAAACTGTCTGGTGATGTAATATCATATACCCAGATCATTTTATTACACAGCATAAATGTACGTATTGTATGATGATGGGAACTGATTATACTATACTGATTCGCGTGACCTAACAAAGATTGTGTCACACACATACATACTACTACAATATAAATAATCTGTTGTTTCCTTTGTTTTTTTTTTTTTGACACTGGTGATATTGTAATAATTCGCGTACGAATATACTTACAGAGCATTTCTTTACAAAATGAATAATGACGTTAAGAACGAAACATTATGTTGTCGCTAAAACACTTACCATCTTACCCCAATTGTTACTTCTTTGGATAGTGTGTGTTAAAAAAGAGTGATATTTATATGGTATAATTTTTTTTTTAATTTTTTCATGTAAATATTCAGGATATTATCGATAATTGCTGTAAAACCATTACGATTCTGAGTAACAAATTATATCGTTCCATTTTCTTCAGGTTTTTTTTCTTGCATATGGAACATTAATTTCTAGATAACAAATAGTAACAAGTAATGATAAAAAGAGTTAAATAGCAGCTGTGGCTCTTAATTGATGTTTTAAAAAAGAGGTCATTCATTGTTGCTACATGTGGTTGGTACTGGTTTAGATTATAGTTTTTAACACTAAATAGTATCCGCGAAACAACCTTTTACCATCATCAAGGTGAGCAAATAACACACACATGCTACTTAATAATGTTTAATAACCTAGCCTTATATATATCTCACCATTAACAGACGAAGAGATTTAGTCAACAGTTATTTTGCATATTATTGTTGTTACATATTTTACACAAGCTAGCATAGATACCATTAAATGCTATTCTTGGTGGTGAAAAAAGAAAAATATTATATATACGTATATATTAGATTGTAAAGCTCAAATGTTTGTATATAATAATAATATAGTAGGTGTAATGCTTTCGAGTGCTTTTTCTTCTGACCCAGACTACGTTCAATTTTACATACGCATTCTGAAATACTGTAACTAACAAATGGTCGAATAAAATAAATTACATAATTTCTTAAGTAAAGGTGTACTACTAGGTTATATATTCTAAGTAGCTTTTTAATGAATTCATGTCTTATCAATATCAATAATCTCGGAGCGATGTCTCCACAGATCTTGTTCCAAAAAGACTAATAATCATGAACTCTGGTAACTTCTATCCAAAATAGAATAAGAAGTTTTGACGTAATTATGATACTTAAATAAAATTAGAGTTGTGAGCTCTTTTTTGCGTGTATACGTAGTTGATATATTGCATGATCTAAATCATTTTAAATAAATCACCTATACCCTATATCTCCAACGGCATTTTCTTCATATCCCTTGTATACGCTATAACTTTCTTTCCAAAAATTTTCCGTAAAGAAAAATCAAGAAAAAATCTCCACCTCAAAATAAAAATAACAAGGGAGGGGCCTCAGAAAAATAATAATTATAAATAACATTATGCAGTTTATATAATATAATAAGAATTATGTATATTATGTATAAACTTAGATACGTAAACGGAAAAAAAAACCAAGACAGTGGCAACAAGTCTCTTTTTTTCCCGGTATGTTATCATGATTAACATGAGTAAGACTTTATTTAACAAACAGAAGTAGAACGTACTATTTTTACCTATGATAAACACTTCACATGTCAACTAACTGTCCTATCAGTTCAGCATAAGCTTTATTAATAATATGCAGTGTTGTCATTATTATTATTACCATGTAAAAAAGATAAAATAAAATAGAATTGATATTATGCATTTATAATCTTGCTTTGTCTACCAAATTAATTTTTTTTATCAGCAACAATCGAGAAACAAGTAAATACCACGATGTTTCTTCTGTAAATATATTCTCATGCTCCAAATAATAATAACGATCATATTATTTTTTAGCCCAAGAAAAAAACATTATTTTGTTTCTTGTTTAATCGAACACATCTTCATTTTTTCCTTATTTTGTTCATTATAATAATTTTGTGATTGCACCAGCAAAAGACAACTGGTAGTCATTCTCAAATAGCTATATTATGAAGAAATAAGAAAAAGATTTACCATCGACCTAAATGAACAATTTATAAGATAATAATATCTGCTGGGATAATTTTGTAAATTGAAATGAGCAGTTGTAATAGTTTTTTTTTATATATAATGAATCACTATCAAAAAAATCCAACTCTAGGAACAAACTCTTGTGACAAGATTTTAACTGTGTATGCTCGTCCGACCTTGAAATAAAACTAACAACAAAAACACATGTACCAGATAAACCATGTTAGCAAAACATAAATACCGTGTCACTTTTAAAATATATACATACAACAATCATGTTGTTTTTGCAACGGTCATAGTAGTCCAAAGGCAAGATACGCTACTAAAAAAGCGTGCAATGCATTCAAAAGAACACAGGGCTGAAGTAAATGAGCAAAAGAGCTGGGTAGAACTCGAATTATTTGGTCAGAAGACAGATTTGGTACAAGTTCAATAACTCTTTTCTTTATTTTTGATATTAATATAGTGTTCAAAGTTATTTTTTAGTCTTTATTTTTTTGTTTACCACATAATTTTCTCAAAATGCCCCATTGAATGCTTGATCCATGCTCGACAATCTTAGGCTCAATTTGTAACCAGCCCATTTGTGTAGACCAATAGCTTAAATTTGCTTGGCATGGCTCAACTTCATTCAAAGAGCTCAATTTCGAAATTGAAACACACTTTCAAAATCATGACTCATTTTCATTTTGGAATCGTTTACAAATACATTACACAACTGAAAAAAGAAAAGAAAAGAAAATAATTTTTAATTGAAGTTAATATTGTATTCGAAAAGGTACTGCTTGTAACATACTCTCTTTATAATTTTTTTTGTATGTATCTAAATCTTATTGTTATATTCAATATATTTTTATACGTATACGCATATTTATCTTGGATATTTAGAATTGAAAGGATATATAATCTATGGCTCCAACCCGATATTTGATGAATTTATAAAAAGTAGTATGAAGGACGTTTGTCTTTGGTCATTGACCCCGAAAGCACGTATTAGAAGCACGTTATTTTCTTTATGGGAAGATAGATATACTAAAGTACGGGACGAGATCAAGACAAAAGGTCACCAAGTGTAAGAATTTTGTGTTTTAATGCTTTTCTCAAAAAAAAAAAAAGTTATGTTACAATATTAGAAACCCTTTGTAACTTGTAGTATCAAGTACCGTCACCGCTCGCTATAACGATATTCGATATAACGACAGGGTTTTGGGGTCCAAGACGGATTAAGCAGGGAAATATCGCTAACTTTCTATAGTGATATCCGACAGGGTTTCAGCAAAAATATCGTTATATCGAGCGAACAAAGAATATAGTTATATTTTCGAAAATTAAACAATAGATAGTAGTTGCTGGACATTTTTTAATTTTGTTTGTCAAGAGTTTAATGATCTGAACATTAAATTTATCTTAAACCATTCCTTATGACAATCCAGCTTGCTTTTCGTTTACTGTGGGAACGCAACCCACTACCCGCTATCCGGCATGGCTTTATAAAGAATAAGCAGTTTTTGGCTCTTAGTAAGTACACGCATTCTTTTCCTATGGGCCATCAGCATTAATTACATGTGATGATCTGATTCTAATTCAATTAGAACTAATACGAAAAGACATATTTAATAAAAAGAAACTATGCAAAGAGAAAAAAAAAAACAATCGCCATATTATTATAGCTTATTTACAGTATGAACAATATAATATTCTAGATCGTTCTTCTTTTTGCAAGACATATCGATACAAATAAGGCCAAGCATATATGATAGGATTTTACCCGACCATTATAGCTCAGATCAAGAATTCGTTATAGCGATAATTCGATATAACGATGCTCTTTTGGTCTCACGGGGTATATCGTTATAGCGAGCGGTGACGGTATAACAATGATTTGTAGTTAGATGTTCAAAAAGAAGTGACACGATTGATATGTAAGAACACGAAAGTTCTTTCCACTGTGCTTCTGGCGACATTTCAGATATAAGTTTTTAAATAGTTTATTACAATAATTATTTTTTTTAGTCAAAAGTTGGAAATTCGTATTGTTTTCAAGCCCTCCATATACTTGATAAATTAAGCCAAGAAGTTACCGAAGGTGTCCTGAAATCAATCGATCAAAATATATCAAGGTGTGTAATAAGCGAGTAATGAGATATATTTTGCGCTGGTACTAGAGATTTTAATAATTTTTCTTAATAATAGTGGTAGCTCGATCAAAACCAGTGGGAGCAACGCAACAACTAGCCGTATTACTGAACATCCTGTTATAAAAACACTGTCAATTAAAGATAGATATCGATTTGGAAAAACGGTCGTTTCAATTCAATTCTATGTATCCCAACTGGTATCAAAGAATACAGTAGACCCCGGGTTTTTTCAATGTAGGAATTCCTTCAAAAAAGTTGCGGAACCCGGGGTTTTTAATTGAGTGGGAGTGAAAAAACCGGAGGTCTACTGTAATTATAAAGAGTTACTTATGGTAATCCATGTTCAACAAATATTGTAAGTAGATAAATCGTGTGAGAAAGAGTAGACGATCGAATAAGGAGAAGAATGAGTTGGTGACTTTTTCTCTCTTTTTTTTTTCTTTCAAATAGGGCTTTATCATCAATATTTCTAATATAAGTTGACACACATACGTCACCAAGCAAGTCAAACAAGCGAAAATCGGTCAGTATACCACCACCAGCCAACAACTAATGGATTTTTCTTACTCTTGGTTGTTTAATAATAAAACCCGTGAACCTCTTCACTACCACCATATATCGTAACCAACAAGTGGTTGAATAAAATAAATTACATAATTTTTTAAGTAAAGGTGTACTACTAGGTTATATATTCTAAATAACTTTTTAATGTCTTATCAATAATCTTGGAGCGATGCCTACACAGATCTTATTCCAAAAACAAATTGATGAACTCTGGTAATTTCTATCCAAAATAGAATAAGTTTTAACGTAATTGTGATATAATAAAGTTAGAGTTGTGATCCCTCTTTTTTGTGATAGTCAATATATTGCATAATCTAAATCATTTTAAATAAATCCTATACCCTATACGTATCTCCAACGGCGTTTTCTTTGATATCCCTTGTATACTCTTAAACTTTCTTCTTCTTTCCAAAATTTTTCCGTAAGAAAAAATCTTCATCTCAAAATAAAAATAACAAGGGAGGGACCTCAGAAAAAAATAATTATAGCATTATGTAGTTTATATAATAAGAATTATATGGTCAGTATATTATGTATAAACTTAGATAAAACGGAAAAAAAAACCCAAGACTATGGCAACAAGTCTCTTTTTTTCCCGACATGTTATCATAAATATCATCATGAGTAGAACTTTATTTAACAAACATAAGTAATACTTAAAAACTAGATATAATATTAAATCGATGAATAACTACTTTGATATCATAATATGGGAAGTCAAACATAAAACACATATAAAAATATAATGAGTTTAACTTTTTTATTGAATTCATTCTATTTAACAACTTCATATCATTCAGACTGTTGATTATTAATAATAATAAAAGAGGTATTATTGAGCCTGTCTTTTTTTCTTTTTCCATGGTTCAACCTATTGGAGCTGCCTACTCTTGTGTTAGCCAAGCTGGATGCTGAACTGGATGTAATGGTAGTTCTAAATGCGTTAAGAATGCTAAACTTTGCCAAAGTCCTGGTGGAGGTTGTCAACCCAGTGGGATATGGATATGCCGTACGTAGCGGCTAAAGCTACGTATACGTAACAAATTATAAACCCACAAGATTTTAATTTTGGTGGGTTGTAGCAATCACACTATTTGATCATAAGTCACTATAAAATGAAATACGTATTACATAGTAATCAATGTGTTGTTGTGTTTTTCTCAAGGTCTATGTATTAATAAGGAAGTATGCAATTTACAGCTATTGATTGATTTGTAGAAGTTAACAAACCTTTATTGTTTTATTTTTTCTTCCAATTTTTATATACATAGCTCATCATAATATTTAATATACAAAAACTTATTTTGTCTTAAAAACTTACTACTTTATATGTTTATTTTTAATTTTTGCAGTTTTACTACTTCCAGCCATAATTAATTTGGTTGTTGTTATCGATGAACTATCTCAATATTGATCACCATAGTACCAGTACGTAATAGAAGAAAAGTATCATGGTCTTTGATCGCTATATTAATAAGAGGAGTATATCATGGTCAAGTTGGTTTTTTTTTTCTTGGTTTTCCTTTTATATAAGCTGTCTATTTTTCTTCAGTTATCGAATAAGTTATAATAATATTTTTCTGCAATACAGATATACTCTTTGGGCTTGTTTTGCATAAATTTTCATCTTTGACCGATTTTTTCGTTGAGTATAAATGATTCATCGAAAAATCGAACAATCGCAAAGTCACAATTTTTTTTGATGAATTCCCAACACCACACGCGCCTTGAGCCCTTTGTCTTTTTTTTTCAGGTTTCTCGTAAAAAATAAATAATATAACTATATAATGACATTACCTACTCAACTTGAAGCTCAAGTCGAAAATTTTATCACTCGATTAAAAAGACGGTAAAAAAATAATTTTTAATTAAATTCTTGAAACGAAAACAAGAAAAAAGAAAAAAAAAAAAGAAATTTAAAACGAAATGATTATGTTAACAAGAAAGGAAGCTAATTTTATGTTTTATGATCTATTATAGTCAAGTTATTGGCTCATATGAAGTAGCTAAAGAAACTGCAGTAATATTGCGGCAGGCCGTTTCCATGAGTAAATGGCGTGACGCTGATGCATTGATAGATATTATTCGAGATCTTGGTGGTCGATTGGCTTCAGCACAACCAAAAGGTTTGTTACAAAACCGAAAAAAAAAAAATATGACTCCAACAATATATATATTTCATGATATAAATTAAATCAAAACTATTATTATCATTGTTATTATTTTGAATTATAGAATTAGCAGTAGGAAATATCGTACGTCGAGTACTAAAAATTATTCGTGAAGTTGTTCGAGGAGAGTTAGACGATATGATGGATAATGACGATTATGATGATGATAATGATAGTAATACTTATTCGGAAGACGAATCATCACCTCCACCCAGCAAAAACTTATCAACTACAAGCAGTCAAATTGGATCGATTAGTGAACGTCCTCAATTAACAGTTGAATCATCCATGTTTAGACTTTTGGCTGATGTATCACCTGCTACACCAGACGATTCAAGTGATACACCTGAAAAAAAATCATATAATTTAAAACCTATTATTATTCAAGAAATTAATGAAGAAATTATCGCCGATTTAGAAACTGTATATAAGGGTATTGCTGACCAAGCTGTGGATTATATTCATGCAAAGTATGTATATGGTATCAATACTACAATGGAAAGCAATTCTCCTCTTTCTCCTCTTTTTATAAGGATGAAAGTGTGATTAGATGAATAATTATTATACATGATTATTATTTTATTTTTGCGTTATCTTTCTGAGATATTAAGGGAAAGGAAGGTGGATTGAATGAAAGAGCTTTCTCGTAGTAATAAGTTTTTACTTATAAAGGTTATTATGTAATTAACTTTTATTATTATTATCTGTTTAGCGAGGTTATTATGACAATTGGTAAATCAAGAACTGTTGAAGAATTTTTAATTCGAGCTGCACAAAAACGAAAATTCCAGGTCATTGTTGCTGAAACCGCTCCAACGTAAGTTTATAATCTTTTCTTTTTTGTATTTCTCAAATGAAAAAAAAAAAACAAAAGAACAATATATAAACCAAACGTGGATAATTTATTTTGAATTTATAGATATCAAGGTCATGATATGGCTAAAGCATTATCAAATGCTGGTATTGATACAACTGTTATTGTTGATTCTGCTATATTTGCCGCTATGCCTCGTGTTAATAAGGTTGTCGTTGGTGCACATGCAGGTAAAAAAAAGCGATCTTTTGGATTTTGGAAAAGTAAAATACTAATAGTATAAATATGTATATATAGTTTTGGCCAATGGTGGATTAGTAGCAGTAACAGGATCTCAATTATTAGCCGCAGCTGCTAAACATCATGCTACTCCAGTTCTTGTTTGTACTGCTTTATATAAGCTTTCTCCAGTTTTTGCTTATGATGCAGAAACGTTTAACATTACTGTTGCACCTAATAGTATTTTGGATTTCCAACAAGGATCTCTTATTGATAAAGTATCTGTAGCTAATCCATATTATGATTATGTTGCTCCTGAACTTGTCAGTTTATTTGTACACAATTTGTAAGTGTATTTTTTTTTCTATTATTTTTTCACGTGATTAATATTGAAAAAAAAAAGTTTATTAAAAAACTCATATCTTTATTTATCAACTAAAATTATAGAGGATCTGCACCACCTACTTATGTTTATCGGTAAATTATTTCTATATCTTTAATTTTCTTTAAAAAAAATAAGGCTGTTACTAATTGTTTTTCATTTTTTTTTTTTTTTTTTTTACACTTTTAGACTTATTAATGATAATTATGATCCTGAAGACACATCTTTGTAAAATATATCATACATACATAATACATACAAATATAATTAAGCATTTTTTGTTCATAAATATATATACATATATATATTATAATTATAATTATAGGATTCATGTGGGTCAGTTACCGAATTGTTGGATGGTGGTTAGAGATATATAATTTGGGTTGCACAAGGATTGACAGATTTGTGATGGTTATTATAGCACCGTCCAAAACTTTGTAATTTTTGTTTTGAAGACCATATATATTTAAACAGACAATATATATAATGTATTAATGGTAATCGTAATAATAATAATAATAGTAGGAGTAGGAGTAGTAATTACTTGTTTGACAAGAAAAAAACAGAAGAATAATTTTTGTTTTCTTTTTTTATATTTGTTTTTGATTGTTTTATGTATATATAATATATATAAAAAGAAATGAAAAATATATATATAAAAATATAAAATTATATGAAAAAAATTATAAAGTCCATAGCATTAAGTTGTCTTTGTTATGGTTGCTGGCAGATGCAACAACCTGGGTATTGTCCACAACTGCACAAGCGAGGCCTGTTATCGTTCCTGATTGTGAGGCTGCTTGTTTTGGTTGCGAGCCTGATATACTACATTCCCAAATAAAGATCGCTTGATAATCACCGTATACAACCCTCAATTTACCCGTATCTCCTCGTGTAAATGCACAGCTATTCACCTTGCATTGATTCGTTTGTGCTGATATCATTTTCCAATGTATTGTGTCGTATAATGCAATCAATCCATCAGATGATGTAACAAGATAATTACCATCTTGAGACCAGTCCATAGAGCTGATGTTTTTAGAATCCTCGGTATGAATTGATTTGATACCTTCGGAGACTCCAGATGCATTGGGTTTAGCAGCTGCGATGTCGACAAGGAATAATTGAGTTCCATTAGCACAAGCAACTCGGTTACCGTCATGAGGATGGAATCGTAATGGGTTTTGTGAATATGATACAGTTGACATGGGCTAAATAGTAATAATGATAAAAGAAATTAGCAACTTTGATTTTCATTTATCATTCAAATATTATAAACTATTCTCACAATTTTTTTTTTTTTTTTTTTTTTTGGTTTTTTTTGTTTCTTCTTACCAATTTTAAAGTCTTTTCACGTTTTGTTGTATTTATATTCCATACAACAATTTCACCTTCTCCATCCAATGAACAGATAATATCCGGTCGGTTAGGTGCAAAATCCACAGCCGTTATAGAAACTTGAGTTGTAAATTTGGCAATTTCCTTAGCCGAAGATGCACTTCCATTCAACACTGCTCCAAGATCCCATACTCGTATACTTTTATCCATAGAGCCTGTTACCAACAAGTTTCGATCATCCGGACTCCAGCGTACACAATTAATATTTTGGGTATGACCTTCCAATACGTTTAATTTGGTTCGATCTTGTACAGCCCATATATTGACACATCTGTCATGACCCGCACTTGCCAAATATTGTCCAGTAGGAGAAAATGCACATGTCAAGACTTTACTCGTATGTCCTTTTAATTCACCAATCAAGTTTAAAGCAGTACCTCCTGATGTCATTGTTAATGAGCTATCAACACCCGTTATATTCCCCATGTTAGATAAAAAACTGCTACCAAATCCATCCAATCCATCACCATCACCAATAACAAAGCCTGGATCGGTTCCATCTTCTGCTCCAGCTGCAAATATATCGTTCAAATCGGCACCATCACTCAACATGAACCGTTCCAAGTCAAATGATACGTTTGGATTACTAATGGCAGCCGCTGCAGCCGCTGCTGCAGCCGCACCTGAGTTAGAAGGTAATGGTTGATTTGCTGGTGACATGTTATTATCTTCGGATTTTACATTGGTTAGACTAGGTGATGAATCCATTTCCATACTATTTGGATTCCATGCTAATCGTTGTTGCTGTTGTTGAGGGGTGAGTTGTGGGGTTTGCTGTTGTTGATTAGGGATTTGCTGAGCTTGTTGTTGAGGTGTCGTAGGTGGTAATTGTTGTTGTGCTTGAGTAGGAGTGGACCGTGTTTGTTGAGTTTGTTTACCTCGATTCGTCTGTGGAGAAGTACTTGCTTTTACATTCGGTTGTTCTTGTTGTGAGGGAAATGATGCACGTTGTTGTTGCGGTGTTGTCTGTTGTGGTAATCTTCCTTGCATTTGTTGTTGCATGGCAGGTGATTCTTGTGAAGATCCACCTTGTACATTATTTCGACCTTGAAGTAAACTTCGTGGACTACCCACATTATTCATTTGGGGTGATTGATGTGCGAGTGGAGTACCAGGTTCGTTTTCAGGATTTGGACGAGGTCGTTTAGATGGATGACCTTGTTGTTGTTGCTGTGCTTGCTGCTGTTGAGCAGCTTGTTGTTGTGGGGTAAATTGTTGTTGTTGAGCAGCCTGTTGTTGTCGGATCATATGTTGCTGTACTTGTTGCTGTCGATAGGCAGCAACAGCAGCTGCATTACTACGAGTTTTTTCATCTTGAGGGGATCCTACACCCATAGGCATGGGCTGTGAAGTACCGGTAGTTACAGCGGCAGCCATGGCAGGGTTCATATTAGGAGGAATCCCTTGTGATTGCATTTGATGTTGTTGTTGGTGTGCTGCCATCATTTGACGTTGTCGCTGAGCAAAAAGCAACCTTTGTTGCTGACGAAATAATTGCTTTTACAGATATTAGTCTTCCAAAAAAAAAAAAAGAAAAAAAAAAGAAAAAAAGTAACCCCCCGTTTATTCCTTTCTTCCCTTCCTCAAACTGGATGCCAAAAAAACATGGGACTTTAACCAATTTACCTGTTGATGTGGTGTGAGGTTTGGAGGCATTTGTCCTTTTTGTAACATTTGTTGTGCAAGTATCATATTCATGGCTATACGAAATAAAAAAAATAAGTATTAGTTTAAATCGACCAGCTTTCCCCCTACCAATGACAAACCCGTGCTGGGCACACACAGACACACATAAACCATGTAGTAAATATAAAATGATATTAATGACACTTTACGATCACCTGAAAATGAAGCACCACCCATCACATTAGGATTCTGCATGTTTCCCGCCATTTGACCCGGTACACCTGGACCTGCCAATCCCATCGCTGCTGGATTTCCCACCGCTCTCGGTTGTCCATTTCCTAATATACATATTTTTTTTTGTTTATCAAGATAAAAAAAATCAGATTCCGTTACCAGTATTTTCCCCTCCCGTCAAAAAGAAAAATTAATTAATTACCTGCTTGGGACATCGCAAAATTTCTACCAGCTGCATCCATTGCGTGTTGTTGCATTTGTTGCTGTTGTTGAGCTGCTGTTTGTGGATGAGGAGATTGTGATTGTGATGGGGTTTGGATTTGACCCGGTTGTTGTTGAGGAGTAGCGGGAGGCTGCTGTTGCTGTTGAGGATGACCTTGTTGCGCTTGTTGCTGTGCTTGCTGTGCTTGTTGTTGCTGTGCAGCAGCAACTTGTTGTTGTGTATGTTGAGGGTGACCTTGTTGTTGCGCTTGTTGTTGTTGCTGCTGCTGCTGTTGTTGCTGTTGTTGCTGTTGCTGTTGCTGTTGCTGCTGCTGCTGTTGTTGTTGCTGTTGCTGTTGTTGCTGTTGCTGCTGCTGCTGTTGTTGTTGCTGAGCATGCTGTTGTTGATGCTGTTGCATCATTTGTTGTTGATTTGCGATTTGTTGTTGCATATGTATTCTTGCTTGTTGGTTATTGATAAGCATCCTGTTATTATGAGCACAATAAAATGACTGTTGGTTTTCTATTTTATGATCCTATAACTGGCACACACATTCCTCCTCTTCAAAGACAATTATAATATATATATATATATATATGAAACGAAAAAAAAAAAAAAACTTACGGATTTCGCATCATATTTCCTGCAGCTTGTTGACGTTGTTGAAGTATTTGAAAGTTTTGCTATATGTAATGAATTTTTTTTTTTGATTGTTGAATTAAATTTGAGTTAATAAACCGATCGATCAATCAATCAATCAACAAAATATTAACTAAATAAATTAAATTTTTACCCTTTCTTCTGGCGTCATTGTACTTAAATCACGATTGGCGTTAAGAGCTGCTATAGTAGCAGCATTTTGCATATTCGAAGCTGCTTGTGCACGTTGGGTATTAATCATTTGCTGTTGTTGTTGAGCGCTTAAGGGCATACCTTGTGGACCGACCATAGGCGAATTCATCATATGTTCAGCGGAAGGATGTTGTTGTGGTTGTCCCATGGACTCAGTACCAGCCGCACTTGCATTAGGTCTTTGCATCTGATTTGGGGAAAACGATGGTGAAGGTGCATGTCTGCCCTGGATATGTTGTTGTTGTGGTAAAGATGCAGGCATGGTTTGAGGAGTATGTACAATGTTATTATTATTATTACTATTATTGTTGTTATTGGCGTTGTTATTGTTGTTAGGTGTATTAGCAGTATTTGGATGTGGCATACCGGTATTAGGAAGAGAGGTGGTACTACTTGCGGGTGATGGACGAGAATCTCGTGACAGGGCCTGTTGTGATGGAACACTTTGAAGATGTGGAGGTTGACCGGCAGCAGCAGCGGCTGCCGCGGCTTGAGCAGTTACAGCAGCATGTTGTTGAGGTGTTTGCTGCGGTTGCTGTTGACCTTGTTGTAATTGGTGATGAAGAGCATGTTGTGGTTGTTGAGGAGACTGGGTTTGTCGTTGAACTTCAGAAGCGCGACGTTGTTGTTGTGCTGCTTGCTGTTGCTGTTGCTGCTGATTTGCTTGTTGAGCAGCAGCCGCTTGTTGTGCCGCCTGCTGTTGTTGCTGTTGTGCTTGATTAAATTGACGATGTTGTGATAGAACTTCTTCTCTTCGAGTTCGAAGTATAACATTATGCTAGAAACCACCAAAAAAAATAAAAATAAAAGATAATTATTATTGTTATTGGTGTAATGATGACGATTTTCCACCAAAAGTAATAAAAAAGGGGTGGAAAGAAAAAAGAGAGGAAAAGAAAATAAGTAAATTTTCATAATATAAACAAACATGCATTCAAAGAAAAGAAAAAGACTTCACATAAAATGTTGTTGTATGCGTCTTAGTATTATATATATATATATATACCTGATCAAGGACTTGTGCCTCCTTACTAGCAACCGCTTCATTATGCTTGGCATTATAGACATCCCAAAATACACCCCACCAGTCTGATAAAAAACCTGATGGAATATCAATCGGTGGCATTCGATCTTGCTGAACATGTGCTTCTGTTGCAAACGCTCTTGCTGCTTGTGTAAAATTACGCTTTTTACAATAATCATAGATATACAAATGAAGTAACTCATTGAGTTCTGTTGTATTAGTACCAGTTGAAGAAGTAGTATTAACGTTATTTGCTCCTGTTGCTGTATTTGCTGCTGTTGTATCCGTCTGGGGACGTCCATTTTGTCTATATATTAAATACATTTTCGTTTCAACATTAATATTTAATATATATAAGACACGTCAATTGTAAATAATGTTCTTAAAAAGAGATCTCTTATTTTTTTTTCACCATTCTAATTCTTTCCTTCTTATTCTTCTCCTCCCCTTAACTGTTTCCTCTTTTTTTTTTTCACAAAAAAAAAAGACTACCACCATTAACTAAAACTAAAAAAGTTACAACTTCTCTTTTTTTTTCTGTTAACCCTTTTTCAGCCACCTCTTTTTCTCTATTTCTCTTTTTTGGGTTATAGGCCACACAAAACACTTCAATCCATTCTCAATCCAGTTAATAACTTAATAAACTAAAAAAAAGAGATGATCCTTCATTGGTACGTACGCTTCCCAGGCGTTTCGCCGAACTTGTGATTGAGCCATTATAACAAGTTTTTATGTGTATATCTTTCTTTCTCTTTTTTCTTCCAAAAGGGAAAAAAATTAAAAAAAAAAAAAGAAAGGAAGAAAGTGAGTGTTGTTTTTTAAAGCGGCAACAAGTTAGAAAAAAAAATAAAGATAGAGTAAAGTGAGTGAGGGAGTGTGTGCGTTAATAAGTAGTAGAAAAAGAGAGCACGCCAGTTTTTTTCTCTTCGCAACAAAAGGGAGGAGAAAAAAAAGTGAATATGGTTGGCAGAGCGAATCAATCAAGTGCTTTACTAATTTAGGCACAAAGTCACTATTTGAAGTTTCATTCCTGTGGTTAAAATATAACCAACCATACTTATATTTTAAACCAATTATACAGCACTTTTTTTTTAACTCATCCTAATTTACGCACGGCCACCTTTTTTTTTTTAATTTTTTGCCTCATGTTCCTGCCCTCGTGTCATTTGTTATCATTGTTATTAATATATATATATATATATATATATATGGTGAAAATTTGTTATTTTATTTAATGTCTCCTGTTAAACACAGCGCCAGGTTTGGCATATTTGTTTGAGACAGCTCATACACGTATATGAAGAAGAAGAAAAACCCTGTTGGGATGGCAGGGAAAAAGACAGAGGAATAAAGTAAGAGGTACTGGAGAGGGATTGAGTAGGTTCAGAATATATATATATATATACAGTATTTTGCTTTTAAAAATATAATGTTTGGTGGAACTAAATCCATTTCGTAGACCACCCCAATACAAAAGTTTCAGAGACGAGTATATTTGTTAGACCATTAGTGTAATCTTTATAGAACAGGTGTAATTATTAGGAACCTAATCCAAAAATAACCATGGTCACCATTGTACACTGCATTCACTTTTTTTTCACCTCGTCCACCCCGTCCATTACAACAATGTCGTCAAATTCAGAGGTTGTGGTTACTGATTCTCAAGCAGCCTGTATCTTCTATGGAGAAGAGATTACCCCAGAAAATGAATTATTAAATGAAGCCAAAATTGATGCAATGCATGAACTTGAACTATGTTATATAAACGATACCCCTTCTGAACCATTCTTAGTGTCGGCTGGGCGAGTAAGATACTTTCCATTTCGTTATAAGAAATACCGTCGCTCGACAGAAAGTTCCTGCTCCTCCACGATTACTAAAGAGAAAGATGTAACAAAAGTCAATAATCAAGTTATACGTTAATATCAGACACCTATGCTTTTTATTTGCTCGTTGTTATACTCATTAACAATGTAGCCTCTTTTAGATTGCGAATCTCAGCTAAAGGAATTTGTTGACAATGTCTTCCTGTCGGTAGGCCCTTGTAATGAAAAAGTTTACGAACGTAGCGAGCTGTCTTCGCAACAAGTATTCCAGATAACGTGTCAGTATACCACTTTATACAAAAATAATAAACTTGGAACTTTTACAAACTTTGCCAAAAAAGTCAAGGCGCAATATTTGAAGGCGGAGATATCAAGGAAGAGAAGCAAAGAAGGACGAGTTGAGCGAAAGATCCTTTATGTGATGAAACCCCATTATAGAGGTAATATGGTGTTAATATAATTTATTGGCTGAAGGAAGCTGTGCACTGACATAATAGATAAATCCTTTTTAGCACAAAACATCAGCAATTATTAGTATGATTATGAAGAATATATAAAAGGTCTCAAGATGGATGGTTTTGATGTGATTGGTTATGCAAGAAAAAGTCCCACCGAAATATCAGACGATGAATTAAAAGAAATTATTAAAAATATGATTTCGTGCTTGCAATCCCGCTCCCAAGTGACAGACGTTTATGTATCACCAAGTAGTCGTTCTAAAAGCCCCATTGCAGCAAGCGATATGACAACGGATAAAGACTATACGGACATAAGCGGTTGCTGCGTTGGAAACACACAATGTAAGTTTTAAAAGAATGGAGAATCTAGAGAGATTATGATACAATATATTAATACTTTGTTTGATTCAGCTTTGTTGACGTACTTATCGTCTACAACCAAACAGGTTTGGCTTGTAATTGTTGATTACGCAGCTTTATCAACTGATCCACATGATATCTTACTTTTGGTGAAGTACGTCTTTATGCCATAGTTATTTATTGATAAACACACACACTAGCACTGACGCTGACACAACCTCTCAAAGAAATTCTAAATCCCTGGAATGTATTATCGTGGATCGTTTCCAAGATGTAGGAAAGTACGAAGTGTACCGACGAAACGATATTCTTAAAACACCTGAGCAATTAACATCATTTGACTGTCGTCCAAAACTTCCACACCGATCTATCTAAAAAAAATTGTAGTCAATTATGCAATGTATAAGTTGGAGTAGGATAATGGATGGATAAGAAAGTGAGCCATTTTTTTTTACAGTTTAATTTATATTGTTTATTTTAGATACTTTTGTTATATAGAATTTACTCTTTTATGTTTTTTTATTATTATTTTATACATTGTTGCTAAACGAAATTTACTCATGTTGGTTTTATTTTTATTTTTTATAGTGGTTTATAATGAAAATAAATGATATTATTTTATGGTGGCCAATATTTATATTTTTTTTTGGGAGGCTAGTCGGAGGCCCTACTATCTACATTGCTAAATTGATTAAAGCTTTCTTTTTTTGATATTATTATTATTATTCTCTTTCCTTTTTCAATTTCTATCAGGTTTAAATAACTCTTTATTTTTTTTGAAGCCGTCCTGTGCTATAACTATCGAAAAAATATTATGCTCTATAAGATTGTCATGTTAAAAGTTGGAGGAGTGAGAAAAGTACCTATAATAGTTATATTTGAATCATTTTGTTGGTAACTTATTATTATCTATCTATCCAGTATATCAACAATTGTTATTATATATTATTTAATTTATCAAATACATAAACTTATCACTTTGAGTATTTCATTTGTGATCCATCATTATCATCACTATTTAGAGGCAAAAACTTATTTTGTATCAAAGATGTTTATATGTTAAAAGCTTTTTTTTCAATGACATGAAATGCTAACGTCCTTAAATGGATTTGGACTTACGAGTCAACTATTGAAGAATCTTATCTAAACAAGTTGTCATTGATGAGCAGCCTTGTGTTTTGGAAGCTCTTGATACTGCTGATTAAGGTATATATAGTGTTACGTACTGATTTACTATGATGTTATTATAAAAAGAAAGAGCGTTTATTATATGATAATGAATCTAGCGGTCAACAAGTTATTGATATTATTCATGTATCCGGATTCCATTTATTCCAACATATGTTATATTTTAATGAAAAAAAAAATCTTGGATAAGAAAAGTGCGATAAAAATGAAAAACAACTCGATGTTAATACTGCTCCACGAATTATACCAAGTTAGTAACAGACTAATATTCATCTTTCATCACCCATAATGACAAAATTTACTTTAACCCGCATATAACTTTATACTATGTTTTGGTTGTTTTTTTTATCATGGATACAATTAAGAGTTGAGAAGATAGAGTAGTATGGCAACTACATACAGGAATCAGTCTTGGGGGTAAGGCATGGTAAAGAGTAGATGGAAGGACTTTTCGTCTCCCTGATCTGAGTCTTATAAATTTTGGTAGAAACAGAAAAGCTTTTACACGATTTTATTAATGATATTGAATACTGGTAATATAAAAAAAAGAAATCTATGACATACTTTCTAAGCAAAATAAGAAGTTAAAGAGAGAGAGGTGAGAGATACATAAAATTGAGAGGTAGTCTATTTATTTGTGTAAAGTGAAAATTTTAATTGGGAGGGTTTTACGGTGTTGCTGGTTTATAAAAACTAGTGAAGTAAGATCAGCGAGCCATCTTTCGCATTTCAACTTGTTTTCAGTATTGATAGATTCGCCATAAAATATACAAGCTGCTTGTGAACGTGTAATTGTTGTTGCAATTTCCATTATTTCTTGTGTAGAGTTGATGTATGGTTGTTGTGGCTAATGGTAACCGAAAAGTTCAAGTATTTCAACTTTAACCTTCGGACATTTGCTACCTAGAAAATAACCCTTCGTACGGAACCATTCATCGTTGCAAAAGTCAAAATTGAAGAGTCTGCGCATCGTTATAAACTATATCCTGGGACAACATTGCCCTCTCGCGTACCCTAGTTTATCAAGGGAACCTAATTCACCTGCAGTAAAATGTTACTTGATTGTAATATCACCCTAAAGTCAGGAAATAAAATATTACTAGGATTTTGTAATCAACTACATCATCACTTGGTTCAGAAGAACACAAAATTGAACGCTATGGAGCGAAGGAGTCAGTGGCCTAACCTCTTATTCTTTCGATCCCGTTTTGTGTGAACAAGTTTGGTTCCTTGAAAAGTGGGATAAATGGAGCAAAAAATATGGACGGGGTGGACGTAAAAAAAAAGTGGACGGACTGGGTGAAAAAAAGTGGATCCAGTGTTTCTAATAATTACACCTGTTCTATAAAGATTACACTAATGGTCTAACAACTATACTCGTCTCTGAAACTTTTGTATTGGGGTGGTCTACGAAATGGATTTAGTTTCACCAAACATTATATTTTTAAACGCAAAATACTGTAACGGTATTTATTTCAATGGTATCAAGTTAAATAAGAATATAACTCTAGTCAAAAAAAATAAATAATGATTTATATTTTCTTTATCATCACACACAAATGAATATATAATTTAATTTGACATTTTTAATATAATATACATTGTTGTTTCCTCTCTCTCTTTGCGTGTGTGTGTTCGAGGAATAAATATAGAGATGGCAATTAAAGGAGTATATATATATCCGTACTAACTTTATTCTTTAACATATTTAAATGTACATCTTTTAAATACAAGTTTCAAACTGTTTATTTTATTTGATGATAATGATCTTAAGAAAGAGAAGGGAAAGAATATACATTTATTTTTTTCATACGTGGATTAAACTATAATTTTCCTTGGGTTGGCTTTATAGAATTTTGTTTTGTATTTCTAGTCCATGGCACGATAAGGCATTGATGTCTAATAAAAAAAAAATTTAAAGTATTATTTTTTTATGGTTACTATAGTAGCCCAAATTTTTATTGTTATAAAAATGGGAATTGTGTACTCTCGTTACCTAGTGATAGCTAGCAAGTTCCCATTTAAGTCCCAAACACCACCACTTGCATCAAATCGAGAATTGATGATATGTGGGGATGTAATACTAGTAAGGACTTCATCTGTAGCAGGTCGTCGTTTGAATTGAACTTCTAGTTGCATTGTCGGACACCAGCATGGTCTATATTCATATAAATATACATATCACAGTTTATAATCAATATTGTTTTTAATTTATAGCTCATTGTATATGTGTATTAATACATACCCGCCCATAATTTCAGAACCAAGCATAACGGGTGGAGGAATGAACAAATCGCACCAATATGGAATTGCTGTTGGTTGCAACAAAAAAAAAAGTCGTCAATATATAAGTTACGTATAACACACCACATTATCCATACGCAAAGTATATTATTATTACTATTAATATTAGTAAATTACCTTTAAAATCAGTCCCACGACCATCTTTAAATTTGATGGATTGACGAACGACAGGTGTACCAGCTTTACCTTCTTCTTGTGGTACAATTGTTCTATCCATCAAACCTTCTATATAATCACCCATAAAAAATATCTCGTTTTCCTCCATAACATTTCGATCAGGTGCTTGGTAAGCATCATGAAAGTGAGTAATACCTTCTTCTGTGTCCATATTACCCATTGTAAAAATGACATGCACCTTTTCCTTGTATTGTTCTGGATCAAATTGATCCACATGGGTTAAAATAAATGATTTATCCTTGATATGTTGTAACATAGATGCTTTTACAAGACAATATCCTTTTTTGCTTGTTTTTAAATCTTCAATAGCAATGACACATGGTCC
Source organism: Circinella minor (assembly GCA_016758965.1). Lineage (NCBI taxonomy): Eukaryota > Fungi > Mucoromycota > Mucoromycetes > Mucorales > Lichtheimiaceae > Circinella > Circinella minor. The sequence continues at coordinate 81,517 of JAEPRB010000009.1, read as the reverse complement.
TATCTCACTTTTATGTAAAAAGAATCCATTCATAGCAACAGGATCTTTTTGATGTTTATCTGAGAAATGTCGAAGAACAGAATCAGTAATAGTGGCTAATATGGCACCTAATTAACGGTTAAAAAATAATGGCATATTTAAAATTCATCATAGTTAAAAAAAGTGGGTTTTGACAAATATTATGCTTTTTTTATCCGTTCATCCATTTCTTTTTTTTCTCTTTAAGAATGATTTTTGTGTAACGTGTTATATTAAGTAAGTTTCTGCTTACCACCCTGAGAATCAAATAATGATAAAGTGTTATGATAGTCAGTATAGAAAAAATATATATCATATACTTAAGAGAAAAAAAAGATCAAAACTTACATGGGGAGCTTCGCCAATAGACCATTCCTAAATATTTTCAAGGATAAAATTATATGTTAGTTGATATATAAATAATGTAACAAGGATGGATGGAAAGTTACATACTTGATCAGTAGCACCAGTATATAAAGTCACTCCATAACTAGTTGTACCGATATAATTTGTATCAGTTGCTTTATCAAAAGCATATTGTAATTTTTTTGATTCTAATTCAGAGCTATTACTCATATTTTTTATGATGTTCCTTTATATTAAGAAAAAAAGTCGAAAAATATATAAATAAAAAAAATCCTGGAGAAAAAAGAGAAAAGCAAGTATAAACCCGGGAGAATTTTGTGGTTTTTTATATTTTTACTAATAACTGATGTTACACGATTCGATTGGTCTCAATTCGGCTGTAAAAAAGTAGCCGGGTTTTCTTCTTTATTTGGATTATATACTTATGTCATTTTTAAAAGCATACGCTAATAGTATTATTTGACATCTACGTATTTCTTATATAATAGATTATTTATAATAATAAAAGTTCAATATCATCCTAGAAAAGGCCCAAATGGGTGTATATCTCCTGAATTCCTTGAAAATAAAGATAATTATGTCTATCTTTTAAAAACAAGCGGGCTTTGCTTATTCAAGTCTTTAACCCCACATACATATCGGTATTTATGCTGACACATTCTGAATCCGTGCCTCTTTTACACTATGTGTCTTTTAACAATTTTTCTTTACTGAAAAGGTATGCTATTATACAGTATATACTTCTTTTTTATATGTATGACACCATAACTATTATATAATAAGTGAAATAAAAGTCTGACTGAATGATAAAGATTTAGTATACTTATGTAAAAAAAAAAAAGAAAAAAGAAAAAAAAAACTTTGCTGCTGAAATAATTTTTTAAATTAATCTAGATACGTCGTATCCTTTCTTAATCAAAACAGAAAACAGAAAAAAAATTAAATTCGAAACTGTGTTGAAAGAATACTGAACTGTTAACCAGATCTTCGAATAAGTTTTATTTAGTTTAAACTATTGAGAATTCTGTCTTCTTTGACAGCTAATGAATATACATTCCGAGTTACGTCCTTCCTTTATTTTTTTTTTCTTTTAAGGTGACCTAGAAAATCTCGTATAACTTGTCCTGATGTACATATTTCTTTATTAATGCTTTTGCTTTACATCCGTTCTAGTAAGAATGTTACGTACGTAACTCAAATTAGATTATGGCTTAAGTAAAATAAATTACTCCATCATATATTTCTTTCGTTATTGTATAATTGAATTTTTGACATTCGATTGAAGCATCAAAGAGCTCCATAAAAGAAGAGAAGGATTTTGTCGCATACACTGTATTATAGTAGGATAATTCAATATGACAGTGGCTGGCTTCAAATGATTATATAAAAAAATCTAATTGACTTGATCTTGGATTTTTATACTATATAAACAGTAACAGCTTCTAGATATTAACAAAAGTTGTGTCTGCATTTTTAAATTAAGAGAACGATTCCACTAGCCACGATTATATCAGCAACTTATGATGCATATTGTGTAGTATGCTTTACACTGCTTTACATAAGAAATTATATAGATTTGCTAGTTATTAATGTTACGTATCTTTTTTGTAATACGTAGAGAGCATACCATATTAATACAATCATAAAATCAGCAGGAATATTATATATATACATTTTATCGCATACGTACATAATATGAAGTATATATAGCATGAAAAAAAAATGCCATAAATACATATTCAACAGATATAAAATGTAGATCAATACCTGATATAGATATTTACTACCTTATCCAGTATTATACAATAGACGAAGTACATACACAGTGTTCCAGTATATGTTGAAAAAGAAAAAGAGAAAAGGAAGAAGGGGCAGGAGCTCAATTGTCTAAATTTGTTGACTGGTAGTATCGTACTCATTACTTTATTACGGATAATGTAATATAAACAAAAAAGCAAAAGTCGACATCGATATGGATCCATTAACCTCGTGATGACAAGCGCGTATATTTACGTAGCACATAATATTCTCTCTTTTTACGTCTACATCTATGATAATTGACTCGGAAGGAATACTATATGATGGATGTTTTGCTCTTATTATTGTAAAATAGATTTATAGAATAGGTGATGCTTAATCATTTTCCTTTCTATTCGTTTTATTTTTTTGAATTGGTAGGTAAATATGTCTTCACTGGTATTATTAACACGCAAGTTTCATAAATAGGTTTCTTCCACTGACGAAAAAAAGTCAAGCCGGTTTCTTCGGATTATGTCGTTCGCTCATTTTCATAAAGAATAACTACATATGCGACTTATAGTGCGTTATGTGATTTTGAAGCCAGATATTCACACGAGCCACCCCCGTTTTTAGATAAGCCAGACAACTACTTTTGTCATATTTGCAGATGAGAAAATATGAAGTATCGAAACAGCCATCGATGTACACTTCTGACTATTACAGATTGTAAAAGGTGACATTAAAACGAAACGTAAGTTAGGATGGCCTGCTTTTCCGTACACACGGGTTTAATGTGCTAATTTACACCTATTTGGTAGTTTTACAGTAGTGTCGCTGTCGGAATTATGATAAGAATTATCAGGCCTTACCAAACATCATATTGCAGGGGATGACAACAATGAATACGATTCAAGTGATACTGACGTAAAGGCTAGCTTCATCAAGTCAAGAGGCACATTACTATATGTTTCCTCTATTATAAAAAGAGTACCAATTAAAGAGCAGAAAAATGTGCATTATTGAGCAAGCCGTAGTACGATCATTACTTTCGATCTCAATCGTCTTTCTACTCATCAGTGTATTAAAAGCTGGTGCTATCTAACACCATCATAATGTTCTTTCTTAAACAGCTTCTTCTTATCGTAAAGACCTTTTTTTCCCTCGACATTTCATCAGATGTTCCTCAAAATTATTTAATTTCAGTAGTAAGCGACAACCAGAAGACATGACAGCAAACAGAAGAAAGCTGTAACCATATTTTTATGTAGACACCATGTCATTAGTATCACTATATACGTTGTATCTATTATCTTTAAACACATGTATTCATATATACACACCATATACACGTTGTTTCTTATTGACTCGTTAAATGCTCTGTATTTAATAATGACGAGGTTTAAAATCAGAGTTGAAACCGGCGATTTTTTTTCCTATTTCATTTGATCAGCTGATGACACATAGGTCATTATCATGCACGTTTTCTTTTTTATAACTCTTTTTCATGTCGTAAACAGGATACATCATGACAAGAGAAGTCACTAGGGTCGATTTGTCTAACAACAGTGAATTGTAAATATATACAATTTTTTACCCCGTTGCTGTATCTGTTTTTTGTTAGAAAGAAAAAAAAATAATGTAACTTTTTATGCCTAGATTACCAGACGAATTGCTTAAACAAGTATCGCCATCTTCCACCTCTAATCGAATTGGACCAAAAATTGGCATTAACAGTAATAATATCGATAGTAGTGGAAGTAGTAATAATAATAGCGATGATAGTCTTGATAGTAGTTCCTCGTCCGATCAACATGTTACGCAACTATTATTACGACGTAATGGATTTGAAGATTTGAAAAAATATGAAAAAGCACTTCATTGTATGCGACACCACTTACACGAGTTATCACTACGAGAAAACAATTTTCGTTATGTTCCATTTGAAATACTGTGTCTTACTCAATTGACATCTTTGTCCTTGGCATCAAATACCATCCAAGATATTCCAGAAGGCACATTATGTCACTTATCCAATTTGCAATGGCTTTCACTATCAAATAATAATTTGGCTCAACTTCCTCTAGATCTTGCAAAGTGTTGCCGTCTTAAAGGACTTGATATCCATAACAACGAATTTTCAAGTAAGCTATTTTGCTTTGTATATATATCCTTTCTAAAGTAGCTGTTAAAAGGAAAATCATCTATTGTATTGAACTACATGTATTTATAGCCATACCAGCTGTAATTTTTGAACTCCAACATCTTGAAGTACTGTTAATCCAGCGTAATAAGATCCAACATATTCCTTTTGCATTTCCCAAAAAACTTCATACACTCAACCTCGGTTTCAACGCACTTGACAACGTACCACGCACTTTGATTGACGAACCACCTACATGTTTGACACACTTATACCTATCTGGCAATCCACTCGGCACCCTACCCAATGATTTTCTACAATACCAACCATGTTTACAACTAGCCAGTTTGGACTTACATACATGCCAGTTGACTGAGATCGCACCATCGTTTTTTACATTTCCAGCCGTACGTAATTTACAACGATTGAATTTAGCTATTAACCAACTTTGTGTCATTCCAACTACCATTGGATTATTAACACGAATGGAATGGCTTAATCTAAACGATAACCGTCTAACAGCATTACCAAATTCCATGGGTGAATTAACTCAACTTGTCAAACTGGGACTTGTACAAAATCAACTGACTTATTTACCACCTCGGGTGTTTAGCCGAATGCATTGTTTGCAAAAATTGGATATTCGTCGGAATAAATTAAGCTATTTCCCCGCATCCATCTTGGCACTTGCACCAATGACTGAGGTATCAACAGTAGAAGAAGTAGGGGTTCCATTGGCCGTGTTTCAAGTTTTACCTGGTTCATCATTATCATCAACAAGTTGCGCATGTCCCCCTTCGTGTCCTGTATTGATCAATAATAGCAAGAAAAAGAAAAAGAGTGGTAAGGAAGATGAAGCAACTCCAACAAACGGAGGTGGATCTATACGAACCATGTTGTTTTATGAAAATCCATCTATGAAACACAGCACGGGTATTATTTATAAAAACAAGACAATATTGACTTTGGATAATGCTGATATGTTATTGGAACAAGAGGCGGATTTGTGTACAGCATATGACGAACTTTCATCACGACAACCGAAAACTACTTGCATGAACAGCAAAGTTCAAATTGAAGAAGATGATCATTATTATCATGACGATAGTGACACCGGCGACGGCAGCGAAAACCAGCAGACATCGTTACCTCAAGTTCTTTCTTTACTTGAAATTACAGTTCGAACCCTACTTTCTTCAACTACCATGACACTTCCTCTATCAGCAAAGCAACAGCAATTGCCTGAATATATGTGCTTTGAGCATATGACTGAAAAATTTAATAATACGTCATTATCAAATCGTCCATTGATAGATGCATTTCCTAAAGAACGACAAGAGTTTTTGAAACAGATCATATCACCTCACCTTGTACCCGAACATATATGTAATTACATTCAACAAGATACAATGCAACAATGTGATCATTGTGGACAATGGTTCAATAACAATAGTATGGCTGATAATGATACTGGTAATTCAACTTTTCAGATCGGATATATCGCTAGGATGTGTATGGAACGTGTTCGTGTACCAATTCGATTTAATGTATGTTCAAGAACTTGTGCTTTAAATGCTGTTGTCCAATTGCATAATGCATCTAAAGGTTGGCGTACAATTACATTACCCGCTGTACAACAATTAGAACACGAAAATATGGCGATAGATGACCACGATATAATACTTTCAGAACAACAACAAGAACAACAGCAAGAAATACAATTTAATGTTATGAGTAAAGTTTCAGGTAAAAGAATAATGCACTCTTTTTTTACATATATTCATATAGTCTTTTAGTATCAATTGTCATTCTCATCTTCAGCTTTTTTATGGATAGGATGGAAACAATTTGTTCGTGAAAATTTCTTGAAACTTATTAAGCCGTTCCAGCGATCTTATAATTATTGTGGCAACAATAATCATGTTCATGATAATGTAGAGCCACCCGCTTTAGTACCAGTTATTAGGCAATCTATACAGTCATCCAATCCACGTGCTACTGCATTCAATCATCTTCCAAGAGATGCTATACGTCTGGAGCGATTTTAAATACTAATCATTATAGATGTTAGTTAACATAATATGTATAAAATAATTCTAGTATAGTTGAATACATTCATCTCCTCCTTTTCTTTCCTCGAAAATCCAATACGCCTTTGTACTTCTTCTGCATAACTATCTCCCTTGTGTAAAAGAATAATTGTATACATAACCATGTTATTAAACTTCTTATAATCACCTCCTCATATTTAAGTCAGCACTAAAGTTTATTTTTTTCCAAAGGTGTTAGTTGTCGTTAATCGGGCTTGATTCGAATGAATTATAAGTTACTTTAGTGGTCGATATATTACTTAGGTTCAAAAGTAATGAAAAAAGGTTGATCCTGGTGTAGGGTGGCGAGTGCTATATTTCGTAAGTGAATATGATGCAACACAGCAAAGATATAACTATTTTATACCCTGATATTTAACTTTTTAAATTAGCTTTACATAATGTAACAAACGCCAATATTACCATTTACGTTTATTGTTTATGCAATTTTTAAACTTGTCAAGATACGTACTATCAGTTCATTGTTTCCGTTTGACACCTACCCGTTACTCGTTGCTCTTAAGATTAGTCTACTAGCTTAAGTTTTTTTTTTCACGTCGGATATTTATTTGGTATTATGTAGACACTGGAATAAAAACAAAATGTTATAAATTGTTTAAAGGCTTTTATGTGTAAAAAAGAAAAAGTGTTGTTGCGGGATATTATGATGAAAGGTAAATACGAGAATTAGTTACAGTCTTACTAGTGAATAATGGAGAGACGTTGTACAAAAAAGGAGTTAAGTAAAAGCTACTTTAGCCAGCCCTGCTGATTAAAGTATAGAATGAAAGTATAAATACGTAGAAGAAAAATAAGGATTCAGAGGAAAACATATAAACAAAGAAAAACTAATAATAATGTTATGATAGTAAAAATTATATAAAGAAAAAATAGTCATAGATATATAAAGAAAATCAATAATTTTTTAAGCAGTTTTTTCATCCTTGTAGGAAAAATCATCTTTGTGGTCCTGGTGAACTACTGCAACCTTGTCGGCTCCACCGAATAGTTGATCCATTTCCTCCAACGGTACACCTTTTAAGAAGATGAAAAAAGAGTAGTTAGTTACTATAGTTACAATAATTATTAAATATTTCGATACTAAAAAAATTAGACCCATCTACCTTTAGTCTCAGGATAGAACCGCCATACAATGACCGCTAGAACAAAGTTGACACCCATCCAAACATAGAGTGCATAAAAACCCATTGCTACAGATAATGGTTGTTTATAAGAAATGTTTTGTTAGGCAACAACAAGGCTATATACCTGAGGCATTATATAAAACTTACTTATATAAATAAAGTTAATACTTACCGATAAACATGGGAGGAAATGCTTGAGCCATAACCAAGTTGGAAACGTTTTGAGTATTTGTACATATCGACACTGCGGTACCACGAACGCTCATTGGGAAAATTTCTGAAGAGTAAATCCACACTGTGGCTCCCCAGCCCGGTTTATAAAAGAAAGTGAACAAAAACAAGGATAATACCAACGCAGCTCCTACGCCTGTTGTCTTTGAAATAGTACCATCATCTGCAAGGATATTGGGTGTAGTGACATACACTGTGGCAGCAATCAACAGCATGACACCTTGGCCAATACCGGCTATGACCAGCATAGTAGTACGACCCATACGATCAGATAAAAAGGTACAAGTTAATGTGAATAAAATACCAAATGTATAATTCAACGCATTGATTAAAAGAATAGTTGAATCGTCGGTAAAAACGGAGCTATAGACTTTTGTGGAATAGTTGTTCATCATAGATTGACCTGTAATTTGTTGACCAAAGTTGATAACCATACCAAGAACTATATATATTAAAGAGTTATTAGTTTTTTTTTCTTTATTTTTTTCCGTGAGTTATTTTTCTCAAAAAAAAAAAAAAAATACTAATAAAACTCTTACTAAGACGACGAAGGATAGATTTGTCCACCCAAAGATCTTTGAGTGAGTTACTGGTGTTCTTTTCTTCCCAGTCAATAGCAGCCTTGATCTAAATAATTGAAAGGTTATATATCATACTTACTATTAATATAAATATCAAAAGAGAGCGATAAATAAACGTAAACAACAATAATACATACTTCTTGAAGCTCAAGTTCCACTTCTTCAGGTTCACGGACACGAGCAATTGCACGACGGGCTTTATCATCCTTTCCTTTCTGAACGAGCCAGCGAGGTGATTCCGGACATAAAAAGATACAAACAGCACAGATAAGAGGAATGACAGCTTGAATTAGAGTGATTGTTTTCCATTGCCAATCACCCAAATAATCAGATCGTTGAAGACCAAGTGCAGAGTATGATGTAACGAGAGCACCAACAGAGTACCTTTGGTTTTATTGGATGTTAGTTTTTGTTAATAGAATAAGAAAACAACAGTTCTTATTATATATTGATATATAGAATTGTTACACAATCACTCACATCATTTGCCAGAAAGAAAGCATACGACCACGAATTTGGGGAGGTGTAATTTCACTCATAAAGACCGGGCCAGCAGGTAAAGCTATACCCTGGCCAATACCAAGAACAATTCTTCCACCAATAAATGCTAAATTGGTAAAAGAAATATTATTAATAAAACAAAATATAACTATTAATTTGTTTTTTTTGACCGTGTTTTATGTGTGGGATGCAACCATCAAAACTTACTTGCAACATTCTTTGAAAATGCTAAATTCAGGGGCAAAAAAAGACTTATTAATTATTATGCAACAGCAAAAATTTAACTGGTTGATTGATGGAAATAAAATTCAGTCATGGTAACACATACTTTGAATCAACGAAGCGACGATGACCACAATACATCCCGAAAAAATGGATGCACGACGACCGAGGTAATGTGTAATAAAAGGTGAAATAAAAAGACCAGCAACGATTGTTGCTGCCATATAACTGGAAGTGACAGCACCAATCAAATTTTGATCTTCTATGGCATTTTGATGCAGATCCATATCTTCCATAAATCGACTAATACCTTGTAAATTATTGAAAACGGCTGTTGTCATAGAGAATTCATTATTAGTATTTCATAATAATCTATGGACAGCGAAATAACGAAGCGTATAAAAATAACAGCTATCGTAGAAATAGCAATGATAAAACTCACATGCGTCAAATCCATTGATAAACATGCAAAGTGCGGCACATATGCCGTAGCAATACGTGTTGAATCTTTTCCTGGTCATTACCATTTTTGCTATATTTTTTTTTACTTATAAAAAGATTAAAAGATTAAAAAGTTGTAAGAAAAAAAGCGAGAGAAAAAAGTGAGAGAAAAAAAAAAAAGAAAAGAGCAGCTTAATTTTTTTCGTTTAATCTATTAAACAAGTTTGCTTTTATAAACTTTTTTTTCGCGTGTGTAAATAATGTTTTACCTTGGTTGACGGCTGATAATTTTTTTTCTACAGAGTTGTTGAACTCGCACTATTTTTTTTTTTTTTTTTTTTTTTTTTTGCATTTTTTTTAATCACCCGAAAAAATGAACGCTGAATGCCCTGCCTTCTGTTAATAAAGTTGATGAAGTTGACCTACTTCCCCGTGGGGAGAAAGACAGCAGACGGAAATTTTAGAAAATGTCCAATAATCCCTATTGTCCGATCATTTCCGTTTGAGCAAATCTTATAATTCTCAATACCCAGTGAAAAAGGAGTCAAGCTAAATTAAGGCTTTTTTTTTTGCTGCATGAATTATAACCATACATCATCCAATTCAAGCCGGAGTATATCTCCCTTCTTCCATTTATCCTCTTCTTCTCTACTTCTTTTACCTTTATTGTTCTAAAATTTCTGTAATTCTCATCTGTTCCGCTTTTTATTTTTTACATACCTGTCATCGTTATCACAGCCACTTTTTATTTTCAACAATCGATGACCAACCATAGCAGTAGTTACAGAAATCCTATCATACCGGGATTCAACCCAGACCCTTCTATTTGTCGCGTTGGTAATGACTATTACCTGGTGACTAGTACATTCCAATTTTTCCCGGGCATACCAATCTATCATTCGCAAGACCTTGTGAACTGGACACAGATCGGTAACTCTTTTATGCTTCTAATTCTTTTAAATGAAGTTGATACTTCTTTTACTATTATTACTTTACACAACGTAGTATACAAATGCATATAAATACAGTACTATGCTATCACATAATGGGTTGTACATACACATCTATGACAATTTTGAAACTAAAACTGTTAAAACTATACTTGAACAGGTAATGTATTAGCTCGACCAGAACAAGTCCCTGATCTCGACAAGACATTAATCAACGGTGGAATTTGGGCACCTACAATTCGGTATCATAAAGGCACATTCTATGTTATTACAACCAACGTGTTTGTTGACAAACCTCATTTGGATTTTACACGTTGGCGAAATTTTTTTGTAACAGCTACAAAGCCTTCTGGCCCATGGTCCAACCCTACTTTTTTCGAGTATCCTGGTTATGATACGTCTTTCTTTTTCGATGACGAAAACGATGGACAAGTTTATGTTCAAGGCTCGTTTTATCATCAGATTCGTAAAGAGATTTCTCAAAGTAAAATTAATATTGAGACTGGAGAAACATCCGCTCCAAATCGAATTTGGTCTGGTACTGGAGAAAAAGCACCAGAAGCGCCCCACATTCTTTACAGAAATGGATGGTACTATTTGATTATTGCTGAAGGTAGATTTCCTTAAATGTATAGATATAACAGTAATTATTATAATTACTTATTGTAATTATAATATATATTATCATTATTTGTCTGTGTTAATTAAGTTTTATTAACGGTGTAATTTGAACCCTATCCATACGCTTGGGAATTTTATCTTCGATAGGTGGTACAGAGACTGGTCATCGCGTAACCATGGCTCGCTCAAAAAACATTGATTCCGATGAAAATGATTGGGAAGTATGTCCAACAAATCCTGTCATTACACATTTTGATTTGCCTAATGAATTGGTTCAATGTGTTGGGCATGCAGATCTGTTTCAAGATACAGAAGGACGATGGTATATGGTTTTACTAGCCTCAAGAGCTTACGATGGTGAGCATTTCCCCATGGGTCGAGAAACATTTTTAGCACCTGTCAATTGGGATGGCGATTGGCCAATCGTTCAGAGACCGATCAAAGCTGTTTCAGCGAATTCCTTTACCAAACGAACTGACCTGCGTCCGTTTGGTACTAAGAATGATGATAATTATGGGGGGAAACAACACTGGGGAATGGATTGGCTTTGGTTACGATTTCCAGACACATCCAAGTATCACTTGTTAAACCAAAATGAATGCATTCTCACTGGATCAGATTTCTTACTTGATGATCCTAAAATTTCACCAACCTTTGTGGGTTTACGCCAAAGTCATGTCAAATGTCGAGTCACTGTCGAGTTGAGTAATATTAAACTACTACAAAATGATGATTCAAATTTACCGAGTACAGCTGGTTTAACCGCGTATTTGGATTGTAAACATTATCATGCCATCGCCCTTCATCGTTGTATGGATCAAGAACATGATCTCAGATTAAACCATATTTCATCAACGAGTGGAAATAAATCAATCAATAGTATTACGCTATCATCAGCATCAACATTAATTTTAGCTATTGAAACTAGTGAAAAGGAATTTTATTTTGAATACAAGGAACAAAAAGAAGAAAATTGGCATCGTTTGGTCACAGTGAGTAACAAAGACCTTTCTACTGGATTTACAGGTAACTCAAACAAGTGTGCATAGACAAAATACAAAAATAAACCAAAGATAACAGCAGGACAATAACTATGGATAATAGGAGTAATCTTCGGTCTTTTTGTTACTGGTAATGCGAGTGCTCAATATAGCAACTTTAGCTATCAAATGCTTTAGGTAGTGCAAATCGCTATAGGTTATTATGGAAAAGGGCATTTTGTATAAAAATAAAGCGTTCAAAAGGAATATTTTTCTAAATATGTTGTTTAAGATACCTAATCCAGTAAATATCATGTGAAAAATACAAAAAACTATATGGTTTACTGGTGTCAATAAATGCTATGGGGAATAAAGGAGAAATATTGAAAAAAAAAATACCGATGAAAAAAAAAAAGGAAAAAAAAAAAAAAAAAAAAACCTGACAGCTTATGTTATATAAAGGTCAGTTGTTCATAGCCTTCCATAGATAGATATACGCCGAATAGTTTCTTCCCACCTGTTTACATATACTTATCAATTCTGTCTAATATTTTCTCCCTTTCCTGCTATAAGCAACAGTTAATATACTTGACAACATCAATAACCTTTCAAAATAGCCCTAGGTCCAGTGACTACGTTTTTTCGCAGTTAACATAAATCTTTATTTCAAAGGAATAGAAAGGTGAGGATGAATAAAGGTAAGTATCAGCTTTTTCTTTGGATTGACCTTAATAAATGATCCAACTTGTTTTTCCACGTGTGGCCCCTCCAAAAAAAAAAAAACTCTTAATATACGATGATAAAGAAATATGCTCTTGAACAACGTAAAGAGTGTATACAATAAACGGCAAGATTTATTCAGCCCACTTCTTTCAATACATAATTCAACCTTGACAATTTCGACAAACAGTTTATTCATCCCGGTAGCGAACGCTTGGTCTTTTTTTTTTCTTATACTGTATACTTGTTTTACACAACCGCCGTTTGCAGAGACTTAATTCTAAAACAATACAGCATAACATCGAAATATCTTCTCTCTTCGTGTCATATTGTTAACTAAGTCCAATTCTACACTTAGCAATCAGTCTTTTTTTTTCCTTGCAACCACCAAGATTGATATATTATTAATATTACGTACACTTACAGCTTTGTACCCACCAGCTTTGGAACAGTGTTCGTACGTATTTTGGAGTTATGCCCATTCATGGTAATATGATTTTTTTCGAACACATTATTATGGATAAAGATCCATATGAAAAACATCAATTACGTAAACAATGTACGAATTGTTTTTTATTCGCCACGTAACGTAAACCAAATGAAAAAACAAGCAAAAAAAAAGAAGAGATTCATATTTTATTATTATTATTATTATCCGCAGAAACAGTTGTTAATTTTTTATTCTATCTTGTATAATGATGATAAAAGGATGTATGTTAAAGTTATGAATTATGAATTAGTTCACCTTTTTCTGTTTGCTGTTATAATTTCATTATTATATACAATATAACTTAAAGACAAGAAAGAAAACATGATTTTCTTTCCCATCAAAACAATAAATCTTCATCTTTTATGCTGGTAAAGTACTATTATAAATAAGTAAATGAGAATTAGTCCTTGTCTTTACTTTTTTTCTTTTTCCTCCCTTCTTTCAGGTATAAAATTTCTATTTACCATTTCGCTGATACCCGTGTCGCTGGATAATATGTTCTCCATGAAAAATCAGAAGCCGGGAAACTACCCGGGCTAATACAATGTGTACCTTCGTAAGTGGTACCAAATTGTTCACATTGATCTGCCAATATGAGCTAATAAAAAATCATTATAGTTCATAAATCAGTCTTAGCTATCTCATATTGAAGCTTCAAAAAAACCGAACTTACCGCATGTGGAAGGGGGTATAATCGTAAAGCATGATCAAATGACCAAAAGATCGGTCTTACTGATAGTGGAATTGGGCATAAATGACCTTGATCAATTACTGTCCGTACGATCTGTATCAAAATTTCGTTTGATGAGTTTTCTTACTTCTTTTTTGTACTCCGAATATTTTATACTTACATGATTAGTAGGATCTTCTTCAGTCATTTGAGGGAATTTAAGAGAATTTCGCCATAATCTACTAAATAAATTTTCTCGAAAGATGACAATATCTTGTGTACAATAACGTATCCTATTATATTCCACTTTTAAATTTTTCTTTTTCTTTTTCTTGTAGTTTTTTTTTTTTTTTATTTTAAAATTATTAACTTACCGACATGGATTAGATGCAAAAATAGCACGTCGCACTCTCCCTCTCATACGTGTAGTAAACCAATCAGGGATAGATGTTTGTGGTAGACTATTTCCAGCCATGGATGGATCTTTACTTCCTGGTACAAACACAAAATATGAATGTGTTGCAATTCCTCGGAATTCTTGGATCAGGTCACTTAGTGCGGAAAAATTATCTAAAATGTAATGTTTAGTAAAATATACGTTAATGGCTCATCAAGCTAGAATATGTCTATAACTACCTTTATATACATCTGGATCGATAGAACTATCTTTACAAAAATCACCACAAAGAATAAATGCTAATGGGATTTGTGTATCATTTTCATAACCTTCAAATACTCGACGCAATCCAGCCATGACCTTTTTGATATTATTATCAAGCAAAAATAGTTAATGTTTTATTCATGATCCCTTTCAAAAACTAATCAGGTTTGTGAGATATATTTACCCGTGGTTCGTCAAGATGCACGTCAGATAAAATAACGAAGAACACATTTGTATTAGCAACTTCTTCTGCTCTCAGCCGATCCTATGTTTTTTGAAGAATATTAATTTACTCAATTCAGACTTTTATTATGCTCCTTTTTTTTTCCCAAACAGCTTACTTGTGTATTATTACCTCTTCTATTTTTAATTTACTTATTCCAAGGAAATCAACACCAGAATAATAAGTACTAATAAAGAGAATACTTCAGTCCAAAGATTCATTTTATAACGTAAAAAAACATATTCAAATACATTACTTACTCTGCCATTGCGCGAGATTCAGCCGGTGGAAAACTGATTTCTTGGGCATGGAATACATGATCATCTCCATAGTACCCTTCAGCTAAAACAAATGTACCGTCCGTAAACATTCCAGATTTAGGTAACTATTATATAAAAGCACCCAAGAACATCAGAAACCATGAACTGGATCATCCGCATTTTCATTTGAAAAATAAAAAAACTACCTCACAATCTGAAAGATCCAATTCTACATGTGCATCGTCGTCTTCTAAGAATACTTTTCCTTCTTCCAGTTGTGTCAACATGCCAAATAATAAGAAATATTCTCGATCTCGACCAATAAGGGTTTTAATAGGTGTAATCTAATATTTTGACTATAACTTAGTGATGTTTGTTTCCATAACAACACATTAATTAACAAAAGAATGGGTATAGTTACTTTTAAATATGAGTCATTATCTGATACATGTGTTGAAGGTGGACAAAAGTTTTCGTTGTGCATGAGCCGTTGTTTGATAATATCGAATCGATCACGAAACAAAGCTGCCTTCTCATTTGCTCCTCCTAATAATACTGCTTTATCCGGACACCTAATATATGTATATATAGACATATTAGCTGCCTGTCGTTGATTCTTTTTATAGAAAACATATATATGTATACTTACGTGGTAAATGTTTTTCTTACAGGATTGTACCTTAGTCTTGGCATATCAAAGGCATTTACAACGTCAAAGTGCTGTGTGACATCGACTCGATCATCGATTGACATTATTCTTAGATCATTATCAAGTTGCTGTGTGTCAGTTTCTTCATTTGTGCGTGTAAAAGGTGTTGGTTCATTAACTTGGGCCTTCTTTTGTTGCATATTCATTACAACTATTTTTAAAGCATCTTTACTAACAATAGGTTCATTTTGAAATTGTTTCAAATAACCTTGTGCGATCTTTTTGATTGTGTCTGCTGCGTTTGTGTCATTTTTTAATAATTCGGCAAGGTAATTAGTTGCTTCCGTTTTGAGATGAAAGTTATGCCCTTTGGTAAAAGCAATATAGGTAAGTCGTCTAATTTGCTGTGGTGTACTCATTATTATTTTTTGAAGTTGAGGGGAAAAGGAAACGCGAAACTTTTCAAAGGAACCTAAAAAAGATACCGCGTCTTTTTTTTTACAAAAAAAAATATATGGGCGCGAAAATTTTCAACCGCGTTTGTTTTTGTTTTTGTTTTTTTCGTTAGATATTGAAAAAGTCTATAATGTTTTTTTTTGTTGATTATTTTTAATAATAAGATATGCATTTGTGTAAAGGTGCTAATTGTTGTTGTAATGATATATATATATAAGAAGAACAAGGGTGAAAGAGAGAGAGAGAAAACAGTTAGAAAATGGGAAGGAACAGCTCTAAAATTATGATACGTATTCGATTGATTGTTTGTTTAGAAGATAAAAGTGAATAAAATGGGGAAAAGGTAGCAAATAAAGAAGAAAAATGGGTTATGTTTGTGAGTAAATGGTTGAGTGAATGAATGAATAAAAAAATAAAGTTGAATTGATGCAATGTAAATAATATATAATGACATTGTTTTTGTTGTTTTTTTGCTTGAATAATTTTAACAAGTGATTATAATAATAATGATAATGATATAATATTGAGGACTGAGTTCATTCAAAAGGAAGATGAAGTCTCATCTCCCGTCCAACCAAATCCTAATGGTAAACTTTGATGTCTCCATAATAAATTTTGATCAAAAACGGATGGTGGTTCAGATGATGAGGCTACACCTGCTGCTTGTGCTGCTGCCATGATTGCTGCTGAAGGCGTTGTTGTGTTAGGTGTCGTAAAAAACTGAGTGACTTGACACAATCCATCATCCAAACTAGCAATATTAAATAATTCTTGACGTAAGTCAGCAGTTAATCCTCTGATTGTATGTCGAAGAATGCAAGTCGCTTGCATGCCTTCAGTAAAATCACTACATTGAATCCAATTATTATCACCACCATTTTCCATAAAGAATAATGGTGGTTCAGCCAAGTCTAAATGAATATCTGCTGACACATTATCCGGTAATGTATTAATTTCGATAGAGGCAATTGTATCAAAAGAAACTACCATTTTAAAATGATAATCGCTATCTCGGATATGCCATGCAAATGTTCGTTCTGTAGAATGATAGTGGCACAACAAATCTTGTTGTGTGATTTTCATGCGATGCC
Source organism: Circinella minor (assembly GCA_016758965.1). Lineage (NCBI taxonomy): Eukaryota > Fungi > Mucoromycota > Mucoromycetes > Mucorales > Lichtheimiaceae > Circinella > Circinella minor. The sequence goes on along the minus strand of JAEPRB010000009.1, from coordinate 64,271 downwards.
AAGTACCTACAGTGAGAGCACTAGCTGTGATAAGACCACTTTCAGGAATCGTCGAAGCATCACCAGCGAGTGAAAGTGATCCATCATGAATCATTGGAGCGGGTTCACTATCTATATATATATATATAAGTATATTGTATAAAAGTTGTTGTCAATTTTAGTTTTCATAGTATTAAATATTAACAATAAAAAAAAAAAGTCCTCATGCTGATAGGAAAAAAATATATATTAATAAATCATAATTTACCAATTCGTCTAAATCTCATATCATCCATTTCATCTGGATAACCCATAGTTTCATTTGGTACAATATATAATGGAAGTGGAGGTGTAGCTGTTGTAAAAGGTGGTGGTGGAAGAGGTGGCGCTGCAAATGCAGGAGGAGGAGGATATGCATTTGTTTGTTGATGTGGCATTGGTATTTGATGTTGGGTAGCTACTGATGTTGTCACTGGAATTGTATTTGTTGTAGTAGTTGAAGAAGAAGACGTAGGAGGGGTTGGGTGAGAATGGTGTTGTGCAGAGGAGATAGTAGAATTATTAGATGAAATAATATCAGAACTCCATGCACGTTGAATTGGTACTTTTGCGGGCGGTGGAGGAGGAAATGGTGGATGTTGATGATGTGACCTACGTGGATACCAATAAGGTTGGTGATGATGATTATGAACATAAGCTGCTGCTTCTGCATATAATCGAGCTTTGGCTGCTTCTTGTTCTTCTCGCATTATTGCACGCTTCTGTAACATTTTTACTTTGGCTCTTCTGTTTTGAAACCAAATTTGAATGGATCGTTCAGGCATTTGAAGTTTTTGTGCTAATTGTTTACGCATCTTACTGTCTGGTGTTGCACTAATGGCAAAAGTTTCTTCTAGAATGGTAAGTTGTGAAGGTGTTACGCGAGTACGTTTTTTTGGCTGTTGTTGAGATTGTTGTTCCTGGTGGTGGTGGTGATGTTGTTGAGAGGGGACATTAGCGCTCGCGGTTAAAAGTGAAGGGTGATTCATGTGGTTCATGATGAGATTCGTTTTCTTTTTTTCAGAGCAGAGAAGAAAGAGAAGAAAGAAGAGTAAGTAAAAGGAGGACTAATAGTAGAGAAAGGGAATTATTCTAAGGAGGAAAAGAGATATAGAGGGATTGATAAAAAAAGGAATGATTTGTTTTATAAAGGAATGACTGTATAACGAGGGTTAAAGAAGAAGTGTTTATAAAGAGGAGAGAGAAAGAAGACAAGGAAAATAATCAAAGGAAGGACTGGTTTACAACAGAGTCATAAAGAAAAAAGAGAGTTGGTAAAGAAAGAAAAGATTACGAGTGAATAGAGGGTGGCGCTAAAAAAGAAAAAAAAAGTTACCATCATCAAACCCGCCTTGTATGAACTTTTCTCTCTCTTTAAGTTCGCGTAACACAAAAGTGGAAACAAAAAAAAATTAGAACCCGCCACTAACAAGTTGTATAAATTGATTGTCTTGAAATATTAATCAATGTATGTGTATAAATATGGTGTGAAAAAAATTCAAGGGAGAAACATGGCAGTAAACTGATCATTTAGAAACATAACTTCAAGAGAACCATGTTAGTATTGATTATGCCCTGAAAAAAAAAACGCGTATCATTTTCCCCTTTGGTTTTTTTTTTCTCTGTCAAAAGAACTGCGGCATACACCATTACACCCCGCAAGCGGAGAGAAATATTGAAGCAATTTATCCAAGAGTTAATTTTAGAACTTGCGTTACGCAAAGCTCGACTGGATCGTCTCTTTTTATTTTGTTACCCAATCATTTTATTCCCATGCTAGAGAAAAAAAATTAGGACGAAAGATTAATTCTTTGTGTGTTTTTTTTTTTTGAATCTGTTGTTATTCAATGGCTATCGCAAAAAGAATGGAAAGAGTTAATTGATTGCTCCAATCATGCCTTCAAGGGCACCAGAAAATATTTTATTTCACATGCTATGACGACCCATGTTCCTATGGAGACAAAAGGAGTTGAGGAGGAGCAGGTCATATGTCAAAAAAAAAAAACAGATTTATTAATTTTATCGTAAAAAAAAAAAAAAAAAGTAAGGAAAAATATGACACCAGGTTTATCTTCTCCTGGATTTTTCTTTTTAATAACATGTAATAAAGTCAATTAAATAAAAATGTAGTTTTTTCATATATATGATGACATTTTTTCTTATTTAATTCACTTCAAAAATAGGCAATCAAGAACTCAGACAGATGTAAAATACAAAAGATATATTGAGTGTAAGAATGGGGATTATATAGTGGAAAAGAAGGAGGAGTGGAAAAAGGAGGAAATGAGATTAATCGCCTGTTTGCTTTTTTATTATTACTTCAACAAAAAATCACCAAAAAGAGATCAGTCCGAATAAACATGTGATAGACATCACCTTGTTCACAGACCATTATCTTTTTAAAAAGTTGGTACGACAATACTTTTGTTGCAGCAACTGATAAAGCAAGAAATAAAAAAAGAAGAACAATGTTTGCTGTATGTGCGTTTTTTTTTTCTCGCCATTCACTATCGAAAAGAGAAGCGATTAACCAAGAAAAGAGAATATGCGTATGCATAAATGGTTGTACAGAAGAGTAAAGAAATTTTTATATCACAATGTAACTTAATAAAAGGTACATAATGGATAATGGGCACCATTTAATGACGCAGCTCAATAACAGGGAATAGTGGGTGTGTATATATGTTGTATATGGGATACTTAAATATGTGTAATGGATACATATAGACCAAAAAAAAAAAACTCGTTTTTTTACAGCCTTTTGAAAAGGTCCCTCCGATCTTTCTCATATATTTATTTCACTTCTCATTTTCTCCCTTTATTTTCTTCTTTTCTCTTTCTTTTTTTTTTTATATCTTCACTTTTTAAATTATAACATTTGAATATTTTACACACTCTTTTAAATAACATACAATTTTTATTTTTTACATTTTGCAACTGTACATAAACAACAATAATACCAATAGCCAATATGCTTCGTCGTAATACACCTCCGCCACTTTCTACTTTATCACAACAACGAGTACCAAACACAGAACCTGTTTCACCAGGAGCAATATCAACAGCTTCTTTTATGTCATCATTTTCTTGGGTAGCTGATAAATCATCTACTGAACTAACATCGTTATTAAAGAACGCGTATTCCTCACTTCGTGAAAAAGACAAAGGTAATATAAAAAAAAACAGTAGTACTGTTTTTCTTTAACTGTGTACTCGATAATGATGTGAGAGATAAAAAAAAATAGAATATTTGTGTATGTGAATGAGAGAAAGTAGTGTGGGGGAAGAGAAAAAAAAAAGGGGTGTTGAAAAAAAAAGGAAAAAGAAAATTAGTAGAACGATAAAAAGGGGTAAGAGGGGGCGTGCGTATGCATGCATAAACACGCAGTGATATATTATATTCAATCAGTCATCAATATCATTATTAAATTGTAGCTGGAGTAAAAAAAATAATAATTATCTATTACTAACATACAAATATAATAAACTATTTTGTTTATATCGTCATAGACCTCGCACTCGCAGCCGAAATTGGCAAGTCATTACTTGATAACAACATGTCTTTAAAATCAAAATATGAAGATTTATTACAGCAAGTAAATCAATGCAATCAAAGTTTACCATCACCGTCGATCGATGATGGTGGCTGGGATAGTGCTCATGGGAGTCAAGATGAAGATGAAAAAAATTACAATGACGATGATCAAGACGATGAATACAATGACACTACCATGCGACTGATATCAAATCAAAATGCACGCGAAGCACTAATTGAAGCACTTGAACGTAAAAACACAGAAATGCAACATATGCTTGATAATGCCTTGAATGAATCAGCAGCAACGGGTCAGGCTAATGACAAACAAGCACGAAAATTACAAAATGAAATTGACCTTTTAAAAAGTAACCTTGAATGTGCTGTTCAAAAAATCCAAGAATTGGAAGAATCTAGGAATGCTCGGCAGGAACGAGCAGCAGCACGCCTAAATCAAAACAATAACAATGATGGTCCAAACCAAGGAACGCCTTATTTGTGTAACGAAGAAGATGATGATCGATGGATAGCCGAAGAGCTTGCCGAAAAGATGACACAGATGCAATCAGAAAATGAAAGTCTTGCGTATGCTAAAAATGCTATTGAAGATAAATTACAAAAGTCCCTTTTAGATCTCGACAATTTACGCCAGCAATTTCATCATTTTCAATTTACACAACAAGGATATGATAATTTACAGGAAGCCTACCAACGCCAATTTAAGCATATTGAAGAATTAACGACGAGTTTGGAAGACCATCGCACTATTTTGTCACGTTTACGAGATCGAGGTATTGGATGGTCACCTAAACCATCTCCATCACCTAGCGAATGCGGCGGCAGCTCTTTTATGGTGGTGGGATCATCTGCAGTTAGAAATTGTAGTCGCAGACTCTCATGTAATGTGCAAGAGTTGCGGATGACCACACCGAAACAAAGTCTTTTGGGTGAATTGGAAAATGCATGGTTCAAAAATTTACAACACCATGACGACAACGATAACGATAGCAACAAGCGATTCAACAGTATTGTTAAAGAAAAGGAAAAACACAATGATGAAGATGAGGGACATATAAGTTCTTCTGATTCTGAATCATGTTTATCCTTGACTAAATTGCGTGATGTTGCAAGTCTGACGGAACACAATTTAGCACCATTCTACAGAGCACCAGCTGAATACGCACTAGAGACCCTCATAACATCAGCTGGTTTTAAAGAGAATTCAATAGTCCAAGAGGCTGCGCGTTACATCAAGAGTGGCGTCAACAATGGTAGTTCCAATAGTACCAAGTCCTGCAGTGTGAAAAGTATTAATATCAAGGGTGGTAGCATTATGGACTTTGATATGTTTTCCCCTAGTGGATCCGGAAGTGTATATGACTCTTATAATCTCTACCCACGACTCTCTTCAGAACTGTTATTTACGTCGTTTGATTGCCGTTACAATGGAAGTGGGAGACGCTATACCGAGTACTCTAATAGTACGGAAATATTCCACGATGAAATGCCATCTGGAATAAGTGACAGTGCACGTTGGATCTTACAAGGTCTTTTCCGTGGTTTATGTCAATGGTGTCGTTTTTCATTAGTGCTAGTGGCTGCTATTCTCATTAATTTATGGCAAGGCCCAGATGCAATCATGGAGAAATAAAATAGGAAAACTCACTCGTTAAAACCTATCCATTTCTCTTCATACCCCTACAACATTTACCCATTTTTGATCCTTCCAATGTCCATATTCCTACCTCCTCTCTTTTTTTTTTGTTAATTTTTTTAGTATAATTTCTTTTACATAATAATTATAATAATGAATGTATGTAGTATTGCTGTATTTGCTATCTTTTTTTTTCCATAACAAGAATAACATTACGTTAACTAGTTTTTTTTTTCTAAAAAAAAATATGTTTGCATTTTTTCCATACAGAAAAAAACACATAACACGCACATATAATCCGGGTATCCCTTCCCCCAACATCTTCAAAATTCATCCAGTTACTGGACCATCATATCCTAAATTTGGTACGAATTAAATGATTAGTTCCCATGTTTTTTTTTCTTTCTCATTTGGTTACCCTTGTTTATGACAAATATAAATTACCTGGTCAGTTTGACCGGATGCTCCTTCGGCTGCGATATCGGTTTGTTGTGGGTTTGACCTATGAATATAAATATTTACACGTGTTAATTATCAATCATATAAATATTTATATGTTATCATCCATGCCACAATATCTCTTAAAAGGAAACTTCAATTGTTTACCAATCAATGGTGTATCTAAATCAAAATATAATGGAAACCTATTTAGTATAACCATTCTTTTTTCTCTTTCAAATTTTGTTTTTCTTCGATTTTACCTGGTGACTTTGGGTTTATCTGCCAAAATGTTTCGTTGTAACTTATCGATTTGTGCTTGCTCTGGTGGAGTTTCGCGCAAAGCTTCATCAACATATTCATTGTTCACATAATATCCGACACGAACAAATTCCTTTTCGTGGTACAAACAGCTTAAAAGTACTACTGTTACCTCAAGAAGGTCCTTTTGAGGCAAAAGTTCAAGCTTTGGTGGACCAGCCTATATAATAAATTGTTATGATGATAATAATATATTTAGAATAATTCCAACAAGCAACAAAAAAAGCCAAAAAAGAGAAAAAAAAAAAAGTAAAGCTTACTGAAAAGACAAATTTGTTGACACCAACAGGAACAGGTCCAACCATGATGGAATCAAGAACTTGATCATATTCTTGACTTTCAGCTGAACCAACATAAATCATACGCCATTCCAAATCTTTACCATAATTATTTTTTTTCGGTGCATTTTAAAGTAAAATGTGTTAGCAAAAAGACAATAGTTTTTTTTTTTTTAAAAAAAAAAAGAAAGTAGTTGATGAAAATGACTGATAATAAGGGTCAATAGAGAAAAAAATAAAAACTAGCTTACCATCTTGAAGTTCAGCATTGCACTCAAATGTAATTTCAAACTGAAGAGGACTTGTAATGGAAGCAGGATTATCCAATACCGTAATGTTTAAAATGTTGACAAGAGACATTATGTGTGATTTGTGTGGTGTGTTTTTAAAAGAAGAAAAAACGCGACGACGCGCAATTTGTATTGTCTACTTTTTGTTTGAAATTAAAAAAAAAAAGTACGCGACTCAATTTATTGGTGGCTGTGTGTTACCTAGGAACCGCGATCTCTCTGGAAACATGTACGATATAGTACATTTCAAGTTAGAGTAAAAATAAATAGATCAATAGTCTACAAAGCCATACAACTAAAAACTCTTTAAATTTATGATGTTTTAGAAGTTTATTATATTATAAATTGTGATCCATTAATTATGCTAAACAAAATTGTTTCTTTGTTTGGCTATGAAAACATGTACAAAACTCTATTCTTTAGACAATATTTTTTTTACGCCTGAATATATTAAGAACTCCCACAACCCAAATTTATATTCTATTTCATATAATTTAATATCGAAATACAACTACATAATATTGTATTATTTTTTCTTTATTATATATCTTTATACGTACCAAGTACTTCAATCACAGATTAAACGCTTCAATATATAAAAAAATATATAGTTTTTGTTATTATTTATTATTTGTTATTAATACGTAGTATTTTAAAAAAAAATCTATTGATGCTTGTTTCTTGAATAGCAGTTGCGGGATGGTTGTTAGGATGAGGAGAATAGAAGTTGACTGTGGCTGTGGTTGAAGAACAGAGAGGCAGTTGTTTTTGATATAAAGAAAAAAATGTTGGCGTAGGCGTTGGCGGAGGGATCACAATGTATACCGAAGCCCTTTACCTATAAGGACTTTGATCTGGCATTGAAAGTTTTTAATCATCTCTAGTAAAGTATTCTCAATTTTTGTGTTGCTTTTCTCCCTCTCCATGCATCAAGCTGTCATTACAAGTTAATATATTTACACAAAATAAGTTTACTTTCAATTTTATGTATATATTAAACCTTCCTCTTTCTCTTTTACTTATTACATACTACATTTAGTACACCAATATATGTACCGCAGAAGTTTGAGAAGGGCATATAGTGTAGCATTTTTTGAACCCAATATAAAAAGAAAAACATCTTAGAAAGCGTATATACTTTTTTTTTTACTTGTTCTCGATCATTGAAGCATTAATGAAGATTCACTTTGATTCCATTATCTTGACATCCCAACACTCTTTAATACATACGGCGAAGCCCATATGACACGTTGTACCTTTTTGCAATCATCATAGAAGCGACAATACCTCTTTTGTCCAATGTTTGTTGGTTCAACGCGGTTACGTTTTTTATTTTTAGCCATGGAAATCCCCCTTTTTTGAAATAAAATAATTGTTGAGATAAACAGCATTAAAAACTTGACATTATCAAGTAGACCTTAATTTTGTTACGTAATGAGAAAAAATAATTAACTTTTGGTTGGTCCACATCAAGTCCACATTCTTTAATGAGCTTCTATGGCAGCACATTTTAACTGAGTATTTGAAGCAACTTTGAGTGAGTATGTAGTAACAAATATTATATTTCAGACTAGTGAAGCTTTTTTTTAATAATACGTAGTGCATTCTTTCTGGTTTTAAAAGAATTATCATTCGATACTTTTTTGATTTATAGTTGACAAAGCAATATAATTATATATATTAGCTTATCAAAGCATTCAAACTTTATTATAAATAAAATTTTGTATACGTATCGTGATATGAATAAAGACAACTCATATTGATGACTTGCTTCCCATCTTTATAACAATAACTCCTTCCCTGATTAAATATGGTTTATGATTAGATAATGATACAACTTTTTTCATTATTTTCAGTATTCATATAATATGAGCTTATAGTATCTTCTTTTTTATTTGCCACAGACAAGAACACTACTTCTTTTTTCTATTCTCAATTCTACGTAGTTTATAAATACAAAACAATTACCACATGTTCCAGAAAGATAAGATTGTATTATTGAAGCTTTTAGCAGAACTAGAAATTTGATATAAGAATAGATTCGTTCTCTGTAACAAGAAAAATAAAAATCATAAAAAAATTCCCAAGCGTTCTATTATCCGTTTTTAGGATAATGGTTTTTTCTTCAATAAATTTTTTACATTTACTTCTTATAGACTTACGTAGTAATGATTAAAAAAATAGTTTACCTTAAGTAGTGTATAGTATTCCCATGTATATTCTGATAAGCGACTTGCCACGCTTCCAAGCAATAAGACAAACATTAGTTTTCTTTTTTCCCCCGGTAAAATCTCCAAAGAAAAAAAAGTTCATTTTAAAATAATCAAAAGAGATATGCCATTTTTTTGTACATACTCAATCTTGCGGTATTCTATTTGTTTTGGCAACAGAGCAAACTTATAATGATTTACACAAATGGTTCGGAGAAATACCAAAAAGAAAAAAGTAATTCATTAAACTACTACTGAATGTTCAATGTTGCTGTTATTTCTATCCTACGATTTTTGGAATACTTAGGTTTACTGCTGCTGCTGCTGCTGCTGCTGCTGCTGCTGCTGTCATTACTAATATAATGGTAGTACTCATAAAAAAAAGTGTGTTCCTAGATCCAAAATAACTGTTATAAATTACTTACTAGTTGATTCTACTAAGATATATATATATTTTGTAAAATATAAAAAAAAAAGTACCATTGTCGTGTCATTTTTATTACAAAGTAATAAAAAAAATTCACCGATTACTTTTATGGAAGGTATATTCCACTACAAGTAATTAAATTCATATAAAAAAAAGTCAAGTGTATCACACTTTTGTTTCGCTGAGTACAATGCTTTAATTACTATGTTTGGAAAAGGGGTAATTTTTGGACCTGTAACCCTATGACCAGATCAAAAGACTTATGTAATATATGAACAAGAATTTTACTATTATGAATCAATAAAGGATCATGGAAACAAATATGTGTATTCACTTGTATATGAAACTCTTGAAACAACAATAGCTTTATGATATTATTTATCTTAATAATTTAATTGGTAAGACATGCATATTATATTTCTGAGACTTTGGCGGGAACGAGCGGTAAAAAAAAAAGGTTTTTTTTTTGCATGCATAACCTCCATAAGAGTAATAAAAAAAAGAAGGTCCGTTAATATACCCCATGAAAAATGTTTTTGGAGAGTACGGCAACCATGGAAACTTGTTTATCATAGAAACATTTTTGTTGGGATGATACATTTTTTTTTCCGTTCTGCAGGAAGGACCCAAACTTTAATTTTATTTTATTTTGACACAGAAAAACAATTTACGTATTTTATATGATCTTTGATCGCCAGAAGTTTTTGTTGTACAAAATACTAAGTTAGTTATGATGGGAAAAAAATAGTAAAGCAAAAAGAATCAGATTACGAGGTATTGGGTGGAGAATGGATTTCTGTACAATAGAAATTCGAAATCAAAAAGCTGTTCATAGAATGATCAAAGTTATCTTTTATTAAGTTTCTTCTTATTGATGACAATGCATATAAGAAAGAAAATATATGCTTGATCTTTCTTGCTCTGTCCCTGATATAGATTCATATACAGTACAAGGAAACTTTAAGTGAGGGTTCCCCCGAAATTTTACATGAAGTCCGAGATACAGTAAAAAAAAAAAAACCAGCTCGGAATGACATTTTTTTAATACTTTAAAGATCTTTAAAATGAAGAAAAGCATTTGGTTATAAATCTAAAGAAGTTACATAAGATTGAGTTGAGGGTTCTACCTAATAAAAGACGAGAAAAATAAAGAAAGTTTTATTGTGCCCAAGTTATACAGTAAATGAAACGCAGTAATTATAGTAGCAATAACGGATTGTTGTCGACTTCTTTGAATCAACTTTTCTGTACAAGTCAATGACGCAAACTCAGTTAAAATAATTCAGCCCATTATTCAGAGAAGGAAAAACAACAGAGTATGACAAATAGAAGAATAAGATCTAAATGCTATACTCCAGAAAATCGCATTATTACTTTTTTAGCGGGATAAAAAAGAGGTGTAAGACATGGGGAAATCGTGTGATCCCTTTTGGCTTGAAAAAAAAGTTAAAGTCTAAATGGGGAAACTATATATCGAAAAAGGAACTTAAAAAAAGATCGGGCCTGTCAGAGAAACCACTTTTTTCTTTTTCCTTCTCTTTTTTGATTTGTGTCTCACACCTTTCTCATCACGAACAACAACATAAAACCGCTAACCATTAACAACAACTTTAATAACTATATACTCCATTTATTATTTCCCCGCAAAAGAAAAACAAGTAAATCCGGGGCAAAGGGTACAAAAAATCATTTAAATAAGCTCTCTGTTCAGATAAACTTGATTCATTAAAAACACTTTTTTTCTTCTTCTTTTCTTTTTTTCTCTACACACATCTTCTTGCTTTCCCTTTTGTTTAAAGCATGGCTGTGATAGAAGGAACATTATTACTATACCTTTTAGCATGTTTTGCATCTGTTGGTCAATTTCTTTTTGGTTGTAAGTTTATTATTATAATACGTACAATTTGGATTCATGGATGTGGATGATATATTAGTAGTAGTGATTATCATAAGGATCAGATCAAATAAAGAAAAAAAAGATACTTATTTTTCATTATTATAATAGATGATCAGGGTGTGTTAGCAGGTATCTTGGTAAATAACCATTGGCTTGAAACATTTGATCATCCAAGTGAGACAATTCAAGGTTTCGTTGTTAGTATTTTCTTGCTTGGTGCTTGGGTGACATCTTATATTGCTCCTTGGTTTATGGATAATTGGGGTCGTCGATGGACAATCGAAATTGGTTCCTTAGTATTTATTGTTGGTGGTATTCTTCAAACAGTATCCGTGACACTTGTTCAAATATTGTTTGGTAGATTGATTGCTGGTTTCGGTATTGGATTTTTAAGTACTGTTGTACCTGTTTACATGGCTGAGTTGAGTCGTGCACATAATGTAAGTTTTTTTTTTTTTTTTGATTCATGGGAAAATAGAATGGGCGAAGTTTTTGTGTACGTGTATGGATATACAAGCGTGGTTATGTTCCTATGCATGAGAACACAAAATTTAATGCAGAATCATACATATTGACATAATATCTAATATTAATTATATGTTTACTTGTTCCTATTTTATATAGCGAGGTAGAGTTACTGTTGCAGGCATGAGTATCAATATGTTCGGTTATGCATGCTCAGGTAATAAGAAGTTGTCTACTTTGTTTTTGGATGGGTTCGAAGAGGGGAAGGAGCCCAATAAATAAGATCAACTAATATATACATATTTATATAGGTTTTATTGATTATGGATTTACGTACGTTGATGGTGAATGGTCATGGCGTGGTCCTTTACTCCTTCAATGTGTTTTCGCTATTATTCTCGCAGTTGGTTGCTTTATTTTGCCTGAATCTCCTCGTTACCTTGTCAAGAAGGGTAATGTTGACAGAGCAACTGTGGTTTTGGCGCGATTATACGGCAAAGATGAAAGTGATGAGGGCGTACAAAAAGAACGTCAAGATATTGTTAATGCAGTCAATTATGAAGCAGCTCTTGGTCAGGCCAGTTGGAAGGAAATGTTTACAACTATGCGTCGTCGTTCTATAATTTCTATCATGGTACAAGCATTGGCACAACTTTCGGGTATTAACATTGTTACGGTAAGATATATATATTGAACTATTTATTTATGGGATGACAGTTCTATATAATGAATGTCTTGGGAAACAAGAAAAAAAATTATATTATGGTTTTACTTATTGATTTATCTCTCTCTTTTTTTTAAAAAAAAAAAAAAAAAAAACAGTACTACGCTCCAAAGATGTACGAAAGAGTACTCGGTGCTGGTCGTATGCCAATTCTTATGGCTGGTTTCACAGCATTGGCTTACTTTGTAGGTGCCCTTGTAGCTATTTTCTTAGTTGATCGAGCAGGTCGTCGTAAACTTTTTATGACTGGTAGTTGTGCTATGGTTGTTTGGCTTATTTTGATGGGTGTATTCAACAAGTATGATATGGGTTTGACATCATCCATTTTAGTTATTGTTTTTACAATGATTTATGTATTTACTTTTGGTTGTTCCTGGGCATGTGTTGGTTGGCTTTGTAAGTATATTAAAGTTATTCGGTGTAACCTACGTCATGATCATTATCATTTCTACTTTTTTTTTTCTTTACTAAACTGATAATAATTTTTTACTCAGATCCTGCTGAAATTTTCCCACTTCGTGCACGAGCCAAAGGAATGTCTTTGGCTGTTTCATCCAATTGGCTTTGTAACTTTGCTGTCGGTCTTTGGACACCTGAATTACTAGTAAAGATTCAATGGGCAACTTACATCTTTTACATGGCTTTCTGTGCCATTTCTTTCGTCTTAGGTATGTCTACACAAAGATATATATTGTAATATTGTGCTGAGGGATATCAAATTGACAAATAATAACTTTATCTTATCATTTTGTAGTATATATTTTCTTTGTCGAAACAAAGGGTAAAAGTTTAGAAGAGATTGATGAAGCTTTCGGTGATGTCAATCACGCTAATATCAATGAAGGTGATAAAGAACCTTCTATTGATATCAAACAAACCGATGAAAAGAAGAACCCTGTTTAATTTATTTGAAAAAAAAATTGTCGTATATAAACTTCCATCTTCTTTTTTTTTTGTAATCCCCTTTTTTTATATGTACCTTATAAATAATTCTTTTTAATATGTAGATATTTTTTTTTTACCCATCCAAGAAAAAAACAGTAGTTTTATTCCTATTATTATTATTATTATTATTATTATCACTTGTCATTATTGATTATTATTTCATTATCAAATTGAGAAAAAAAAATCACATCTTTATCCTAATAGTTACATAATAAATTATAAAGAAATTAACTTAATTCATTTCTTATATTTTATAAAGTTCCAACATTTCTTTATCTTCGACAATTGTAGTATTGCTGATGAATTCCCCTTCATATATACTTTTCATGAGATTCTTTTAACTCTTACGTATTTCAAACATTTGTATGTTATTATCCAGATATCCCTTATGTCTTGATAGTATATCTATGATAGTTTGTAATTTTCGCTTTGATAACTAGCTTTGTCTTTAAAAGTATACGAGTGCTTCATTTGCTATTAATATGAGTATGTCGTATGTATCTTTCAACTATGTTCTAATAACAAATCAGAATTCGTTTGTATCTTTTACTAGATTACGAGATTGTTATTAAAGAGGATAGCCAAAAAGATACAGTAGTAGGATTTATATTTTGCTACAAAGCGTGTTTTTACAATAACATATGAATAAATTTTCCTTCTGTGATGAAATAAAAATACTAATAGGATGTAACACTTTTTCATGCAACAAATATATATAATATAACCTTTCTTCAGCCACTACATTAAATTCGCCACAAAACTAATCCAAATACATAACATAAACTAATAAAATAGCATTAATCAACCTTAATTACTTTTGTTAATAAAGAAATTGTTTAACTGGACATATATCAGTAGTCCTCTTTTTTCTGTTTTATTTTTTTTTATATTCCATTATATCACATAATTATTAATTTAGTTATTATCCTTCTTTGAATGTTGTCCAGATGATCCTTGTGCTTTAGCAGTATTTACAGCTTGTACTTTACTTTGATGACTACTTGGAAGAACTGGTTTTCGAAGTGATCTTATTTCATCTGCTGCAAATCCAGGTATACGTACATTCCAATTACGTTCTAATAAAAAGTGATAATATCGTATGATATAATTAACAATCCATCAAATGAACTATTCCTATAAATAATTAAAAAAACGGTTTACTTTGTTCTACTTACCAAGATGTAATTGAAGATCTTTAACTTCTAAAGTATCTGATTTACGATGTTTTGCTAATCGACAAGCGAATTTTGTAACTGATTCAATAAACTCATCTGCAATTTCCAATAAGATCTAAAAAAAAAAATATGTATGTATCATACATATATATTAAAAACCTTTTTCCTTTTATCTATCCTTTTTCTTAAATATATTATAGTATAAAACATTTACATCTTCCACTTCTGGTTCTAATCGTTCTGATGGATCAATTTGACCAACAAGTTCTTGAATCTTTCGTTTACCCAATATACGTGAACCACTCTCAAGATCAGGTGTAATAGGTACAGTTGGTTTTTGAGTCATGGCTGAATTTGCTGATGGTGGTGGACCAGACATCGTTGGAAAAGTAAACATACCCTTTGTAGGAGTGGCAACAGGTGTACTTTGTTTAGAAGGTGCAAGAGAAGCAAGAGGTGTAGATATAGGTTGACGAGGTGATGAAGTTGTTGACATAGGTTGAGGAGGAGAACCTGCCATTGCCATCATTTGATGTTGCTGCGCGGCTTTTATATTTATTTATTATATTTTTTATGAGTTTATTATGTGCATTATTATGATTTTTTTTTCATGTTTAATATGAATACCAGATATCATCCCACCTTTCCTTTCATATACATATAATATACACAAACAACACCAAATAAACACCTAAATCAATATACTAAAGTATATAAGAACTCTTACCAATTTGTTGAATATTCAAGGGAGGATGTTGAGGGAATGCAGGTGATCCTGGTTGAGAAGGTGGTGCTTGTTGTTGTTGTTGTTGCTGGTGGTGTTGCTGTTGTTGCTGTTGCTGGTGGTGTTGTTGTTGTATTGATTCAAGATTTTGATTAACAGCAAGTTGTTGCATGACCATTTGTTGTTGAGCAGGAGTTAATTTTGGCGTTAAGTTATTAAGAAAAGTTTGATATACAGCGAGTTTAGATTGCATTTCTTGTTCTTGATGTTTGATTTGATTCTTTTCTTCTTGAGAAAGATCAGTACGTTCTAAATTTTGACGTAGCTGTGTAATACTGTTGGTTAACATTTCTGCTTGTTTATGATATTGCTGAATCATTAACGGTAACTGTTGAAGTTGTTGTGGAAAAGGATTATTGCTAGCCATGGTGAATTTTTTTTTTTAATAAAAGAAGGTATTAAACAAAAAAGAAAAGCGTGCTTTTTTTTAGGTAAGCAGGGTAAAAAAAAAAGAAGAATAATGAAGAAGTGGGGATTGCTTTACCAAAAAAATTAAGTTGCTGACTACCGTTTTTGAAATTTTTCAATTGGATAAATTCTGGGCTATAATAAGTTTATAAAAGCTAATACTTAATTAATAAGTACTAGAAAAGCATAACAGTTTGACCCTTATGATAATAATAAAAAGATTATCTTAATAACATGACGTTCTCTTAATGAAAATGAATCATAAGATAACTTAATTTTTAAGATTTAAATGGTAATAAAAATTAGGCATTTTAGTTATAAATAATAGTCTACTAGTTAGTAATAGTCTATATACAGAAAGTATATGGTGAGTGAATAGTATTCTTTAGTTCTTTATTTTAAAAAGAATTGGTAGGGTAGGGAATGATGTAAACAGTTGAAGAAAAGGGTTTACTCCGGCCTTTCTAAACTGTCTCACAAACTTTCTTTGCTTGGATTTGATTATAAAAAAAAATTATATTATCTTTACTGCTTATAATAATAATATATATATTTTTTTACCCCTCTATTTTTTTTCCCTGTTTTTCTTTTCTTTCTTTACTTTTCTTTCAATTATTTTGTTAGAGTAAATAATATTTATATGGTCGACGGAGTAAGCAAAAAACAAAACAAATCATATCAAAAGTGATGTACCCGTTGTTTATCTATTATTATTATTATTATTGGTATTGACTTCGATATGTATACATACTTTATATTTTTTTAGGGCGGAAACTTCATTACTCGACGACATTCGGCCGGCGATGCTCTTCGATCTACTTCATCTCGCATGACAACCTACAGTCCACCGTCTATTCCAGGGCATGAATGTCAGGAGTTTCAAGCTCCTGAAGGCATTTATCATTTAGCCAATCAAGCTTTTTTTCGATCCTTGACACCTAACTTTAGTATAGGTACAACTGCCAGTTTAGTCTCCATCAAGTATAAAGAAACAACTTTCAATAATTTACAACGTTACGAGCCACAACCGGGTGCACGGTCCTACCGACGTATATTTGGATCGACTTCTTCTTCAACTTCTCATGACAACAACAATAATAATAGTAATAACTCGGACGAAGATTCTCGTACACCTTCTTTATCTAGTAGTTCATCGAGTTATAACAACAACAACAACAACAACAACAGTAGTAACAATAATAATAATACGACGACGAGTAATAGTAACAATAACAGTAATAATAATAGTAACAGTAATAGATACCTTCACCCGCATCACGGCCACCATTACAACAACCACCATGGTGGAATTCCGGTATCACCCTTGTCTCCTTCTATTCCGGAAGGTCAAGCGGTCAACAGCAATAGCATCATACCCAAACTTGGATCTTCTTTAGAAGGACCTTCCTTCTTATCGACGTCACCACCTTTACCCCCAAATATGATATCGTCTTCATTATCAACCAGTACAACCAACAGTATTAGTCATAGTAATAATAATTATATCCATAGCAACAGCAACAATAGCAATAACAATAGCAACAATATTAATAATAGCAATGGGAATAGTAATAATGGAGGATTTTCATTCTTATCAAGAAATAATACAGTCAGTTCTAGACGAAAACCTCGAACAAATATTACAAAGACATCATCTAGTTTTGTTAATAAAATTGTAACCAATAATCAATTAGCCAAGATTCTCGTAGCTAGGACTAGTGAAGATACCAATTTATTTTATAATTGTGGAAATAGTTTTGTGTGGATTGATGCATTTGGTCATCCCAAGGTAACATTTTTTTTTCGGGATTGGATTTTGTGTGTACATGTTTTGTGGTGCAACGACAAAAAAAAAAGACTGTGTGTAACTTGATGATATAACAATTTCTAAAATAGGAACCACTTTCGCGTATTATTTTTGCCAAAGCTAATCCAACAGCACACGATGTAAATTTATTAACAAGAGGATCTGATCATCTGGACATTATTATTGGATTTTCATCGGGTGACATTGTATGGTTTGATCCACTTTGTAATAAGTATGGTCGAATAAATAAGGGTGTAAGTTAGCATTAAGTAAAAATCGGGACGGGGGTGGGTATGAATAATGTAGAAAGAAGCATGTTAAAAATTAAAATATTGCCATATATACATATGTAGGGTATCATGAATTCGTCAGCTATTACTATGATTAAATGGTTACAAGGTTCTGAATCTTTATTTATGGCAGCATTCGCAGATGGAACGATGATGATATTTGATAAAGATAAAGAAGATGAGCCATTTCATCCATTGGCTACGACTGGGCTTTCTTCTACAACACCTCCTATGTTAAATCGGCGGAAACATTACAGCACTGGAAGTTTACATATTCATCATAACAATACATCGAATACTACCATGGAATCACAACAAAAAACTACGTGAGTCCATCATTCATTTCATTTCTTTTAGATTTTGATCCTATTTGTGTGCGTGTGTACTTTAATTACTCAGGGGAAAAAAAATAAAAGTAAAAATAAAAACTGATTTTTTTTATTGAAGGTTTCGAGTAACCAAGCCATCGCCTAAGATTTCTATGAAATGTAACCCAGTGACACATTGGACATTATCTTCAAAACCAATTAAAGGTAAAAAAAATAGTAATCACAAAATCTCTTTTATATAGTATTATGAATATTTATATGATAAAAAAAATATAATATGTAGCTTTTGCATTTTCACCGGATTGTCAACATGTCGCAGTAGTTGGATTGGATGGTTTATTGCGGGTCATTAATTTTGTTCAAGAAACGTAAGGCTTTTCATGTTTTTTTTATTATAAATCTATTTATTGGAGAAAAAAATATAGGATTGACTTATATATATATATATATTATTTTTAGATTATATGATATTTATCAATCATATTATGGTGGTATGAATTGTGTAGCATGGAGTCCAGATGGTCGATATATACTTGTAAGTATTTTTGTTTTTTTTTTTAAAAAAAAATTATTTAATCCACCTCCTAGTATTCATACTTCTCTTCTTTTTTTTTTTTTTGGTTAGACGGGTGGTGAGGATGATCTTGTAACGATATGGGCTTTCCGTGAGCAACGAATAATTGCACGATGTCAAGGTCATAGTTCATATGTTACTGGAGTTGCTTTTGATTCTTGGCGTTGTGATGAAAGAGTATATCGATTTGCAAGTGTAGGAGAGGATGCAAAATTAATATTATGGGATTTTTCAGTTAATGCGTTACACAGACCGAAAATGGTAAGTTCAAGAAAAAAAAAGGTATTTTCATAAAACTGACAATGATCTATATATATATATATATATTAGAGAACGACAACGGGTGGTAGACATCGAGGAAATTCAGTGTCATCGCAGCATAATGGCCCTCCTGCGAATATGTTAAATGCCATACAGGATCAAGGACCTACAGTTCATCCGATTCAATCCAAAAATCAGGTTGCATTTTTACAGCCTACGATGGTCAAGGCAGTACATGCAGATCCTTGTGTAGGAGTTTATTTTCGTGAAGATGTTATTGTTACAACAGATCGAAAAGGTCGTGTGGGTGTTTGGCAACGTCCTCCGCCTTCTGCAGCTTCATCACAGGCTTCATCTAATTTACATTAATAGTAAAAGAGGCTTAATCATTTTATATAGTAATTTAATAGTTTAATAGTAATAATAATAATAATAATACAAGATACAAGATACAAGATACATTATATATATATATATACTGTTTTCATCCCATATATATATATATATATATATATAGTTTCTTTCACTCCCCCACCCTGCTTCCTGTCTTTCCCCTACATTATTTATACACTAGCAATTACTGTTACTGCTACTACTACTACCGTTGACGACATATAAA
This sequence comes from Circinella minor, assembly GCA_016758965.1. NCBI lineage: Eukaryota > Fungi > Mucoromycota > Mucoromycetes > Mucorales > Lichtheimiaceae > Circinella > Circinella minor. Next base: position 44,822 of record JAEPRB010000009.1, on the reverse strand, counting down.
AGTACCCAATTTCATTTAATGTTTGTCGTGTGTTATCTAGATTATCAGTAAGTAACAATATTTTTTAATGTAAATCAAACAAAAATTAACAAAAATCCGATTGACTTTACAGTAACTGAAAAAGTAATATGTAATGGTATCGTGTTTTACAATATAGCGAATATGAGGGGAGAATCAAATAATTCAAGGAGTTAAAAAAAAGGAAGAAGAGAGATTATTATTATTAAGGAGTAAAACAAGAGAGAGGAAAAAAGTAGGTTAGGGTTTAACTACTACATATAAAATAATAGTTAACTAACCAATAAAGAAGGTCTGGTTTCTGTATAGATAATTTGTGTATTTTTTAAAAAAAAAAGAAAATATAAAAAAAAAGACTACTACTATCACTACTACTACTTTTTTTGTAGCTAAAATCATTTTACAACATAATGGCTACACCAGCTACGATAGCCAAACCACAAAATGCTGTTATAGTTAGTGGCCGATGATACATTGAAGTTCCACTTGCAAAAACATTCTTACTATCACCACTACTACCGGTAGCTGAAGGACTATTAGCAGTAGCTGCACTAACTGGACGAATTTCAATTGGGACAGATAAGTCGGTATTTGTCGCCAGATCACTGAATACTACTTGATAACTTCCAGGTGTCACTGTTTTGGGTACATTATAGTTGATGGAATGTTCATAATATGTTACATTTCCATTTTGTTTAGCTGAAGCATCTGTTTTGGAAACATCCGCATTTTGAGCAATAACCATGGTGGAATTATTTGAACTAGTTGCACTTGTTCCTGAAGGACTTGCTTTGCTACTACTACTACTGCTACCAGCGGAAGGAGAAGAACCGACAGGTTCAAGGGTAATTTGGAGTTTAAGTGCTATTATTATTATTTATAGATAAATATCAGTTGTTGTTTTTTTTTATCAAGCATTGTATTAGATATAAATATTCATAACAATAATTTACATGAAGTGTCCACTTCAGAAAAGAGGATATATGTACAAGGCAAGACTTGACCAGCAACATATGGACCATTACTGACAGGACTAGTAACATTAAAATTTTTCATTGGAGCACTCATTTGAGCCATAGTACTAGTAGCTATTACTGCTATTGTCGTGAACACCTTGATCATAAGCATTTTTTTTTAATTTTTTCTTTTTTGGGTGGTTATTGAACTGACTTAAAATTATTTTGAAAAAAAAAAAAAAAAGAAAGAAAACAAGAAAAAAAAGAGAAATCAAAGAAAAAAAAGAGAGAGAGATAGAAAAGGGAGAAAAAAAAGAAACTAGAAGAAGGGGGCGAAGAGAGGGGCTATAGAAAGAAAAAGACGGAAAGGAGGGAGAAGATGTTATTGTTATAACTCTGTAATAATAATAAAGATAATAAAAGAGTGAAGAAGTAAGTTTTAGATACGCATCGTATGCACTTACATATATCCTCCTTCTTTTTACACTCATTCGTTTACGTACTACTCCTTCCTTTTTTATTTTCATTCAGATTCTATTTTTTTTATACAGTTGTTATCCACTCTTCTGAAGAAAAAAATTGTAACAAAATTCTCTCATATATTTTTTTTATAAGAAATAAAATAAAACTTTATTCTGTTATATAATAAAAAAAAATCAACTCCATTACAATCACGGGTAATTAAAAGAAAACTGCATTAGCAGAAAATAAAGTAATATTAACAACAGTAAAAATATCTTTTACTAATAATATCTTTTCTTTTTCAAAAAAAAAAAAAAAAGGGGGTGGGGAGGCGGGAAAGATTGTTGAAAGGGGGTGCGATTAAATGAGATTATTATCAATGTAAGATTTTTTACGTTATTATTAAAACATGTAAAACCAAGTAAAAGCCATGGCTAATGCTGCAGATACTGCTCCGCCTGCTTGAACCTTGGAAGCTGCAGAATCTGGTAAAGATGAAGGTGGAGGTAAGCTTCCAGAAGAGCTGGGTAATGAAGAAATCATTGGTGGATTTCCAGGTGAAGAAGCAATTGGAGCAAAAGAGGATGGAGATGGAAGAGCTGTCATTGGTATCATGGTTAGATTGTTAGTTTATATATATACGAGATTTAGGCTGATCTTTTTTTTTTTTTTTGTATCGAGTAGTTTTACATTACCTGCAGATGAAAGATCGCCTAAAGCAGACGAAGCTTGCTCAGGGAGATCACTTGATGAGGGAATATCAGTAGGGATACCTGATGCATCACTAGCCAAAGTTGACCACCAATCAATATCAGGAATTGAGGTGTTAAGTTCAGGTTGTTCAGTAGCAGCTGCGGTATCAGCACCTTGAGCAGCCGAGGGGTCAGTAGTAGGTGTAGCAGCATCAGCACTTGAGTCAGCGTCAGAGCCTGTGTCAGTACCAGCACTTGTCTCAGCATCAGAGCCTGTGTCAGCACCAGCGCTTGTCTCAGCATCAGGGCCTGTGTCAGCACCAGCGCCAGTGTTAAGCTCAGTTCCAGTTTCAGTTGTTTGTGCATTATTATCACCTTGTTGATCTTGTGTAATAGTAGAATCAACACCTTGCTCCGTGGAATCACCGGTATTATTATCGTCAGCTATATAAAAACAATTCAAAATTCAACGGGTTAATTAGTTGATATAATTATGAATATTACTATTCCCTCATAGTACAATCTCAAATATATATATATAAAAGAGTCTATTCGATTTTACTTTGAGCATATGCAGTTACTGCTAAACCAAGAATCAAAAGTGTAGTTTGAATTTTCATGATGGATAATAGATATGTAATAAGTGAAATAAAAAGAAGAAAACAGTAAAAAGAAGGCTGACAAGTATTGAAAGTAAAAAAGAAAAAGAAAACACTCCTTATTTAAACTGTTATCCTATTTATAACTAAAAAGTATAAATAAAAAGAGCACACATTGACAACATAAAAAAAAATTATAGCTACGTACGTACATATAAAAAGAAAAAATATAAATATAAATGATGTGAGTGAATACCATTGAATAAGAGAGAGAAAATAAGACATAAAAGTGATCGTCTTTCTTTTCCCTCTTCCCCTCCCCCCCCTTTTTTTTTTTGTTCTTCTGATGGTATCATATAATCCCCTAAGTAAAATAAATACAATATATATATATATATATATATATATATAGAGGGAGGAGAGTATAAGTTGACAATGTTTTTTTGCTTTTCAATTTGTTTGTTGTTGGGGGTGGTTCGAAGAGGAGAACAGCAAGAAAGTCATATGTGGGGGTTGGGGTATCGCGCGTGTATATAGAGGTGTAGCGTAGATGTATGTACCTATGTATGTACTTAAGTTTGTGACGTTAAAATAAGATATGTATAAACAGATGAAAAAGACTGTTAAGTTATCATTCTAGACTTGTAGAATAATAACAACATCAAAAAAAAAACATGTAAAATTTGATCACTGTTTTTGTGGCCGAGCAACAATTTTCCATGATTCTTGTTCTGTATTGAGAGGTGAAATTGGTGGTGATGTTGCTAAAAATGGATTGGTAGCTTCATCTCGTTTTTGTTCAGCTGCATTTTCTTCTTGTTGTAACTTTTCTGCCAAATCCTTATCTTTCTCTACTTGTTGAAATTGATACCATAATCTTTGTAATTCTTCTTCTGCCAAATCGGGTGGCGTCCAATCATCATCATCATCATCATAATTATCATCATCACTACTATTATTATTTTGTTCTTCATTGAATCTGCTCGATATACTAAGCATGGATGCTTGATCTATTTCTTCATCTGTATCTTGTTCACGATTAAAATAAGAGTCGGACGAAGAATTCCTCCGCATTATGGATGGTGTGGCCGGATCAGTTCTCCATGATCGATTCATTAGATCGCCCCATACGGCCATAAGCGATTCATCTTTAAACATGGCTTCTTCCGTAGCTCTGTCTTGTTCTATTAATGTTTCCGTTGTAAGATCTTCAATATGGTCTTCACAGCCATTATCATCACTATCCATTGTTACTGCAGCAGATGGCTTTTTTTCTGCCCTCTTGTTAACCCCTTGCATAATCATCATTCCGTATAAACTCAACCCGCCAAAGAATACAATTCCATTTATCAAGTTACGGAACGTGAGTGCTTGGTATCCTCCATATCCGGCTGCCAATATAAAAAGTAATCCTACACTTGCCATTATTCCAAGTACTATTGTATTATCTATAATAATGGATATATTAAATATATGATAAGCATAAAAAAGAAAAAAAAATACAAAAAATTAAGGTTAACATTTTCTAGATCATCCAACTTTTTGGGCGATCATCTACAGCCAAACAACTATACCACATGCTTTTTTTTTTCTCGGTTTTTCCGTCCCCTTTTTTTATTATTTTTTTCATAAGCAAATTTCACTTTTTTTTCTCATCTTTTTGTACATAACACATTTGCAGATAATATCCTCCTTTCTTTTCTTTTTTTTTTTCTTTTTCCTCTCCTTAAAACTGAGTTCCGTGGCGTTCATTTTTTTTCTACATTATTCCCATATAATAGTATAAAAGTGATTTTTTTTTTACCTTCACAATATTCCTTATACCATTGCTGCATTAAAACTCCAATAGGACTATCGGTGTTTTTGTTTGTATTATTATTATCCGCACTTGCATGAATAGATCGGGGAGAATCAACGATAGGAGAAGCAGGTGTAACATTAACACCTGGTGGTGGTGAAGGAACTTGTCTTGGAGTAGATGCATTATCATCATCATTGTCATCATTATTATCCTTGAGATGAAATGGAGCGGGTGTCTTGACGTCAGTACCAGAATCTAAAGGTAGGCTATGATCTTTTTGTCTATGAACACCGCCACCATTAGTATGGTGATGGACAGTTTCCATATCGAGTGGCGGAACCGTCTTTTGTGATATGTATGTAGCACCAACCCAATCAGGTAACACGGGCACGGGCGGCACATCGTCATTATTGCTATCGAATCCATCCACCTTATTATTTTTATTGACCATTTGCATTGTAAATAAGGCTTGAAACTCGATCAAGAATTCAATCACACGTTGAGAAATTTTATATTGTACAGGCGTATTATGAGATGGATGACTTAAAATAGCCGGACAAAATACTGCTGCCAAGTTACACGCATCCATTCGATTATCAGCTGAATGTCTTGAAAATAAATTGAGCATATCCAATATATATAATAGTAACTGTTGATGTGGTAATGGTAATTTTTCAATTAAAACTTGAAATGCATCAATTCGTTCTTCGATTGAATCATATGCATTATCATCTATTATTATTATTGTTATTATTATTGTTATTATTAAACAGAAGATTTTTCTTTTTCTTTTTTTCTGTGTCCCCATAAATAAAAAGTCAGCCACACAACAAATAAATTGGATACTTACTCATCACATCACGAAAGGATTGATAATATTCGTGAGTAATCACTGGATCTGGTAATTGATTCAAAAATCGTCTGAGCAAAGTAGCTACATCATGCACAGTATTATCTTCCCACTCTACATTGGCTCCATAGGATGGTTTGTTGAATGCTTCTTGAAGTGTTGCAACGCGTTTTAAACTACCCGATAATCGAAAAATCCCTTCAGATTGTAATGCTAGAACACATATAAACGTCTAAATCCGTTTAGAACAATCTATTTATTCGTGTTCATAATAATTATGTACTTGAAACAATTTCTTTTTTTTTCTCGCTTATTTATCGACATTGTTTTTTGTTTATTTTTATTTTTTTTTACCGTTTTGTTTAAGGTATAAGCCAGTTTTAGCCACTAAAGTAGGAATCGCACCAGCTTGACGATAAACAGTACCATCTTCATCTTGATAACTTATTGTCTGACGCGCGTATTGAATTGATTCAATTAATGGTACGCCAAAAACAGCTTTTAAGTAATAATATAAATAATAAAAATGGCGTTAATTTTTGAACAAAAGAATACGATAGACTATAAACTATATGTTTTTACCTCGAGGTTCTGTAAAAGTTGTTTCTGAACGAGGTGATATCTTCCTAACAGACCCTTTTGGGGTAACTTTACGACGTAACCAAGCACTAAAAGACCTTCGTTTGCCAATTGTCTTATGTTGTTCTGTTTGAGTTTGTGTCATGATACTTTTCCTATTTTTATTTGTTATCGATTTTACAAGTGAAAAGATATATTTGGCATACAAAAAAAGCTTGAGGAGAGAGAGGTATATATAAATGAAAAAAAAAACGAAATAAAAAAAAAAAGAAAAAGGGAGAGAGAAAAAAAATTACGGACCAAACTAAATAAAAAAGAAAGTGCGTGTGTGTGTGTGTGTGTGTGTGTGTGTGTGTTCGTGCGCATATTTAGGGTTGTGTTTGAGGATGATTGAAAAAAAAGTGTACCATGTCAAAAAAAGAAACAGCGATCAAGTTACACGACCACTTTTTAGTTCTTTTTTATTGATAAATATTTCGTATGATGGACTACTTTACATGGTTAATTTACATATGCCAAGTAAATGGTAACCAAGTAGGTAATGTTTATATTCAGGTCTTGTGATTATTAACATAAATCTATACTACGTAATTGACAAAAAAAAAGTCGAGTTACTGACATGAAATAGATGATATTTGACTTTTTTTTTTTATATGAGTTAACAAAATTATTTCTACCCTTTTTAATTAATTTAAATCACGTTATCATGACTTTTATTATTTTTATTGCTGCTTTTACATTTAATGCATGTCTATAAATTGATTTTCAAAATTTTATATAAATTTTGAAATGCTTAGTAGATACATATGAGAAAAAACATCAGATAGTCGCGTTGACTAAAACAAACTATCCTCTGGGAACTCTCTGTGAAAAGTCATCTACGTACTGTATTAAATATTATGTATTATATGCATCACATCACCAGGCTCTATTAATTTGTTTAAGCCCAAAAAAAACATATGCATGCGTATATATCAATTTGAATGCGCAATCACAAACTCTCGGTAATCAATTTCGTTTTTGGAATATTTTTTTCTTGTTCATCATCTACATATTTGCATGTGCACTTTAATATAACAAACAACAGATAAAAATATATTTAGACTCATAAACTACTTTCAAATATATGCGTGCATATCGGGATTATTGCTTGTATGCTGCTGTTAATATTGTAGCTCAGCAACACCCGAAAGTCTAGTAAACGAAAGAGGAAAAATTTATGTTGGGTATCGAAAGCAACAATTAATAAAAATAATAAAAATTTGATGTGTGATAAAACCCAAAATTAACATATGCGATAAACTCGTTAATTAAAAGATCCTTGAAGAATGAAAAAAAAAAAAGAAAAAAAAAGATGTCAAAAAGGTAATATACTCAGTCACTGTAATTAATAATACGAAAGCGCGGTGACAGTCCTGGGTGACAATACAATGATAATAGCAATTACTGTGTCATTGATATTGATATGTCAAACCAAATAGCTTGGAGATTAGTCAATGTTTGATGTCTTACTATAATATTAGCATCTTGTATTAATTTCACTTTTTTCCATGAAAGTGTCGTGCATCACTATTAATGTCTGTAAAAGACGATAATGAACTAATGTTATCCGTTCTGAGTGCTTTGGTGGTATGTTTTGTTAATGTCTATTATATGGTGAGGTAGCAATGCTTATGTAGAATATTGGCGTGGATGAGACACACACTTAAGGGCTATTCCAACTGGCTCTTTATAATCTTTTTCTCCACTACTACAAGTTAAAATCATATTTTTGGTTGATCACGATTTGACGTTCTTCTGTGAACAATTCTATTGGTTTGAAGGAACGTGCAAGTAAATAAAACTGATTCATTGAGCAAGTTTAATATCAAGTCGAATTTTATTTTAGATTAATTGGAATTTGCTTCAAAGAGTAAGTAGAGGAAGATAAGGGTTTGTTGTTTTAGAAGTTCTTTTACTGACATTTATACGTAACATAAAGCATTTGAACTTCCACTTCGTAGCTGTTGGAACAACATGAAAATAAGTATATTGTAGTAGAGGCGCGAGAGTAAAAGAAAAATAACTACGTAGTGCCTGACTTATCATGAAAGTATTTTTGGATAGCGTGTACATTGAACAGTAGGGCCGTTAATAATTTACTTGTTTACAAAACATAGTGTCAACTTTCACACCCACTTTATTTTCACTTTCATAGTGATTCTGAAGACTTGAAATTAAGCAACCTTACAAAACATTACTTGAGAAAGGCTTTTATTGGTTTTCTGTAATAAAGAAGTTAAACAAAGTAGTTTGCTTAGAAGACTGCAACTGTCTAATCTAGTTGATAATCAAGGAAATTTATGACAGTTCTGCTATAGTACCAACATTGAGTGTATCTATGATATTCACGTACTTTTTCTTCATTAGTTGGTCTTATCACAAAGCGCTAAAAAAATTAACTATTTGATATAAAGCATATAAGAGACCGACCAATATACGTATATATATATATATTGGTCTATTTATTATTATTTTCTGTTAAACATTTTACCAGTTTTTGCCTCCAACATAATCCACCGATAATTTCATTCCATCATTAATTCCACAAAATAGCCAGGAATGAAGTGCATGAAATTATACGCGGGCCTGCTGTATACAGTAACAACGCGATATGATTTATATAATAATAGAGTAGAATGAATGTGTAATTATGTACATGTTGCTAGGTAAAGGTGATATAAATAACAAAGAAAAGCTTCATATGTAGTATTATTTCAACTGGACTAAAGTTATGTACACTGTTGCGATATAAATTATATAATCATTGCTGTTGCTGTGTTGTATATTCTCTTTTCTTTGTCGAAGCAAAGCATAATTATTATCAATAATATAATATTGAAGGGAAAGACTCAACAGACGTTTTTGCTGTGCCTATCTCCATAGATGATGTTTATTTCCATTGAATTTAATATATACGTACTATGCTGTATATTGATCATAAATATCTTCATGCTATGATCAATTTCAAAGTGAATCCGAAACTTGTCCTTCTATTCCACTACTTCTAACAGCTTCTCATAATAGAATATACACGTCATCAATTACTTGCAAATATATCAGATCTTGGACTATAAATATTAAAATAATAGCAATTCAAAGATTCTTACAAAACAATTGAAGACGGGAGAATTCAGTAAATACATAAGTTGGAAAACGTTCCAATTTTGTAATATATGTGTGTAACTGCTTTTTCTTTTGGCCCACAGTTTCTTTATGGGTATTTTGATGCGATACCAAATAAGATCCTCGATTATTAGCTGCAACATTGTTGATAACTTTACACGACTTATTAGCTGAGCTGGTACGTATTTGACGATAGCTTAACAACTTCTTCTAGTGCAAGTGTGTACTCAGGGGCCAAATGAATACAACAAAGTTGTTTTGAGAGATGGAGAAGAAGAAGGATTGGTCTCATTTTGGTATTCTTGTATCTTTCTGTTTATCTCATATGTGTATATGGAATAATAGTTTGGATCATATAAAAGAAAGGGATTCTTATTTAAATTGTTCGGGGACATCAATAAATAACTTTATTTTTCTTATACCATACACACTCTATCAACTGCGAAAAAAGCAGTCTATTGATAATGCAGACAACAAAATTATACGATTCAGCACATGTTGAGGGCTGTTAAAAAAATTAGAAGCAATGCTTTGAATGAAGAAAATGATCTCAAATGAGCTAATATCGTTTAAAGCATCCTATTTTCAATGGGTTATTTCAACTTTGTTACTATAACATAAGCAATACTTCTTTTTAACATAAACCAAACTACTGAAATAGAAATAACATCTGCTTTCACTATAACCGCAGTAATGATTATTAGAACTGAAAACATATATTTTGACACTGATTATGATTATGTTCTGGAAATTAGAGAGGTGTTATAACATTCCAGTATAGTGCAGTGTACAAAAATAAAACAGTGTAAAACAACAATTCGCCGTGACAAGAAAGAAATCGCATATTTCCAGTGTTATACAACAGATAACTAGTCATATGCTTATATATATATATATATTTTAGAGAATACGTACGTTATGCAAAATAAGAATCAGAGCAAAAAATGCTACTCTTATTATATATATATTAACATACAGCAACTATTTTCCATCACATGTCTTTTTTTTTGCTACTAGTACGTAATTTTTCATTTTTGTAGCTTGCACAGAAGAGATAGAACGCTGGAAAGGGTGAACTGGGGATTATTTTTGTGCTTACTAAATATCTATTTAAGACGTCTGATTGGTTCAATGATACTTATAACAATAATTGTTTCCAAACAAATACACCTTTCCTCATTTGTCTTTAGTAACTTTGGTTCTATCAACCTGATCGACGGGTTCTATTTATCAAAAATAACTCAGAAACTTATCATAAGGATTTCTATTTTGTGGATTGTTCAGACGTAATACTTCTGCACTTCCACAGCATAATTTTCTCTTTTTTTACATAATATAAATTTGTCCAAATAAAGCACATAGTATATTGTTTCTTTATGTTATATTTTTTTATTACAAAGTATTTCAATTATACATTGTATGCTTCAATATACATATACAAATATAGTAAATTGTTTAACAGCTACTACTGTAACCATAATTTTTTTTATTGTTTAAAACTGTTGTTTAAATATGGAGCAGAAAGTGGTTAAACTTTTCATTGACAAAATATATACGACAAAAGAAAGTTTGGATATATTTTTATCTGTTTGAGTTCTATTATTGAAAATTTTTTATGTATACGTAGCTATATAGTCTCTAAAGTATTCATAATAACTATACGTATAATTTTAGTCTATTTGCTTGGAGTTTGTTCAATTTATCTTTATATACGTATTATATTTTTTTTCAGTCTAATTTTTTTTGAAAGTTATAGGTCGTTCTCATAACAAAGCTTTTTATTTGATAGAATCAGACCTCTTTAGTGAAGCCTTTTGAAAATCTACGTATAAGCCCCACTTTGTTGGATCAGTCGATAATGGCATGTAGCATAAAGCTATATTTACGGTCGTTATTTCGTAAACTTAAAAAGAATTTTGAATGGATTGTTTGATGATGATACAAGTCCGATTTATTAGCATAAAATATAAATAATAAATGCTGCTTATCTTTTTTTTTGTTATACATTGAAAGCTATTATTATTGGTTTTTGTCTATCCATATATATACCATGTGGATCAATTAGGTAAACTAGGCCAAAGTGGGATAATTATTTGGTTGGTTACTGATGCGATATTATAGTAACCCTTTTAATGTTCCTTAAAATAAAATTTTAACAAACTCACACACGCATCTGCTAATGTACGACCTGCTGACATAATGAGTAGGTATAAGAAGGGTGTAAAGGGGAGCAACATTATTATTATAGAAATGGTTGTGTCAGCAAAGCCCCTATTTATCCTTTTTTTCAATAAGAAAGGGCCATTTTTGTTTAAGACTAATATTATAACTTATAATTCTGCTGACATAACTTTTTTGATTGATTGAGAGAGAAGAGAAGAATGTGCACATATTTATTCTCATAGAACTTTATTAAATATTCATAGTATTCTTTTGTATGATTTGTAAAAGAAAAAAATTAGGAAATCACCTTTCCCCTGTTAAATTATTATATATTTTTGGGAGTGGAAAGACAAGAAAGTAAAAGTTATCTTTGTCGGGAAGAAATATGCTTACACATTATTTCAAGTCATATAAAGAAAACAACAATATGATTTATTGTATATGGACAATGATCGTATGGGTTTTTAATGGATTTAGTTGTGTGAGTTGTTTGAAAAAAGTTTCACAAAAATAAATAAAAAAGGATGTAATCTGCAGACAAAAGCCGAGGACGAAAAGTTTCATAAATTGGCTCTTTGGACTAAAATAAATAAATAACATAATTGTCTGGCACCGCGGGAGGTACAAAAATAGTAATATAGAATGATTACACAAAAAGTATAAAGGTGACCATAAATTATCGCTTTGATAAGCAAGTCCCCTGGAGTCCCTACGGGGCGGGATGTCTGGGAAATAGTGTTACTTATTTGTCATTGATTAAGTGCACACTGAAAAAAAAATAGAACTTAATAGATAATTATTATTTTACCGCGGTAAATGACTAATTAGAATTTTCAACGTTATCTTGCTTTTATACATGAGTTCCTTATGAGAAGGTAAAAAAAAAATAACTATGATATATAGTTAACTCACTCTTTTTTATTTTTTTAGATAAAATAGTCAATAACATAAAGTCAATGTTATTGGGTTTATATTTATTTTTCATTACTTTTTTATTTTAACCAGGAGTTTAAAATGTGGGGGAGATGACTGACAACGTAATCATGTAAGCAACAAAATCGTGGGGGAGAGAGAATATAGTTAAGAATAATAATAATAAACAAAATACCCCGCTGAAAAAGAAACTGAAAATGGGGAAAACAGGAAAGTTACATAAGTCTGAGGACCCTATAGTCCCTACGAATTTCAGAACGGAATCTGCTCTCTGGGAAATGGGAAGTGCGGGAAGAGAAGGACGGGAATCAGAAGCCTTTGTAAGCTTATTGGCTAATAAGGTCGCTTCCATCCGCACACTCCGCTATACCGTCTTGTACCTTTTTTATTACAAAGTTTCCGGAAAAAAAAAATACTAATTCGTGTGAAAACAATAACAAATCGGGACTGGCTCATACTTTTCATTTATTCATTCCCAGCCTAATAAGTTTTATATATGTAGACACTTTCCCCCACATATTATTTAGTCGGACGAACTCGGGCGTTGTAAATAGCGCGGGGAAAAAAGCAGCGCATGGTTTACTCTTCATTCGCTAGTCCTGACAGCTGGGTTTTTGTTAATGTGGGTTAAGCTGGTTGGATTATATAGCCGCAAACTGGAGCTTTTTGCTTTTTGAGCATTAATCCTTTAAGAAGTTCGAAAGCTATTGAATTTGGTTAAATGTCCGAGTTGAATGAACAATTTTTTTTTCTCCGTGATTGAAGGAAAAAGGAAATAGATGGCTGATAAAAAAAACAGTATGTTTTGATGATAATTTATTTGTGAAAGGATATACATTAATTCCTCGTCATCACCCCCCTCCCTTCTTACTACTAGTGTACTCCAAGAAAATGGTAAATTAATGTTAAAAAGGTAAAAGAACAATTTCGGGACTAATACTTTACTGTGAAAAATGGATGAATTCTATTCTACACATGTGATGATTTTAAGTCAAAAGAAAATACATACTAAAATGAGCATTGAAAGAAAATAGGCGGGTTAATTCACTTTTGCTTTGTCATAGAGTAGTTTTGGGGGTAAATAAATAAAAAAAGAAGAATTTGGTATGATTTACATGTAAGAATTTTTTTTTTTTTGGGGGGGGGAAGGCTTGTGGTTTGAAAGAATTAGAGAAAAAAAAGGACAGATCCGGGAAATTCTGAACGAAACAGGCTTGTGTTCCCGCAAAAAAAAGGTAATTTACTATTTTGTTTTTCATTACGAAACAATAAGCCCTTCTTTTCCCTTTCTTCCCTTTTTTTTTCTAAAATTTATAATAATAATAATAAATATGCCTGCAACTAGGAATCTTTACATGTTACCTACAACAAATCAGTCCATATATTCAACACCACTCGATAAAGATGATCGTATGTATCGCTCTATAACAACACGACATTATCCACCATCACCACCTAATACCAGCCAGCCATCAACACCATTAATGACTTCAGCCACGGCATCGATATCATCTAGTAGACGAACTTCTTTACAAAGCAAACCATACTCCTATTATAATTCATCTATTCATACATCTTCGAGGTCAATGTCAGCATCAACAGCAGCTTCTATACCAAGTCCTAAAATGTCAAAACAGGATGAAGATAGCAACGGTAATTCTTCTCCTTTTTTTAATTTGGAAAAAGTTGTTCAACAATATGGTGAGCAGCGGGATCTGCTTGAATTGATATTGTCGAGTAAAGTAGAAGAAGATCGACGACGAGCAGAAGAAGCTAAACTTCGACAGAAAGAAATTGATTATTTACTACAACAACATCGTTATGATTCAGATAATACTACACCTGAGTCAGGACACCAGGAGCAGCAACATATTAGAACCTCTCGGTCAAATAGTATGGCTCATCGATCACCAATAGATAAATCGACGCATAGTTGGGAAATAACAGATGATAACACATCACGACGTTTTAGCGAAACTACTAGCTTGGTAATAGATAATAACAACAATAACGGGTCAATCCTTCCACGGATCCGTTCACCACAATTGCACCAAAATGTTAATCAGGATTCCGCGGTTGGTAATTCTCCCGAATTAACAGAAAACTGGAGAATTTTTTCCACCACGGATCAGCAATTACAGCGTCAGCAACAACAATCACAGGAACACCATAGAGGCCGAAGAAAAAGTACCAACAATATTGATTCACTACTAAGTCATTCACCAAAACCTGTATCAACCATCTTACCGCCCATATCAACCCCCACAAACACAACTTCTACTACCTCTCCAACTATCTCTTTCAATATACCTTCTATTAACCACGTAACCTCACCACGAGAAGATAATACCAACAGATCAACGTAAGCAAAAATTCTCTCTTTTTTCTTTTCTTCTTTGAACAATACTATTTATTATCTAAATGAAAGATGACAACGTATAAAAAAGAAAAAAAAAATCTCATTGTTGTTTTACTTAGTGCTTCTTCAGATTTTGCTCTATCCCCAGTTGACACTGATGGCGATACCGGTATGACGCACCCGACCGAAAGGTATCAACCCGCCCATCCTCATCAAATCGAACCAAGACAAGTCTATCAACCACTGTTCCCACCCTTTCCTCCACCTGATAAGTTACCCATTCTACCAGCAACTTCCCGTCGGATACAACGTCCAGTCGCTCGGCGGAGACGACGACGCGAAATGCAAGCAATAAGTACTATTATTGAAACTCGTGAATTTCCTTACAATGATGACTATCTTTGGAAAAACAATGGAAACACGGTTCATAAGAAATCCGGTTATAGGAGTATATATTATAAATGCTCAAATAGTGCAAAGGTAACCCTTTTTTTTTTTTACTTTCCTACATTTAATTTTTAAACAAATTTATAAACAAAAGCGCTAAATATTTTTTTTTCTATAATTTTAGGGTTGTCCGGTTAATAAGACTGTTACTTTTAAAGAACATGGCAATTATCTTATTAAATATCGAGGAGAACACCTTGATGAATGTAATCGCATCAAGCGTATTGTAGATGTGTAAATATATATTTTTTTTATCTGTAATAGTAGTAGCAGTAGTTCTTGTAGATATAGTAACCCAAAAAAAATTATAAATAACTCTTTTTGTTCTGTTTTTTCTTTTTATTATTATTATATTATTACTTTTTTTTTCATATCTTATTAATAATACTTATTCATCACCATATTCTATCATCTATTTCTCATTTTGTCTTTTTTTTAACGAGAACCTTTCTTTGTTTGTTTCTTTTCTTTATTGGTCTTAAACCAAGTTCTTGCTGGGCGGGAATATATATCACTTGAATGTTTAATCATGTTTTCACCTTTCTGAAGTTGCATTTCAGCATTACGAAGGGCACGTTCTTCTTTTTCTTCTTGTAAAATTTCTTCAATTTGTGGAGTAAGTTTTTCCACCTTCTTCTTGTATTTTTGGATAGACTCGGCCGGTACCACGCGGTTTTTTACTTGTGAACCTGCAGCTGCGGACTTAATTGCCATCTTTAACATTTTTCGATCAGATTCACCAACAAGTGTTACGGAACTATAAATAAGTAAAAAAGTTTACGTGGCAAAATTCAGCAATTACAACATACTAATTTTTTTTCTCTTTCTCAAATAATAATAACTTTTCCAAGCGCTTGTTTCTGAAATGTGAGGGAAAATAAATACGGGGAATATAAGACTCACCGACCGTTACGACCGGCACGGGCCGTTCTACCAACACGATGAAGGTATTGAGCAAATTGATTTGGCATATTATAATTGATAACAACATCAATACCCTTAATATCAAGACCTCTTGCGGCCAAATCAGTAGCCATTAAAAAGTCAACCTTATGATCACGGAAACGTTCAAGTGCTTCAAGACGTTGTTCTTGTGTAAGATTACCATGAAGTTCACCAGCATTCAATCCTAATAAACCAAACAAAATTTTCATTTGATGTGCTGCAGCTTTAGATTTGAAAAAGACAATAGTTCTTGATTTAAACGTCCTTCGGCATAGAGCGACGAGCACTGCAGAACGATCTGCTTCCTTGTGTGCACGAATACGTACAAATTCTTGTACAAGTCGGGAAGCAGCTTGATTAGAACGATCGACGAATAAACGTGTAGGATGATTTAATGACATTCGAATAAGTTGATCGACATTATCGGTCATGGTAGCTGAAAAGAGCATAGTTTGTCGTGATTTAGGGCAAGCTTCAACAATTTCTCCAAGTTCTTCGGCGAAACCATCTTCAAGCATACTAAAAGGATAGAAATGTACAATATAAAATTAGTAACTATCATTAAATTTCTTTTTTTTTTACACATATTCTGTTGTCATAATATTGTATATATTTGAACTTACCGATCGGCTTCATCCATAACTAAAATTTCACAAGTATCCAAAGCAAAACCAGCAGAATTTCGAACATGATCAATAAGACGACCTGGAGTAGCGACAACCACATCGGGTTTATTTTTTAATTCTGCTTCTTGTCGTTTAAGATTTAAACCACCAACACAAAGACAAAATGTGATGTCAGTATATCCACCCAATTTTGCTGCTACACTATGTACCTGTGCAGCCAATTCACGAGTGGGACAGAGAATAAGTACGCGTGTTGCTGCTGTTTGTCGAGGTCGATATAATAAACGTTCCAAAATCGGTACGATAAATGCAGCAGTTTTACCAGAACCAGTCACTGCACCACCACAAATATCTTTACCGAGCAATGCAATGGGAATTGTACGTTCTTGAATTTCTGTTGGCTTAATAAACCCGACGTTAGCCAAACCTTTAAGAATAGGTCGTGACAAATTCATGGATGTAAATGATTCATGTGCTTCTGTTTGATTCTCTTCTTCGGATGCAAAATAGGCACGTTTTCGCTAGATAATTTTAAAAGAAATAATGTATTTAAAAGTTGAAAAAAGTTAATAAAACAAAAAGTGTATCATAGTAAGTGAAAAGAAAAGAAAAAGTAAATTTTAAACTTACTGCTTCTTCTGCTTCTGCACTCTTTTCAACACCTCCATCACTTTCATTATCTTGATCCATATCACTTGCAGATTCATCATCAGTATCACTTTCGTCGTCATCATCATCATCTTCTTCTTCATTATTTTGTTCATTATCCACAGCACCTGCACCAAAACCATCCAATGCTAAATCTTCGTCGTCATCATCAACAAATGCATCTTCGTCCCCATTACCTATAATTCATTTACTTGTTAGAATACTTTTCGTTATATATTTTACTAGAAAAGCCTCTTTTTTTTTCCAGGATATGAAAACGTACTCTTTTTGCTTGCTTTTTTCTTTTTAGCAGCCTTTGCTTCTTGTCGTTTCTTTTCAATGATTGCATCAATATCGGTCCTTGGCACACTGTTTGGCTAATTGATTATAATTCACACAAATGTTAATATATAAGTTAAAATTTGGATTAAAAGTGACAAGAGATACTTTATATATGTATAACATTTTTTTTTTACCTGTGCCTCCTTTAGCATACTTTTAGCAGCAGTAAAGTCCCAAGCATGATTTGGGCCAGCTGAACCACCACCATCAATAGCAAATGTAAAACCAGAATCAAAATCGTTGTCGTTCTTTTTTGTAGTTGTTGTTGTTTTGGCCTTTTTCTTTTCTTTCTTTTCCTTCTTTTTGTCTTCAGCCTTCCGTTTCTTCTTTGAAGAGTTTGTTTCGGATTCAGGTTGAGTCTTTTCTTCTACAGTTACGTCATTTTCTAATTCTTCTTCTTCCTCGACAATATTAATATTTTGATCGTCGTCTTCGATCGTCATTACAAAATCATTGTTGGCAACCATGGTGTTATTCCTTTTTACGATCGATCAATAATGTCAAAGCGAAAAAAAAAGGTAAAACGAAATTTTTTTTCTGAACAAGAAAGGAAATATCTTATGTATATACTCCGACCCACCTGTGGAAGCTTATTTTGGTTTGTTTGTAAGATGACAGGATCATTGTTAACCTACTTATTAAATTTATAGAACAATAAAACTATAAAAAGTACTTTTGTTTATTATTATAAATAGTTTATTATAATATATATCGAGTAAAATAAAACAATTGATTTTTTATTATATTGCTATATAACAGAAAGGCAGCTTAATTTGACCGTATCCAGGCAAAGTACATTGGATCTTCAAGTACTTAGTACATTCAGCACCCCCTAACAGCCATAAAACAACTATAGTACAAGACTTAATCCCAGACTTTTGACTTTTCTAAAAACGAATTTGCTTTCCAATGTCAGCGTGTTTTTTTCCTAGAAATGGTGTGCTTGTAAAGTAATTGCTGATGACAGCTAGTTTTTCAGCTTTATAAACTTTGCTTGATGATTGTTCCAAAGGTTCCTTGATTCTATTATCTTTGTCGATTTGCCGCTTCTTACAATACCTTTTGCTTTGGATATGACATCCCATTCCTTGTTTTCCTTTACCAAAACTTTTTCTCCGTATTCTTACCTCCTTCTAGGCTGCCCGTATTACTTTGCTATACTTTTGCTAATCCTTCTTTTCGTATCATCCATTCAACATTACATCAGGCGCCGGAGTACATAATAAAAAGATACCAACTAATAATAATGAGTTTACACAAAGCTATCATAGACTAGATACAAAATCAGAAAGAAACGTAAGCTGAAATGGGAAAGAAGTGTTTTACGCTATGGTCTATGTTATATTCTATTTTATAGACCAAATGAAATTTATTGTTATCATTATCTTGTATTAGAGAACAAAGAATAGACTAATAATTTATAACAACGATTTCTTATTTTATAAAAGAAAACAGAACGATATTCATCAATAGTTTACAAGGTTTATGTGTCGCGATACCAACAATTTTATTGGCTTTGTAGTCACAAAAAATACACTCGTACTCCTTCACTTCTTTTCCAACTCTTCTTGAAATCGCGTAGTATTCCTTGTATGTTGATGAAATGCTTGAGCAGGAAAATCCCCATCACATGGACTTGCAGCACCTTAATGTTTAGTATATTAACACCATTTTATATCGCCTACAGACGCGCTGTTACCCATACCAAGAAGCGAAAAACGCTCGTATATTTTTTAAAAAGAAGAAAATATTAGTATCATGACTACAAATAAAGTAAGCTAAAATTATGCTAACCTTTCTAATACACTCAAAATCTTGTTACTGCGAAGCCACAAGATTTTGATGCATTCTGGCAGGGTCTCTTGGCAAACGAGAAGCATCAGCTGCCCTCCGTAATGGTCTAATCATCAATAAAGAATTAAAGATGACCCCAACCACTTAGATACAACTCTCCCAACGAGCTTAAGAAATATGGGACGACTTAATGATTGACACCCTAAACTGACAAGCAGTAAAGGAGGTATAGGTGGCAGGAAACCAATCGTCATTTTGTGCCATTCGCTGTCCACTCATGGGTTGCCAACCACCAAAAGCTGAAAGAAATATTGGAAGCTGAAATTTTTGGAAGGACTTTATTGACCATAGTCAGCGTGGTAATTTTTCATTTAGCGCAATACTTTTTTGACAGTGTTGAGTTTCCGCCACAGGAAAATGGGCGGAAACCTATAGTGTAAACCTTTTTCACTCAATCAATATGTCTATGGAATTATGAAATGAGAAGTTTTATTGATATAATAATAAAATCGAAAGACAGGCACAGACACAGACACAGGCACAGACACAGACACAGGCACAGACACACACACACACACACACACACACAGAGAGAGAGAGAGAGAGAGTATAGCTATATTTTAAGCTATGAAAAAAGATACTCTAATGTCCATTTTACCTCTGCTGAGTGGGTCTCATTGTCATTTCTAAAGTCTAGGTTTGTCCACATGCGTAAAAATCCTACTCCTCTACAACTAATAAATTCAGTTGTTGTGCATTGACAGTCGATGTCGGGTTTTAAGCTATTAAGGCCAACATTATACTGAACAACGCGCTTGAAGTTATTGTTTGCTTGCGCAGCATCTCTATATCAATGCAAAACCAGTGTTCTAAAAAAAGTCATTATTGCCATATCTGTGCTATTGTACTATATTTTATCTCCATAGTCCCTGTTGTGAACCGGTTATAATAATAATAATAACAATAACAGATATTTTAAATAAACCAAGTTACTTTTAATTCATTCAATATAATGTAACATATTTATTTTTACTGGTAACTAAAATATCATATTTGACAACTCTATAATGTTTTTTTGTATATTTCTGCCAGGTTGGAAAGTCTGAAACTACCAACACTGTTTTTTGGATATCAGCGTTGATTAAAATAACGTAAAATGACCTCATCACAACTTTATCACTCATCCTAAAAATGCTGGTTTATCTACTGACTTGCAAATCCCGAGATCAGATATTGTAACTAGAACAATGAACAAGAAAACATTATAACTAATAGAACATAGTATCAAAAGAAGAACCTGTAAAGTTTAGAATAAAGAGTATCTAATGGATATATCCCCCTGTCACACGTAGAGTTATCGATGGGGATGATCCTTTTCTTATTTTTATTATAATTTTTATTTTACTATTTCTGTACAAATGATTTCGGAAGGTTGAACAATACTATAAAATAAATAATAAATAAAATAAAGTAAAATAAAATGGGTCATAGATTTAACCATGCAAAGTATTAATAAACTACATTAGTTACTGTAACGAGACTAGCTTTTAGTGGAATCAATTGAATAATATTGTTGCATAATTATAATTTGTTGGTGTTATTTAGGCCGAATACCGATTAGCCTTATGTCAACCCCCCCATTTGGTCATAAGCGCGGTAGAGAAGACCGGGATTATGTTCTTGGTGAAGTAAATTGCTTAATACAAAAAGTATCTTTAAATACAAAAATATAATTGTTTTTGTTCAATTATAAGTTTATTCTATTTTATTTTATTTGTACATGATATATTGACATATTATAATCGCAATTTATCTACCAGAGTGCTAGTCCTAGCAAAGAAATAAACTTATTTTGGTATAATTGTCAGGTTGCATTCGTAGCACTTATTAATCAAAACAGTGAAAGCAAGGACATGATCACGGTGCAATATCATCAACTTAGGCATACCAGCCATCAAGCTGGCAGGAACATATATAGCATTTGGTACACTCCGCTGCTTTGTGATGCATTTCATTCAAGGGCAAGCGGAGAAAAGTTTTGCATAGAGAAATACTTCATTTTGACAAAAATGTACGTGAAAAGAACCTGGAAATAAAATGTTTAATGATATGTCCCAATCAATTAGAGTGGATTATTACCACGTCTATTATGCAATAAAGATACAATAAACCTCTTTAAAGCTGCTTTAATGGAGATTAGCTCCTATAGGTGGGTTAACAAAATACGCTATGACTGAGGATGCTTTATAGCCAAAAAAAATCCTGAAATATACAAAGAAGTATGTCACAACGCCAGTTAAAGATACAATGATCGCTCCAAATGAAATACGTAATATAACACACATATATTTTATAGATGTTACGTAAAATAAAATGATGACTTCGTATGTCTTGATTTCACTCGTAAAACCTTTGTGAATAGTACGTATCAATTATGACCATTATCTGTATACACCTGTTGGAAGATGCAGCATTACGTAGAAAAAGCAAGTCATTGACATGGATGATAAAAAATTCGTAAGCTTAATATCATACTACATATTGCCTTCCCCGATGGCTGAAGGATGAGTATGGATAAGCAGTTGCTATCAATAAGGCATATATTAGTAATAACGTTTTACATGAAATTAAGTATAACTGGGCCTTCGGCATCAGTTTAATCCATCCACCACCATCATCTTCAGCATCTCCATCACAGCAGCAACAATTTAAGGCCACTGAAATCGAGGTGACGACACTTGGATAGGTATTATTATACCATAAAGAAAAATACATCGGATCAGTAACAGTATCTCAAATGATGTTTATGCTCTTATATATTTGTAAAAATCTCTAAGCAACTCAAGATTCAGACTGAAAAAAAGAAAATAAACAAAACTCATGGCTGTTCCTGCCCTTGGTCGTCTTGCGACAATGTTTTAAGAGACCACAAATGAGCTGAAAAGCTGGAACAGTTCAACTACTGGTTCTTCAAGTCACCAGTACCGTTATTTAATATAATACACTCTTCATAAATATTTAATATAATGTCTCAGATGGGTGGGATAGATTGTGAAGATTTTTTTTTGTATGAGAGTAAAAGGTAAAAATTTACATCAAGTTCTATGAATTTGGATGGGTTTGAAGTTGAGAAGTCCAATGATTCATTGACTAAAAATGACACTCGACAAGAATAAAATTAAAAAAGTAACTACTCCAATAAAACCCTCCGCAGGAAAAAGGATCCAAAAGATCGATATAAAATATCCAAGGATTCCAGGTGTGCCAGAAGGATTCCTCAATGCACCAATACCTGATTGGACTGATCCAGCCCAACTGGTGAAAAAAATTACGCAAAATAAAATGGATAAAAACACGGCAGATATGATGCTTTAGAACAAGTTCAAAAAGGTTTTAAGGCGGTTGGAAACTCTAAAAATCAACAACTAGCACGTTATGGTGTCAATTGTTGTAATTATTCACGTACCTATCATTTCACAAAGTCATTCAAAGATCAGTACAATGCAAGACTTGCAAGATTGGAAAATGAAAACCTAAAAACCCTGTCGCGAAAATTGGCACGACGTGGTGCCATGAATGCTGCCGAAATTACTGAACAATCTATGGAATCCTTGAAGAACCAAACCTTACAGCATATCGAAAGTGAGTTTCACAGATTTTTTTTATATCGTTCTTTCAGTCTTAAAGTAATACTAACAAATTTTCAAAAGATGATAATGGAGAAGAGACACATGATGAAGTGAACCAAGAAAAAGGAATGAGTGAAGATGAAATTAGTGAAGATGAATATACTTATGAAGATGACGATGTTGAAAACAATGATAACTTTATACAGGTATGTTCAACATGATATGGACCAAGCCAACATAAGACGAAGAAAACTAATTATGCGAATAGAATTTTGATGATGATGAAACAATTTCTGGACCACTGTCTGAACTATATCATTCACCACACAAACCAAAACTGACGAACGAGCAATTGAGATCCGCTCAATCGCGGTGCCATATTGGATTTTCGGGGATGTTGGAGGTGCAAATGCACCAACATATAAGATCAGTATTTCAGAAGCATAAGTCTGAGCAAGAAATATTGGCAACATTAACATCATTCCCACAAGTGAAACGATTTTTGATTGAACTTATGTGTGAGAATGTACCTTTTGATGACTTTCCAGAAAAATTATGGGGAATGCGAACACAATCCAAGGAATGGGAGGACGCGACCGCAAAAGACATTTTTCGGTTCATCGCTTTGAGTATGACGGATTTTTGGGGGATGTCTTCTCGAAATAATTTCGAAAAGAAGCATGAAAGGTCGTTCTGGGTAGAGTCCGTAGTGCCTATCTTTAAGTATATGGCAGTCACGAACAACCTAATTGTATTTTCATGGTAAGCAGCTACAGCGTGGTGTTGATATTGCTCAATAATTTTTTATGGAATTATACTAATGATTTGCGAAAAGGTGTGAATCTTTAGTAAAAACTCATTGTAATAGTCAGATTGTTCCTGGCATCTGGAAAAACACAACAAAAAAATTATTTGCTGATGGGCTCGGTCGGAACAATGATTGCGACATAATTGTAATGGAATCATCAAGTGGATATAGTAAAGAAAATATCGACCATTCCATGGAAGATACTTGGAAATTAATATTGATGATGACGGATTCATTACGTAATGAACTTATGAAATATCAAGGAGCTAAATTTACAGATGCACAAGAATTGGCTACATTCGGTATACAATGCATCTGTGACCGGATCACGTTAATCAAGGCAACAATGTTCGATGCTCGCAGATGGCAAATTATTGAAGTACGAAGTGCAAAGATCCCGATAACATGGGATGATAGATCAAATTATATGCAAGTATTTGAATTGATAGCTACTCTTCACGTAAGTATTTTATTTTTTATTTTATTTTTATTTTTTACATTTTTACGTTTCTCATGTCAGCCACCAATACACTTGTTCCACATAGATTGAACTTCTAGCACAAGAAAGCTTGAAGAAATTGTTGAAGGAACAAAATAACCACATTATTGAAGTTGAAAGCACTTCCACTGTTCGATATTGTATAAGAGACTCAAACTTATTTGAGCTTTAATTTGAGCTCTCGTATTATGTACCTTGTTTCAGCCATTTTCTTTCATTACTCTGCCATGTTAGCTACATAATTGTCATGCTTCTACCTAAACCAAATCAAATTTTATACCGAAGATTATTTTATAGTGCACTATTTAGTACGTTTTCCCTTACTCTGCATTATCTATCTTCACTTTACATACTGTACATATACCACTGGATCCTTTTTTAAAAAAAGAAAATAAAGTACTTCGCTTATACAGCGTGTGTGGACTTTTCTTCCTCTTCATAGTTTTTCCGTGTCTCTTCCATTCTGCTTTATAGTGGCGTCATACTTATAAAGTTGTTATGCAGCATTGTCGATTATCCGGACTGAAATTGAGGTATGTGTGTTATCTAGATTCTATTAAACACATTTCCCTTGGGCCAAGGGTAATACAGTACAGTGATTCGGCATCTTCAATACCTTCATACATATCCCATTCAACAAATTGGTAACTTGTAATATTAGTAATTTCCAATCATCTATAATTAAAAAGACAACAAATAACTATACTATCTTGGGTTGTGGGATTATTGGTGAATGAGTGACGGGAGAGGGTGTATTTGTTAGGGCTGACAGTGTGGAATATAGAGAATAACATAATAAATATCGTGAAAAAGCAAGATAATAACACTTCGTTCCCCTTCATTTTTTACAGCTTATATGACTTGATGTCATGGTTACTTAGTTGTCATAGTGAAGGAGAAAAATGGTGGAGGATGGTTGGAGTATGACGGCTGGCATGTTTCCGCGTGAAACAAGATTACTGTATCAACGAGAATGCTTTATTTCAGTGGTGGATTAATGAAGAACAAGGGATCCAAGGACATTGAACCTTTCCTTACTATACATGCATCCTGTACTTATTCACTCTCAACCTTTTCTTGTATGATGCAGAAAAGGTATATTTTTTCTCTTCTTTATGCTTCTGCTATGTTCTATCACGAGCAAATATGTCAACCCTACTATTGTCATATTATCAGTTGTTGTACAGAGTTTTTTTTTGTTGAAATCATTTCATAATAATATCTTTAACTATGTACGTAACATAAGATACAGTAGACCTTCGGTTTTTTCAAGGTAGCAATCCTTTTAAAAAGTTGCAGAACCCGGGTTTTCAATTTGGCGGGAGTGCAAAAACCGGGGGCCTATTTTATTAGCTCCATCTTGGATAGGGGGAAGATCTACATATATATTTATATAAACAGTGTCAGATTGTATAAATGTGTCGGTCTAATGATAATTATGTATATGATAGTGTCCACTCAATTTCATGGAGTTACTGAATTCAAAGTTGAAAGTAGTATTAATATCAGTATTGATTATATATTTTATATTAATGAATAATATTGCTTTCTAGTGACGCAGAAAAATAAAGGTTATTTTCCACTAACCGTTTGATGTTATTTTTGGTAGTAATTATTTGAGACGTGCTTTCGATGGTGGCATTTGTTTTCCACAGGAGCAAAAAAAAAGTAATTAACTACGACAACTTTTTGTTTTTGGCCTCTTTTTTTCTTTGTCAAGACTTTTTTTTACTGAGAAACAGTAAGTGGATGAAAGGGAGTAGTGATACTCTGGTATGTGCAGTGTCATTTAGCTGTTTTTCTCCTGGCTATCATGCGACACTCCTAGTCAGACTTTTGTACACATTAGCAAATCCCTAAAAAATGAATACTAGCTGGTCGGATACTGACTTAAACCGTCGTTTTTCGAAAATTAAGATGTTTTTAACGCCCGACGGGTAATTATATCGCCACCAATGAGATCTCGAAATTCTGAAATACTATAGAAATTTATAAAAAAAGGATGAAGAGAGAAGTATGCAGTGACTCCACTAATTTTTTCTCTTTTTCTATTGCTTGGTTTCATAATACCAATTGTTATTTCTGCTATTTCCCTAGTATTTTCTACCAGAACCTGGTTCTATTTTTTTTTATTAAAATTGGTGGATGAGGTTATAAGTTTACTTGGTTGCTATTCAACAAGAGTTCGGATCTTTTTTAGTATAGTATATAATTCTAATTAATATTTAAAAATAACTATTTTTCGAGTTTTATTGTTGTTCTTATATCTAATTGTTTTATCGAGTGAAAATAATAGAGCAGTAAAAGTTTAAATGCTACATATAATCTAGAGCACGAACTTTGTGTAACCGTAACCATCCACTTTTATCGGTTACACACTGTTTATCCCTTTCTCGAAATATTGGCATTACTTGTTATAAATTATTAGTCTATTCTTTGTTCTCTAATACAAGATAATGATAACAATAAATTTCATTTGGTCTATAAAATAGAATATAACATAGACCATAGCGTAAAACACTTCTTTCCCATTTCAGCTTACGTTTCTTTCTGATTTTATATCTAGTCTATGGTAGCTTTGTGTAAACTCATTATTATTAGTTGGTATCTTTTTATTATGTACTCCGGCGCCTGATGTAATGTTGAATGGATGATACGAAAAGAAGGATTAGCAAAAGTATAGCAAAGTAATACGAGCAGGCTAGAAGGAGGTAAAAATACGGAGAAAAAGTTTTGATAAAGGAAAACAAGGAATGGGATGTCATATCCAAAGCAAAAGGTATTGTAAGAAGCGGCAAATCGACAAAGATAATAGAATCAAGGAACCTTTGGAACAATCATCAAGCAAAGTTTATAAAGCTGAAAAACTAGCTGTCATCAGCAATTACTTTACAAGCACACCATTTCTAGGAAAAAAACACGCTGACATTGGAAAGCAAATTCGTTTTTAGAAAAGTCAAAAGTCTGGGATTAAGTCTTGTACTATAGTTGTTTTATGGTTGTTAGAGAGCAATTAACTAGTACAAGGTTTGAATTACGTACTTATATATATGTTATCAAAGTAAGGTCAAAGCAGAAAGGAGGTCACCAGGTATAATAAATCATTATAGATCTGATGAATTAGTATAATCTGCAGTCTGTTACAAACTTCTAAAGAATATTAACCACCATAATAACAACGACATACATTGCTTATATTTTATAAACTTTGTGTATCAGGAACTTTTTTTCTGTAGGTATTCCCAAAATGATTTTCTCTCTTTTTATCCCTACTTATCCAGTTAAGTACTATGCTAAATTTGAAAGAAAAACAGAAAACAGGTATTTTTTCATTTTTTATAAGTTCTATTGGTATTTCTTACTAGTAGTTAGTAGTTATAGACAAGCACACATAAATACAAATGGGGACTATTTTATAAAAGCAAAAATATTTGGGATTATAACTCAAATTTCAGGTTACTTAGAAAATATACTCTTTTTTTCCGATGAGTTCCTAATTATTATATTGAAAAATTTCACTCAAGTGCCAAGAGTTATATTAAATCTCTGAACCTTTACGTATATTCATTATATTTTCTACTCACCCCTCATTTTAGGTATATATTTTAAACGCAAAACACTATATTAGCTCAATCCTTTCCCCTGTACCTCAACAGGGTCTTTTCGTATTAATTTAATACTTGTATGACCTGTTTGGAACAAACATGCCAAACCTGGCGCTGTGTTCAATGAGACATGAAATAAAAACAATCCGTGTGTAAATTTCCTGGGAAAAAAAAATAACAAATGGGTTGTACATTCATATCATACGATTTGTCTTCCTTTTTCTAATCGCAAGAGCTCAGCCTTTTGAATTTTTTCTTGTTGATTTCATTACAATGATATTGCCTTATAAAATGACGCGCGACATAATTGTTAATAATAATGATAATATATAAATAACGCAGTGTGAAAGACAATAATACCAACCACCCGGATTCGTTTTTAATGACACACATTTGATATATCGATAAATCATGACATCAGGGAAAAAGAAGATAAAATATAATGTCTTTTTTTTCACTACGGAAGACAAAATATGGAATAATGTATGGAGTTATTTCAGTATTGTTTTTTTTTGTAGTAGTACTTTCTACATGTTTCTGTTTTTTAACAACACACATCAAGTAAATGAAACGGGTGTTTATTTTCTTGATTTGACCTTGTCCCACCAAAATAAAACTTTTTTTAAGACCAGTAATAAGTAATATAAATAAATATGTTGCCTTGATTATGATACAAGCGCTCTACTAACAAAATATGTAAAATGTATTAATATAGGCTTGATGATACGTTTTTATAACTTTTGTATTATGGAAAATTATAGTTATAAGCAGAGAACAGGGGAGAGTAATTATCCAAGAGACTGGATAAAGACGGTAGATGTGCCTCGTGACAGCTGATAAACAAAGCATAACCCCATATGGTAAATCCTGGATGAGGGATGATAAAAGTTTCAATGATATTACTTGCCAATCTATCAAAAGTTGATGACGATTAATGAGTAATAGAATATAAAAATGTAATAAATTGTGACACGTATATACATTTCTTCAAAATTCCAAGTCAATAAGGAATGTTATTATAGTTTGTATACATGTTACTTCTTTTAAAAAAATATTGACAGGAGCTTAAAGTCTATTACATGAACTAAAGATTAAGAGGATGTGCTTAATTATCAATCGAAGCACCGCATATTGCCTATAATGATAATGATCATGGTCAGTGTGACGCACGAAAAAAAAAAAACCTCAAACCAGGTTTCCCCGTTATATCCAGGTTTAACAATAAGCTAATTGTGGTCTATCATTCGTCTCAAAAACAAATCATTAGCTTGTGAAAGTAGAAAAAGAAACCCAACTACTCGGTACACCAAAAAAAAAAACAAAAAAACTAAACAAAACAATTATCCGTTTATCATCAATCTTCAAGTAATTTTTTTTAAATGAATAACTTATAATCGTGATAAAAAAAATATTCGATAAAGCCATAGATGATACAAGCATTCTTAGATATGTACATCACATGTTTACATTTGAATCTGTAAAATTATCGCATGCATTATTTTAAAAACACACACAATAGTTCGTGTGAAAATGAAAGCCGTGCGAAAAGGCTTTTTACATTGAAAAGATTTTGCTGTGTGGAAAAAAACGGTTGGGGGGGGGAAGACAGGGTAATAAATAAAATATGTTGTTTATCACTTCCATTGAGAACTAGTTACCGCGGGTTGTTGATTATATTTATCCAATCTGTGGTCACATCATCGTCAAGCATCATAACTCGTCGAGGCAACCCGTTTCGTCATTACGGAGATCAGTGCGCTAAAGATTATCTAGACTACAAAAGGAAATTCGCATTACAGTAGTCCAGAAGAAAGGGAAAAAAATGTGAGAAACCACATATCTTTAGCAAATTGCATTTCGACGATTGCCTATAATGTCAAATAATAATAAAGTATATTTAAATTGTTTTAAGTACACAATGATAGAAATATATATATTTCTCTTTGAGAAAATACTCTTGTTGGGAATGAATGATTTTATTTTATATGCATATTTTTGCGTGGGAGAGTTTGAAGCTCTCGTGACCTATTATAATTTCTTTTTGCCGTCGTTTTTAGATCGAACGAGAAGAAACCCGTTATATTTATAATCATATGAGTACATTTCATTAGAAAATATTGAATGAATAAGCTACATAATGCTAATGTCCTCTATTATTAACCATTTTTTTTACTGTCAATAGTCATCTTGGAGGTACATCAAGAACTATCTGTTCAATTCCCATTTCCTCTAGAAGTGGTTTGGTTGACAGCAAGCAATGAGGTCGCTCCAAAAGAGTATGACTCACGAAATCTCCGCAGACAATTGGGTGTTGATTTGATTAAAACAGGTTAAACGAAAAAAAAAAAAACTGTTTTTGCATTTCATTTCATTCGAAAAAACGAAACACCGCCTATCAATTAGCCCTTCCTTATTGTGTTGTGTTATGTTGAGATGCTTTCATCATCTAGTATTCACATCAACAACCTTTATCCTCTCCCCCCATTATATTATTACATCAGCTATACTGTAATCTAGTTTATTAAATTTCATATTCACATTCTCATATTCTTTTTCTTCTTTCTCTTTCTCTTCACGTTTTTTCTGTTGTTAATAATATTTTAATAACCTAGCAACATCATCATCGCCACAGTAACAATATAATAATAATAATAATAATAATACCACAGGTGATCAACTTCTCAACAACATTTATATTTAAGGCATAATAATTTTCCCTTCTTTACCACTTTTCTTTATTTTATCCTTTCTTTTTAAAAATTGTTTCATGAGTCAACATTCACAAATTGTTTCACAACAAGTCTTCGGTTCTAGTAAAAGAGTTCAACTAGTTAACTCTTCTCCAACGCAAACACAACAGTCAATGTCAATTGAAGCATTACTTGATTCCAACGGTGATTCTTCTACTACCACAGCCTCAAATAAAAGAACCGACATTAGTATATCAGCACTGACAAACACAACTGCAATCTCCGGTTCTTTTTCTTCAGCTTCTTCTTCCGCTTCTCCAAATTTCACAACTCCAACAATGGCTTCTAAACGACGTTGGATTGACGATAAAGATAGCAACGTCAGTATTAACAACAATAGCTATAACGACGACGATTCAAAAGATAACAATAAAGACGAAATCAACATTGAAGAACGAGTAGTAAAGCAACGAAAACATGACAATAATTCTGTAATGTCCCAATCAATGACAACAATAAAATGTTTACATGCTGCTGTTGCTCAAAAATCGTATGGATCCGAAAAACGGTTTTTATGTCCACCACCTGTTGTTACTTTACGATCACATGGGTTTGTGGACCGTCATGCTCACGACATTTCCATGGCGATTGTTTGTGAAAATGGAGAACGACCCTTGGAGCAACGAGTCATGCTGGACGAAACACTTTCTGGTAGTTTCAAGTTTTTACATGTTACAGGTACAGCTAAGGCCAAACAGTTTTGCCTGCGTGTAAGTCTGAACTTGGCACAACAAGAACAACCCTATGCAACCTTTTTATCTCATCCGATTTCGATTATATCCAAACCTTCCAAAAAGACGGCCAAAGCACGCAATGTATCCTCATGTATATTAACCAATGCACCCATTTCACTCTTCAACCGAATCAATTCACAAACAGTTCGTACAAAGTACTTGACTTCAGCAGACAACCGTTTATGTGCTAAAAATGCTTTATGGTCACCTTTTGATATTATATTGGTACGCCCATCTATGCAAGGAACAGTAGGTGGACCAAATCACTATCAACAACCCCATCATCAACACCTTGCAGTAGGGGTTCCAGCAACAACAACAGCAATACCAGGCAGCACATCCACAGCTTTAACAACTTCGCAAGCGCCAGCAACAGCAGGAATTCCAGTGACTTACGGTACAGAGCTGATACTTCGTGATCATAATACGGGGATAACTTCACCACTTTTAATTATACGTAAGGTCGACAAAGGTAGAATTGCACCCTGTGCTTTTGGTCCAGTCAGTCAAATGCAAAAGGTGGCACTTCAGTTAGCATCGACCAATGGCCGAAACAAACCAATGTATCTCAGTGCAGCAGGTGCTACCATGGATGGTATTTGTTCCGATGGTGCTGAAACCGGTGGTCATACAAGCAGTTCATGGATTGATTTTTCAGAATCACGTATTGTTCGTCCAAACAAACCAAGTTTAGAACTTGCTTATGAAGAAGTAGATGATTATCTTTGTTGGACTATTGTTGGCATTGCACAATTTGAATACAGCTTCTTTGAGCCCGAAAGGTCCCCGTTACAAGAACAACAAGCATCATTACCCTCGCCTACATCTCAGCACCAACATGAAGGAACAAGTTCTTCTTCTGCAACATCACCGTCATCATTTAAAATTTCACAACCAGCTCGTCGTAGCATTACACCATTTCCTGTCGTTTCTTCAGTTCTTTATAAACCTGATACACACTCTGTTGATATATTTGGAGAACACTTGATTCAAGCTGCACCCGATCCACAGATGCTTGAATGTTATTTGGGACCACATGGTTCACTTTCCGCACGGCATGTCAGTTCCCAACCAGAACAACCAGGATCTGCACGTCACAGTACCCATGTTTCTGTCGAACTACCAACAGCAATGGAAGTTCTCAAAGACGATAGCGATAACAACACAACATCTTCGATAGCCTCTCTGATTCCACCTTCAGGACATGTAAAACGATTGGAATTACCTCTATTGTTTGTACGCCAAGATGGAGTTGTGTATCATTCTGGTAAAGCTATCGAGTTCAGCATTTGGTCAGTAATACGAGATGAAAATAATAACAACAAAGGACTTTCACAACGATCAGAATCAACACCAGAACTTGCACAAAGTATCAAAGTAGTAGATTGTCGAGCATAAACTCAAAAACAACAATTATCCTCCCTTTTCCTTTTTTCTATCAATCTTTATTTCCTTTCTTCCTTTTCTTTTTCTTCCTCATTTCACTTTCTGTTTTACTTCGGCATTTGTGCAGGTCACTATTTTTTTTATATAATTCATCATTTTTATTTTCATTCCAACATACCCTTTTACTTTTTTTTTCTTCGCTTTAAATATCTATTTTTTTTATAACCTTAGTATTTTTGTGTTAAAATGTAACTTTCTCTTTCTCCATGTATTTGTTTTTGTATTGTGTAAGAAAGAATTCCAATGATTGTGGTTCTTTTTTATTTTATTTTACAAAATGACGATAATAATAATAAATAACATTAACAACGATAATTTCATATAGTAGTTTATCATGGATATGATAATAAATTATTCATCGGTTCAATATCTGATGGTTATACATAATTGTATGTTCAAGTATGCAAGGGGATAACTTGAAGGACTTTATTGTTACGTATCATGAATAATATGAGAGATAGATGGGCTACTATTTTATTTTTCCAACAGCCTACACCTATTTTGGGGTATACTTACCTAATAGTAAAATATGTTTAAGATTGGTATATGCATTATAATGCTTTAACACAGTCTAGTTGACATTTTTTATTAACATTCTCTGTCTGACAATCAGTCACAAATGTAATATTCTTTTTCTTCCAGAAGTTTATTACTACCATAGCTGAATACTACTATTAAGAATAAATCAAAGCGTTCAATACATTGATTGCTACCTGTTATACACATATATATTTTGGGTAATAAATAATGTACATTATCATTTATAGCAAGTTAATAATAGAATAATAAAATAAAGTTAATCATAATAATTATTAAGAGAATATATAAATATATTTCTTAACGAAATGATATAAAATATTTATTGAAGAGGCGGGGTCCGTCGGCTCAAAAAAAAAATAAAAACGCGTCGCGTATTTTTTTTTTTTATTCACTCTCTTCCTCCTTTTTTTAAGAAAAAAAAAATGGCTCGTACTAAACAAACTGCTCGTAAATCAACTGGTGGTAAGGCCCCTCGTAAGCAATTGGCCACCAAGGCTGCCCGTAAGTCTGCCCCTTCTACCGGTGGTGTCAAGAAGCCCCATCGTTACAGACCCGGTACTGTCGCTCTTCGTGAAATTCGTCGTTATCAAAAGTCTACTGAATTGTTGATCCGCAAGTTGCCTTTCCAACGTTTGGTCCGTGAAATCGCTCAAGACTTCAAGACTGACTTGCGTTTCCAATCATCTGCTATTGGTGCTCTTCAAGAAGCTTCTGAAGCTTATCTCGTCTCCTTGTTTGAAGGTAAAAAAAAATATACACTAAATAAATTTGAATCTTTTTTTTTTTTTTTTGATGTCAAATGATTTTTTATTTACTAATGAATGTTTTGATTATAATAGACACCAACTTGGCTGCCATTCACGCTAAGCGTGTTACTATCCAACCCAAGGTAAGAAAGAGAAACTTGTTATTGTGTTGAGGAACTTTTTTTTTACAATAAATAATGATTACTAACTTATAAATGTTTTTCTTTTTAAATTTATAGGATATCCAATTGGCTCGTCGTCTTCGCGGTGAACGCTCTTAAACAAATATAAATACCAATCATAGCTCATAACATGCACAGTTAATTTGAATAAATCATCGGTGCTTACGTAGTCTCTTGCTGCAATAAAACTATTCTTTGCTGACTATTATACATATCATTGTGTTTTTTTATCGCTCTTTTTTATTTTAAAAAAAAGTGGATGATATGGCTTGTGTGGTTCTGTTACTTTTAGGTTGTGATAAGGAAGAGTGAGTAATAACAGGGGTAGGAGTGTATAATCTATTATATATTACTGAGCACATATAAAAAAAGAAAAAAAAATCATAAAGAATAATGGATCAGTTGATGAAAAAAAATCATAATTTACTACTTGGATCCACCATGATACGTACTTTATATATAGAAGAAAAAAAGGGTATTTGTAGATAGGAAACCTTTACACACTATATATCTATAAAGTTATAGATGATAATATCTTCAAAATACGCAAATAGCTTTATTATCTTGATGATTCAGTATATAGTATAATTCAAACACTCTTAAAAGTTATCATTCCTCTTTCCTAACACCATGTAAACTATAGCTAGATTATTTTTATATAAATAAATATAAAGGTATCTGGTAAAACATCAGATACATGATACTTGTTTATAAAGTCAAGTCACTAACGTAAAATTAACAACAAAAAATTACATTTCAATACTTTCAGGTGAGTTAATAGAAAAGGATAACCAAATGTTAATATATATATGCTTATTAAATTCTGGAATGCAACTATTGATTAATTGAGAACTAATGACTAAAGTAAATACGTAATACATATGTAATAGCAAGCATTGAGAAGAATTTTATAACGCCACCACTACTTATGGTCATTGCCGTCGTCTATTGAAAAAAGGGAATGAAAGTCGTATGTGTCATATTTTCCACCGAATATCGAATATATTAGATTACTTACGGAGGTGGGTTTGAGCTGATAGATTGATGGATTTTATCTATTCTTATATTCTTTTATCTGATTGCTTTACTTTGCAACCATCACATACTCCTCCAATATGTCCTGTCAAAAGAGCGTCTATGTAGTAAATGATTACTAGATACAAGGACATACATATATATACTCTTTCTGCCATCTTCCACGGGTCCTTCTGTACCTTCCGCTGACAAAAGTTCAAAGTACTTTAAAATTTTTAGTGAAACTTGTTTGGGATAATGTACTGATTAACTCGAAATCACTACCCTTTATTTGATCATATATCATAAACGGATCCAGGATGACCTTGTTTTTTTAATTAAGCTAGCGGACGGTTTTTGAGGCAGTGTACATAAAAGTTATTTTTTGTTTCCAGAAGATGGGGGTACTTGATCGAATAGTAGTGTTCTTCGATCTTGGTTTTAATACGAGCTTTACTTATCACACATGCACCGAAAGAAGAAAGATAGTTGAAGATATTTACATTTTTTTAAAAAAACATTAAAACATAACGAGACACTCCAACCTTGCGTGGATCGTGCGTGCTAAAAAGTAGTGGTTTGTTTTAGTAAGACTGATGAGTATGGTATAATACATCAAAAGGAAAGAGGCGTGTACTCTTTTGATTAAATCATTCTCACTTAAGGTAAAGTAGCTTTTTATCTTTGAGCTCTTGGTTTTATTTCATTCGATTCAAAAGCAATAGCGTGCGACTTTGTTAAATCAATATATGGAATTTGAATTTGCGTAGAAACTAACCTTGTGATTTCAGTCGAGTTTGTAAACACCTCGGTAATTATAAAAAATCAGATTAATTTACATTTATACTGTGAGTACTTGAAAGTCCATATCTTGTTAGATATTCCATGAGCGTGCATAGACTCAAAACATAAAAACTAAACCGTTGGTAAAAAGACCTCAATAATATATAAGAGTAATGATACTCATGTTCTTATTGTATGATTTCGATATTTAATCATTAAGAGAATCAAGGACCATTATTTGGAATAATGTAAAGATAAATAGATGATTTAGAAATACTTAGTTTTAAGTAGAACTGCAGGAACAAACTACTTCTTTTTGCTCGTTCAATATCTATATGTCAGCCATTAATACTACATAAAACTAATCACAATAAACAATAAAGAAATGGTTGATGGTTAAATGATGCGTTTTATTCACATGGAAAATAGAGAAACTATAATAATAAATATTGCATATGGCGTTGTAACTATTATTATTACTACTATTTGTCATGCTTCTTTGTTTGTATGCTTTAATGTTTATTTATTGTGCATGGCAGTTATACTAGCACTCACGTATCTCCAGAAAAAAAAGGGTCACTCGGTCGAAGAACACAAAAAAAAAAAAGAAAACTGGAGGGTGTACCGTAATACAACATTATGTTGGCAATGTGCCATTGTTTGATTAGTGTAAAAATAAAAGAAGTATTATAAATGACATGTAACGATTGAGAATTTCGATGATGGTGTTTACAATAATGATGATAAGGATGTATGGTCTAAATTATAGGATAAAAGAGACCAGACACACACACGGTCAATTTAAAAATATTTACTTCCATCTCAAAATAAATACCACTATGATATAATGTTTAATAATAATATTAACTAACTTATGATGTATGAAAAAAAAAACTCTAAAAGTTTTCTTTTGTATAACGTGGTGCAGACAAGTATTCTAATATTATTATAATAATTACAAAATCTGTAACACATCAAGTGCCAAAACCCTTTGTTATGGTACAAAAAAAAGGTGCCACAAAAAAATAATAAAACTTGATCGGGTGCTTCACTATTGCTACATAACAAGATAGTACATTCACCTAATGTGATAGTGTCTCTCTCGCTCTCTCATCATACTACAGATTTCGATACACATACCAAAAAAAAAAAGGTCCCCCTGCTTTTCTTTTGTAACATTCGGGTCCTTTATTTACTGTTACTTCCGTGAGTTTTTTTTTCTTTCCTTACTTCTCTTTTTATATATTATTAATATCATAAACTACAAAAAAAAATGACAGAAGTTATTCAAGCTGTTTTTGTCCCTTCAACCGAAACAAGGCACCAGCCTAAACCACATACAGTTTATTGTGTCGAAGTACATGCAGCTGTTCGTACATGGGTCGTCTGGAAACGTTACTCAGATTTTGAAAAACTTCATACTCAATTTGAAAATATTTTCCCAAAGCATCCCGTACCATTACATTTACCAACAAAGAGTTTTTTCCCACCGACTTTTAATGATGCTACCAAGATTGACAATCGGCGACGTGGATTAGAAGAATACCTCCGAGCCATTCTCAGTCATCGTGACGATCGCTGGAGACAAACTGACGTTTGGAAGGACTTTTTAGCTATACCTCAAGGGAATCACAAGTCCGGAAATGGGGTAGGAAGGGGTGGAGGAGGTGGAGCGGCAGCTGTTACCACAACAAACTATACTCTGGAAACTTGGTTGGATGAATACAACGCCATGACCAACATGGCCCGACAAGTCCGCTCTTTGATCAATAAGCGGGGCACACATAATGCACGGAACGAGATTTCCGCGTCTCATAATTGCACGGTTCAAGCAAAGAAATTGCTCGTAACACTATCCACACGAACTTCTAATTTGGATGCTGCTTTAAAAGGTTTATCGGAATCATCAAAAGATTATGAAGGTGGTATGATGATTGCACGAGGTGAACTCTTACGACGACAAGATCTGCTTGCAACACTTCGAGATGAAAAGGATGCATTATTAAAACTGGTGAATTCTGGTCGACAAGAACAAGAATTATTAAAGCAAACACCTCGACGTAGTCAAACAGCAAGGGTAGCAAATGAAAAGCAAATGGAAGAACACCAACAGGAAAATTATAATTATGGTTTTCCAACGCATCAACAACAACAACCTATCCGACAGACAGCCCCAAAACGTAGTGCGACCATTGGACCCGGACGAGCTTTTGGTGCTGCAGCTGCAGCTCAACAAAGGGCCAAGGAAACAGAAGTAACACGCGGATTGGATAATGATGGATTAATTGATTATCAAAAACAAGTGATGGATGACCAAGATCAACAAGTGGAACAATTTAGTGCGTTGTTAGCACGACAAAAACAACTTGGATTTGCTATCGGCGACGAATTGGAAACTCAAAATGAAATTCTTGATGAACTGGATGCAGGTGTGGATCGTACTGGTCTTAAACTTAAATTTGCAAGCAAAAAATTAGCCACCATCAAATAACATACCCACAAAATACATTTTTCCCTTTACCTTTTCCTTATTCTTAAATACCCATTTTTTGTTAATAATTTTTGAAACAGCATTTTACCTGAACAGATTATTATTATTATTATTATGTTATTTGAAAAAACTACCGTGTGCAGATACAAGTACAATAAAATTTACCAAAAATGAATCTGGTAAGTATGATATAGTATTAATAGGGTTAAAACACAATAATTTGATTCTGCTAGGCATAATATATCAGTATAGCAAATTGGACTTTGTTAAGCCCAGTTATTATTTATACGTAGAAAGTTTCTCAAGATAAAAGTTGGTTGATAAATTGTTACTTTGTCTTATCCACAGCTTTAGTTTTTTTTTTCATCGCCACAGAAGAGATATATTTGGTATGAATAACTTTATCAATAGCT
The DNA here is from genome assembly GCA_016758965.1 of Circinella minor. NCBI lineage: Eukaryota > Fungi > Mucoromycota > Mucoromycetes > Mucorales > Lichtheimiaceae > Circinella > Circinella minor. The sequence continues at coordinate 5,803 of JAEPRB010000009.1, read as the reverse complement.
TGTTGAAGAAAAGTGATTTATAGTTATTTATTGAAAGCTTAGAAAAAAGAGTTGAGAAAATTTAAATACGCTTGTGTTTGACAAAGATTTTATTTTGCGCTCTTTATAAAGCACTACTGTCTGCAAAGCATATCATATTATAATCAAAGCTTTGTTTCCTAGTTTAATCCGGGTCTCATAAGATTATCTTTTAAAAGTAATCGTAGCTCATTACTAAAAGTTTTTTTTTTTCGCATTATACATTTGTAAGTCGGTATCCAGTCCAGATTTCTTTTAGTTATTGTACATTAAGCATTTATGGATAACTATCATAAACCCAATGAAAAATATTCTGCGATGTTAATAAAAACAGAACTGTTACACCCACAAAAAAACCCTCATGTTTTTATTATTATTATTCTATATTACAAATTACAGCTATAATAAATAAATATGGTTGTATGTGAAAAAAGTATAGATATCCTACCAAAGTTTGGATTCACAATTTATTGGTGGACACCACTTCAACGTAAAAAATGGTTTGTAAAGTTACAGCTCTAGGTGACTTACAACTCCCGCTACACATGCTCTAATAACACAATAACTTTTTCCACTCGTTGATCTTGGTCATCTATCACTTGTTTTTGATGGTGTTTCCTCGGATCCTTGATTTTTTTGTAGGGGACTAAAAAATACTTTTTTATTCAATCACACGTCTTGGCTCTTTGTTTTGCTGCAGATTTGATAAAAAGTAATTCTGAAATATTTTCATGTGTTTTTTGTGGTCTCCAGTGGCATAACGCTTCATTAGACCGCTTGCTGTCATTTTTATGATAAATCCACAGTTTTTAGTTATAATGCATAAGAACGAGTGTCCCGGAATTGTTTGAAATTATTAGTAGACTTCTAGTTAGCAAATGCTCCTATTAATTTTTCAATTTAGGGTTCTTGAGATAATGCTGAAGCATTAAGAACGTTGTGATATTTCGAAACTGCGCAATTTTGCTTGTTAAATGGGAACTTGTCGATAAAAAGTTCAAATGAAAGGTTATTGATATTGTTTTTACACTAATCAACCATATATTCAAGATTAAAAATGTTAGAATTAGCGACGTCGCTTTGATTATTCCTAGTATCATCGCTGCTACTACTAGAATTGTTCAGGGTAATGTTCTTTTCTTTGGATGTGATAAGATGTGTGGTATTTGCTTCTTGTTGGATCCATCCGCAGTGATAATTGTTACAAAATTGTTTAGTCACTTTAATTAACAGCCCGCGTAACAGAACAGTATCTAATAATCAAATTGGCCATATTGTGCAGCGGATGCTGTTACAGTTGGAAATTTCAATGGGATTTGGCTTGAAAGTAGTGCAAAAACCAGGAGTCTGCAAAAAGTGGGGTCGAAAACATGGTGGGATTTTGGCCAAAAGGTGTGCAAAAACGGGTTTTACTGCATTTGATTTGGGAGTGAGAAATACAAACACAGACTCAACAGAATATGTCGATGTTAATGATGACTGATGTACTTCTTGTTGATCTTCTGCTGCTGTATCTTTATTTGAGGTCGCGAGTATATTAATATAACTAAATTGTTAATTCACTAATCATAAAAAATCAAATAATTCGTATACCTTAAGTCCAAACAAAGCAGCCATCATTCTAGACATAGCACCGTATAATAGAGTAAGGCCAGTGAATACATGGATATCATCAGTAAGTAATGCTACCATATCTATTTTTTTTAGAGCCACCCATTTCAATAAATAAAGATATTCAGAGCACCCTGCAAAAATTTAAAAATAAAATTATTAGTACAATCATTCAAATATATAGTCTACGTAGCCCTATTGTCCTCAGCACGTTTTGTTACATTTACCTATCCCGTCCATGGCCATTGTTTCTTGTACATCATACTTTTTCATATTATTTAATATTGTGCTGTTTACTCAAAAAAATTTGCTTTCCTGGTGTAATTTCATTGATTCAAACTATAGACCGTTTCTATTCGTTTCGAGACAGTTCGATATAGGGATCCTCACGATCCGGTTCGGTTCAGTTCCTTGAGAGAACCGTTTTAAACTAACCTTTAGTAGGAGCCGAACAACCGACACTACTTTGATGAAAAAAGAATAGAAATAATAAAGTATGAGTAGTATATATAGTACCAAAAAGTTTTATATACATCCAAAAAGTACAATATTAAAAGCAAAACCCATTTTTTAACTGAATTCCATTTATTATAAAAAAAATAGCAAATTAATTTTCCTCTCTCGGTTCCATTTCTTCGGTTCTTTTAGGGATCAGCAGTTTTCATTTCTCTACATTTGAGCGTGAATAAAATGGTAATGTATCATTTGTCATAAAAAGAACCTTGTTGGTTGTTATTTCTCTTTTGCTGGCTGGTGATCTTGTTTCCCCACTACAAAATGTATATTAAAACATGGTGAGTAATACAACAATACAACATTATATTATTCAGTTATATATATATATACGTTTAAGTAAAATCACATTACTTGCTTAAAGAATATCAGTATTCTAGCTTAGAAATATAATTCAGAATGGTTTCTGATCTTCTATAAAAGGCCATTTCTGACTCCTGTGCTTCTTGACCGCAACTGCCAAACAGTGATAAACTACCAAAACCATATGTAAATATCAATTTCAGTTCGTTTTTTTTTCAAATAAGAACAATGATATTAAGGTTTGTGTTCACTTACATATGATCTAAACACGATATACATTGATATAATTGACTTGATGTTGATTTTGCCTTTACACATTCTAGTTTACGTTCCAAGGTTAGTGATGAAACCGAGTCTAAATCACCAGCTTCGGCAGCATTTTTAATAGATAATAAAAATCTTTGAGTTTCTTCTTCCAACCGAGGAAGAGAAAAAGGTAGTAAATGTGTTTTGTAGTCTTTCTTTTTCTGTATTATCTAAATGTGGTAAGATGTATTGTTTGAGCTTTGGTTCAATCAGATTGACAATACGGGAAAGCGAGAGCCTAAGAAAACAAAGAAAAATAAAAAGTTTTATTATAAAATAGAGTATAAAGTAACTGTGTATCATATAAATGATAAACAACTCTTACCTGATGATGACATTATCCAAATAGTCTAAATGATTTTTTAACAAACGCTGAGCTGTAACATATCATAAGCTACTTTTAATTGTACCATCGTTTGTGATATCAGATAATATCTTCGTCTCATCATCAGTTAACGTTTCTCCAGTAAGCTAGAAAAAAAAGTAGATAGAAAAAAATGGGTATTGTTTAGACACTTGTACAATATTGTCATCATCTAAGGCAATTAAATCAATTACTGTATACCTTCTTATAACTAATAAACTGTAACTGAGCTTTAACATTTAACTCGTCAAAGTTTTTATGAGAAGAAATTTTTTGTTCTTAGGTGTTGAAGATGAAGAAGTCGATGTAGATTGTTGTTGTTGTTGTGGGATTGATGGCGATGATTCACCATGCACCAAATCATCACGAGTTTCTTTCATCAGTCGAACAGCAGCATCTAAACTATCCGTGGCTTCTCGTTGAACTTTGAATCGTGCAATTGCCTAAAGCATCAAAAGTCAGTTACACGTTGATTTACTCATATCTATAACTGTAATGAAAATTACCATTGTTCTTACCGTAGTTTGAATATTTTCCCATATTTCCGCATCATACTGTCTGCTTAAATAAAAAAAAAAGAGTTAAATTATACCCTTCATATGTCTCTACTCGTACAATTTAATTGAAATAAATACCTTGAATTTACACTTTCAAGCATACTATGACTTTTTAGCGAATAAACAAACCTTTGTCGCCACATGGAATAAGTTCGCTTTTGGATTTTCCAAAATACGAGGACGACCTTTTGCAAATATTATTTATGTTTTTGCTGAATCAAAGACTTGTTTATTATTGTTCATTTTGACCGTAGAAGTAGACCATAACAATCGATTCTCTTTATTTGCACTAGTCAAAACACGTCCTAATCTTGAAGCATCCCGTTTTATTTTTTATTCTTCTGTACAATTTCAACAAAAGAAGGCTTGTGTAGCTTTTGAGTTTCCAGTGAGCCATAAGTCTTATATTGTACGATAAATCAAGTAGCTTTTTGTCATAGCTATTAATGTCCCAAGTATTCTAAAAGCATTAGAAATCCAGTATTCTAAAGAGCAAGATTGAAGAAAAAAACCATGAAAAAAAGGTCCAATTAAAAGTATTAAACAAAAAAAAACTACATCAAATTGCTTACCGTAATAATGTAATTTATCCTTTATATTTTCCCATAAATATTCAATATCAACAGATTCGATCTTTATCTTTTTACACCCCATTTTATCATACCATAAGACTCAAAAGAACCATGAGAAAGAGTGGTATATGCTCAATCTCTCTCATTAGCATTTAAAATAAAATCAACACCCCGACTTCTCCATAGCACTGTTTTGCAAGTGGCGAATAGCTTATTGTTAAATACCATTAAGATAATTGATCATATTTACAAGGCATTATTATTATGTGTATCCTGATGACATTGGTTGCATATCATTTTATTCAACCAGTTTAACTTAATTAGTTCAACTTATTCTCACAGCAAAAAATAATGTGATTATAGACATGATAAATATAATCACCAAATATAAAATGGAAAAGTACCCTGAAGCGAAGCTTCAGGGTACTTTTCAAAAAAATTAATTAATTAATTCACTCAGCCTCAGACATGTTATCCGAGCCGCAATATAATACCTTGAAATCTCAAGTAATCTCGAAAAAGGATATATAAACTGATAATTTCGAAAAAATAGTAGTCTCAAAGAACATAAACTGCCAATATTACGCAAAAATAAACGGTAAAAACATCTGTCGAACAAAAAAAAACATTGAAAACGTTGAAACTTTTACAATGCATTTGATATATGGTTAAGCAATTGGTAGTTAATACGTATATGTTAAGTAATTATAATTTAATATAGATTAATACAATAAGAAGCATAATAGAGTATAGGGCTGACTTATATAAAAAAAGAGATATATTGATTTTCGTTATTCCTTTGTTTCCCATTTTTTAAGGCTCTTTACTTGTTCTGATAACAGAGCAATACCAGGAAGGTTGAGATGGTCAGATTCGTAACTTTTGTTTTTGCTGTGTAAGTATGTGTACACCCCACGTCGTTCTATACGCACAGCGGCTTGACGGGAAGATGTATAAAAAATCGTTTGTTGCACAACGCAAGATATGGTACTTGATGTTGCAGGAATCGCTCACCATGTTATTACAGAGTTTGAATCACTTGTATTCTCTAAAAATGGATATTGATGACGTAAGAAGTAAACTGTGAATTAGTAAAAAATGAAACAAAAAATAAAGTATATGTAATATAATCAATGCTAAAAGAGAGTGTAGTTATGGAGTGAGAAGAGAGGCAGAACGAACTACATGGTCTTTCACATAACAACAGGAACGAAAAATTTATGGAGTGAGAAGAGAGGAAGAACGAACTACATGGTCTTTCGCATAACAACACTAAGGTAAATGCAGCTATGGAGTGAGAAGAGAGGCAGAACGAACTACATGGTCTTTCGCATAAGAGGAAGGTCGCAGACAATGAGCGGGAAGAGAGGCAGAACGATCTACATGGTCCATCATGTCCACTTGGGGTGCGATGAGCGGGAAGAGAGGCAGAACGATCTACATGGTCCATCAGTCCACTTGGGCTGCGATGAGCGAATCAAAGAACCCTTTCAAAATAATTGTAAACGATAAATTGGATGAAAAAAAGTGGTTTGATATTTAGCTTAGCTTGTTTCCAT